>JAZKJV010011300.1:0-318347 GCA_037367405.1 Ottelia alismoides | reverse complement strand
TTACCTCCCTCAACCTGGTAACTCTGTTGCCTCGACTAGCAACTCTTTCCTCGAGAAGCGGGGTATTCCCTTCTAAGTTCAAGTGCAACCAGCTCAAGAAGAGTGAGAAGAAGAGAATGGACCATGACCAGTGTAGCCATGTATCCTCGGAGCTCAGAATCAGAAAAATCGCAAATAAAGAGAAGCTAAATGAGATCTATCCTAACGGACGGTTGTGTTCGTCTAGGCTGGAGGTCGGGAACCTCCGGGGGTCATCACGTCGATGGCTCGACGGCTCCAGAGGCTCGGGCTCACCTTGTGGCGGAGCATGGCGGTGATCGTCGCCAGATCAGTGGCTCCAGGTGCTCGCGTCCTCCCTGCAACTCTCCCTCACGCAGTTGTCACTCAGGCGATGAAGAGGAGATCATCGACGACGGGGAGGATGGCCAAAGATAGTGTGAAAATGTGCAGCAGAGCAGAGATAAATAGTAGTAAGGGTCCGAGAAGATGGGAACCGGGCCCGCAAATCGAAGCTTGGACCCCTAAGGAAGATATCGGGCGTGAATCATGGAAGTGGGATCTGCAATCGGGGCCCGGGGTTTGGGAAAATGGCGGTTGGATCGTGTCTAGAAAAGTCGGGGAAAATTGGGTCGTCACGCGGATCCGGACGAAGTTATCCAGGGGGGGAGTTGACTGGGGGTCAACATTCCCCCGTGGACCAATCATGTAATTCCATTTATGAATTTTTTGTAAAATCATTTTAAAATAGAAAATGATTTTATTTGAAAATATTTTCAACATGAAAAATGTTTATTTATTTTCAAAGTATTTTTCTTTGATTTTTATTTATTTTTTTGAAAAATAAATTAGATATGTACATTACATTATTATTATATACGAGTATATTTACATATGTATTTTTTTATTTTTATTTTTTATTTTTAATCGTTTATTTTTGTACAGTTATTCTTATATTATTTATTTAAACCATAAAATAAGGAATATAAAAGATTTTTATTTGATTTTTATTACATATTTACAAGGGTGAAATAAATACATCTTTTATTTTATGTACATGGTATATGAACATTGATGAGAGAGAAAGTATTTATTTTTATTTTTCTGTTATTTTTCCCATTTTTATTTTATTTTTATAAATATATACACATAAATAAAAAACAATTTTTTTTTAGTTTGAGGAAAATAAAATTATTTATATATAGGCGTATGTACAAGCATGATTGACCCTATCTCCCTCTACTTGGTTTCTTTTGCGGTCAGGCCAATGCTAGGCCCTCTTTTGGGATTAGGTCGTTGAATATTTATTCTAAATATTTCCCTCTTTCTCTGTGTTTCTTTATTCCTTTATTTTTATGCAAAAACAAGCTAATTATGGTTATTTACAAGATGCATGCATTTTGACAACTTATTTTATTTACAAGTATTTACATGGTATTTTACCAAGATTTCTAGCTAAAATAAAGGAATAAAGAGTGATGAATGGGGATTCATCACTCCCCCTATACTTTACTTTTGCTAGTCCCTTAGCAAACACTTATTTGAAAAAGAAGTGCAGAAGAGAAAGAAAAAGAAAAAAGAGAGGAAATCAAGGTTGATTATTAAACTTTCCTTCATTAAATTGAAATATGGAGCTTAGTCAGACCTTTGGATTATTAATTTGTCGGAACC
Source organism: Ottelia alismoides (assembly GCA_037367405.1). Classification (NCBI taxonomy): domain Eukaryota; kingdom Viridiplantae; phylum Streptophyta; class Magnoliopsida; order Alismatales; family Hydrocharitaceae; genus Ottelia; species Ottelia alismoides. The sequence continues at coordinate 316,679 of JAZKJV010011300.1, read as the reverse complement.
TTATTTGGACTTAAGCTTAAAACTTAACAGCCTCTAAATTCCACCAATCTATGGTCAAGACTCCTCAATAAACCAGATCAGAACAAGTCTACATACACTAACTCTAATGACCATGAATCTTTCCTTGTACTGTGTAAGTGATATGTAGCTCCCCACCTCAGAAGTAATAAAGAAACAACCTCCCTCAACCTGGTAACTCTAATGTCTCGGTCTAGCAACTCTTTCCTCGAGAAGTGCCTTCTAAGTTCAAGTGTAACTGGCTCAAGAAGTGTGAGAAGAAGAGAATGGAACATGACAAGTGTAGCCATGTATCCTTGGGGCGAAATGACGCTTGACGTCGTCCGCAGCTGGTCAATGACTCTGATGGGGCTGGGAGGCCCAGGAGGGTCCCGACGGCGATGGAGGTTTGGAGCTCCTGTGCCTGAACGTTTGGACCCCCAGATGGGGCCCTTGGACGTGAAAACCTGCACAGAATAATTTCTGGTCGAGGGCAAAGTGCCTCGACTCGTCAGCTGGTGAAGAAGGTGATTGTGCGAGGTGGGGTGGCGCTCTCCGGCGAGGCGACGGCGAAGGAGGGGCGATGAACCTGCTCCGGGGTGAGTCAGGGTGAATGGACGAGTAGAGAAGGTGGAGGGAAGTCTAACGGAGGTGTTAGGACGGTCGGAAGGCTGAATGGGTGACCAGAAAGGTGTAAAATCAATGGTGGACGTCGGAGCTCAGAATCGGAAAAATCGCAAATAAAGAGAAGCTAAAGGAGATCTAACCTAACGAATGGATGTGTTCGTCTAGGCTGGAGGTCGGGAACCTCCGGGGGTCATCGCCTCGATGGCTCGACGGAGCCAGAGGCTCGGGCTCACCTTGCAGCAGAGCACGGCGGTGATCGTCGTCAGATCAGTGGCTCCAGGTGCTTGCATCCTCCCTGCAACTCTCCCTCACGCAGCTGTTACTCAGGCGATGAAGAGGAGATCATCGACGATGAGGTGGATGGCAAAAGATAGTGTGAAAAGGTGTAGCAGAGCAGAGATAAATAGTAGTAGGGGTCCGAGAAGATGGGAATCGGGCACGCAAATTGAAGCTCGGACACCTAAGGAAGATGTCGGCGTGAATCATGGAAGTGGGATCTGCAATCGGGGCCCGGGGTTTGGGAAAATGGTGGTCGGATCGTGTCTGGAAAAGTCGGGGAAAATCGGGTCGTCACGCGGATCCGGACGAAGTGGACCAGGGGGGAGTTGACTGGGGGTCAGCATTCCCCCATGGACCAATCATGTAATTCCATTTATAATTTTTTTGTAAAATCATTTTAAAATAGAAAATGATTTTATTTGAAAATATTTTCAACATGAAAATTTTTTTTTTATTTTCAAAGTATTTTTCTGTGATTTTTATTTATTTTTTTTGAAAAATAAATTAGATATGTACATTACATTATTATTATATACGAGTATATTTACATATGATTTTTTTATTTTTATTTTTATTTTTTATTTTTAATCATTTATTTTTGTACAGTTACTCTTATTTTATTTATTTAAATCATAAAATAAGGAATATAAAAAGATTTTTATTTGATTTTTATTACATATTTACAAGGGTGAAATAAATACATCTTTTATTTTATGTACATGGTATATGAACACTGATGAGAGAGAAAGTATTTACTTTTATTTTTTTGTTATTTTTCCCATTTTTATTTTATTTTTATAAATATATACACATAAATCAAAAACAAATTTTTATTTTTATTTTTGAGGAAAATAAAATTATTTATATATAGGCGTATGTACAAGCATGATTGACCCTATCTCCCTCTACTTGGTTTCTTTTGCGGTCAAGCCAATGCTAGGCCCTCTTTTGGGATTAGGTCGCTCAATATTTATTCTAAATATTTCCCTCTTTCTCTGTGTTTCTTTATTCCTTTATTTTATGCAAAAACATGCTAATTATGGTTATTTACATGATGCTGCATTTTGACAAGTTATTGTATTTACAAGTATTTACATGGTATTTTACCAAGGTTTCTAGCTAAAATAAAGGAATAAAGAGTGATGAATGGGGATTCATCACTCCCCCTATACTTTACTTTTGCTAGTCCCTTAGAAAACACTTATTTTAAAAAGAAGTGCAGAAGAGAAAGAAAAAGAAAAAGAGAGGAAATCAAGGTTGATTATTAAACTTTCCTTCATTAAATTGAAATATGGAGCTTAGTCAGACCTTTGGATTATTAATTTCTCGGAACCTTATTTGGACTTAAGCTTAAAACTTAACATCCTCTAAGTTCCACCAATCTATGGTCAAGACTCCTCAATAAACCAGATCAGAACAAGTCTACATACACAAACTCTAATGACCATGAATCTTTGCTTGTATTGTGTAAGTGATATGTAGCTCCCCACCTTAGAAGTAATAAAGAAACAACCTCCCTCAACCTGGTAACTCTAATGCCTCGGTCTAGCAACTCTTTCCTCGAGAAGCGCATTCTAAGTTCAAGGGTAACCGGCTCAAGAAGAGTGAGAAGAAGAGAATGGACCATGACAAGTGTATCCATGTATCCTTGGGGAGAAATGGCGCTCGACGTCGTCCGCAGCTGGTCAACGGCTCTGATGGGGCTGGGAGGCCCAGGAGGGTCTCGACGGCGATGGAGGCTTGGAGCTCCTGTGCCTGAACATTTGGACCCTCAGATGGGGCCCTTGGACCTGAAAACCTGCACAGAATAATTCCTGGGTCGAGGGCAAAGTGCCTCGACCCGTCAGCTGGTGAAGAAGGTGATTGTGCGAGGTGGGGTGGCGGTCTCCGGTGAGGAGATGGTGAAGGAGGGGCGATGAACCTGCTCCGGGGCGAGTCAGGGTGAATGGAAGGGTGGAGAAGGTGGAGGGAAGTCTGACAGAGGTGTTAGGGCGGTCGGAAGGCTGAATGGGTGACTAAAAAGGCGTGAAATCAATGGTGGACGTCGGAGCTCAGAATCGGAAAAATCGCAAATAAAGAGAAGCTAAAGGATATCTAACCTAACGGATGGTTGTGTTCATCTAGGATGGAGGTCGGGAACCTCCGAGGGTCATCGCTTCGATGGCTCGACGGAGCCAGAGGCTCGGGCTCACCTTGCGGCGGAGCACGGCGGTGATCGTCACCAGATCAGTGGCTCCAGGTGCTTGTGTCCTCCCTGCAACTCTCCCTCACACAGCTGTCACTCAGGTGATGAAGAGGAGATCATCAACGATGAGGTGGATGGCCAAAGATAGTGTGAGACGGTGCAGCAGAGCAGAGATAAAATAGTAGTAGGGGTCCGAGAAGATGGGAATCGGGCACGCAAATTGAAGCTCGGACCCCTAAGGAAGATGTGGGGCGTGAATCTTGGAAGTGGGATCTACAATCGGGGCCCGGGGTTTGGGAAAATGGCGGTCGGATCGTGTCTGGAAAAGTCGGGGAAAATCGGGTCGTGACGCGGATCCGGACGCAGTGGTCCAGGGGGGAGTTGACTGGGGGTCAACATTCCACCGTGGACCAATCATGTAATTCCATTTATGAATTTTTTGTAAAATCATTTTAAAATAGAAAATGATTTTATTTGAAAATATTTTTAACATGAAAAATGTTTATTTATTTTCAAAGTATTTTTCTGTGATTTTTATTTATTTTTTTGAAAAATAAATTAGATATGTACATTACATTATTATTATATACGAGTATATTTACATATGTATTTTTTTATTTTTATTTTTTTTTAATTGTTTATTTTTGTACAGTTATTCTTATTTTATTTATTTAAACCATAAAATAAGGAATATAAAAAGATTTTTATTTGATTTTTATTACATATTTACAAGGGTGAAATAAATACATCTTTTATTTTATGTACATGGTATATAAACACTTATGAGAGAGAAAGTATTTATTTTTATTTTTCTATTATTTTTCCCATTTTTATTTTATTTTTATAAATATATACACATAAATCAAAAACAAATTTTTATTTTTATTTTGATTAAAAAATTATTTATATATAGGCGTATGTACAAGCATGATTTACCCTATCTCCCTCTAATTGGTTTCTTTTGCGGTCAGGCCAATGCTAGGCCCTCTTTTGGGATTAGGTCGCTCAATATTTTATTCTAAATATTTCCCTCTTCCTCTGTGTTTCTTTATTCCTTTATTTTTTGCAAAAACATGCTAATTATGGTTATTTACATGATGCATGCATTTTGGCAAGTTATTGTATTTACAAGTATTTACATGGTATTTTACCAAGGTTTCTAGCTAAAATAAAGGAATAAAGAGTGACGAATGGGGATTCATCACTCCCCCTATACTTTACTTTTGCTAGTCCCTTAGCAAACACTTATTTCAAAAAGAAGTGCAGAAGAGAAAGAAAAAGAAAAAGAGAGGAAATCAAGGTTGATTATTAAACTTTCCTTCATTAAATTGAAATATGGAGCTTAGTCAGACCTTTGGATTATTAATTTGTCGGAACCTTATTTGGACTTAAGCTTAAAACTTAAAAGCCTCTAAGTTCCACCAAGCTATGGTCAAGACTCCTCAATAAACCAGATCAGAACAAGTCTACATACACAAACTCTAATGACCATGAATCTTTCATTGTACTGTGTAAGTGATATGTAGCTCCCCACCTCAAAAGTAATGAAGAAACAACATCCCTCAACCTGGTAACTCTAATGCCTCGGTCTAGCAACTCTTTCCTCGAGAAGCGCCTTCTAAGTTCAAGTGTAACCGGCTCAAGAAGAGTGAGAAGAAGAGAATGGACCATGACAAGTGCAGCCATGTATCCTTGGGGCTAAATGACGCTCGACATCGTCTGCAGCTGGTCAACGGCTCTGATGGGGCTGGGAGGCCCAGGAGGGTCCCGACGGCGATGGAGGCTTGGAGCTCCTGTGCCTGAACGTTTGGACCCCTAGATGGGGCCCTTGGACCTGAAAACCTTCACAGAATAATTCCTGGGTCGAGGGCAAAGTGCCTCGACCTGTCAACTGGTGAAGAAGGTGATTGTGCGAGGTGGGGTGGCGCTCTCCGACGAGGCGACGGTGAAGGAGGGCGATGAACCTGCTCCAGGGCGAGTCAGGGTGAATGGAAGGGTGGAGAAGGTGGAGGGAAGTCTGACGGAGGTGTTAGGGCGGTCGAAAGGCTGAATGGGTGACCAGAAAGGAGTGAAATCAATGGTGGACGTCGGAGCTCAGAATCGAAAAAATCGCAATAAAGAGAAGCTAAAGGAGATCTAACCTAACGGATGGTTGTGTTCGTCTAGGCTGGAGGTCGGGAACCTCCGGGGGTCATCGCCTCGATGGCTCGACGGAGCCAGAGGCTCGGGCTCACCTTGCGGCGGAGCACGGCAGTGATCGTCGCCAGATCAGTGGCTCCAGGTGCTTGTGTCCTCCCTGCAACTCTCCCTCACGCATCTGTCACTCAGGCGATGAAGAGGAGATCATAGACGACAAGGTGGATGGCCAAAGATAGTGTGAAAAAGTGCGGCAGAGCTGAGATAAATAGTAGTAGGGGTCGGAGAAGATGGGAATCGGGCACGCAAATCGAAGCTCGGACCCCTAAGGAAGATGTCGGGTGTGAATCATGGAAGTGGGATCTACAACCGGGGCCCTGGGTTTCGGAAAATGGCGGTCGGATCGCGTCTGGAAAAGTCGGGGATAATTGGGTCGTCACGCGGATCCGGGCGAAGTGGTCCAGGGGGGAAGTTGACCGGGGGTCAACATTCCCCCGTGGACCAATCAGGTAATTCCATTTATTAATTTTTTTGTAAAATCTTTTTAAAATAGAAAATGATTTTATTTGAAAATATTTTCACATGAAAAATGTTTATTTATTTTAAAAGTATTTTTCTGTGATTTTTATTTATTTATTTATTTGAAAAATAAATTAGATATGTACATTACATTATTATTATATACAAGTATATTTACATATGTATTTTTTATTTTTATTTTTTTATTTTTAATCATTTATTTTTGTACAATTATTCTTATTTTATTTACTTAAACCATAAAATAAGGAATATAAAAAGATTTTTATTTGATTTTTATTACATATTTACAAGGGTGAAATAAATACATCTTTTATTTTATGTACATGGTATGTGTACACTGATGAGAGAGAAAGTATTTATTTTTATTTTTCTTTTATTTTTCCCATTTTTATTTTATTTTTATTAATATATACACATAAATCAAAAAAACATTTTTATTTTTATTTTGAGGAAAATAAAATTATTTATATATAGGAGTATGTACAAGCATGATTGACCCTATCTCCCTCTACTTGGTTTCTTTTGCAGTCAGGTCAATGCTTGGCCCTCCCTTGGGATTTTGTCGCTCAATATTTATTCTAAATATTTCCCTCTTTCTATGTGTTTCTTTATTCCTTTAGTTTTATGTAAAAACATGCTAATTATGGTTATTTACATGATGCATGCATTTTGACAAGTTATTGTATTTACAAGTATTTACGTGGTATTTTACCAAGGTTTCTAGCTAAAATAAAGGAATAAAGAGTGATGAATGGGGATTCATCACCCCCCTATCCTTTACTTTTGCTAGTCCCTTAGCAAACACTTATTTGAAAAAGAAGTGTAGAAGAGAAAGAAAAAGAGAAAGAGAGGAAATCAAGGTTGATTATTAAACTTTCCTTCATTAAATTGAAATATGGAGCTCAGCCAGACCTTTGGATTATTAATTTGTCGAAACCTTATTTGGACTTAAGCTTAAAACTTAACAGCCTCTAAGTTCCACCAATCTATGGTCAAGACTCCTCAATAAACCAGATCAGAACAAGTCTACATACACAAACTCTAATGACCATGAATCTTTCCTTGTACTGTGTAAGTGATATGTAGCTCCCCACCTCAGAAGTAATAAAGAAACAACCTCCCTCAACCTGGTAACTCTAATGCCTCGGTCTAGTAACTCTTTCCTCAAGAAGCGGGGTATTCCCTTCTAAGTTCAAGTGCAACCGGCTCAAGAAGAGTGGGAAGAAGAGAATGGACCATGACCAGTGTAGCCATGTATCCTTGGGAGCTCTAACCAGTGTAGCTGAGTCTCCCATTGCAATCTTCATGAGATGGTCATGTATAACATCAGCTTTGCTTTATTTGACTATGTACACTCCGGTGGGATTATTAAATTTTCAATCCGACCCACCACTTTTTTGGAGTTCTTTTCTTTTTACACATTTTTTTCATGTGCATATGTACAACATATCTACATGGTGCAACATATATACATAAGGAGTTTTCCCTCTTGAGCCAGTAGACTATCCCTCTTTTGAGGCTTTATTGCAACCCACAGCTTCTGTCTTTAGAGTTCATAACCACCAGACCAAGTTGAGACGCACTTCCTTCACTATAAGAAGAAGAAAGGTTCTGCCTAGAAGTACTACCCTCATATGCTACCCCAAGCCAAAGGAAACTGCCTCCTCATCACCTCATCCATGGAGAGCTATGTGTAAAGTGCTCGTGCAAGTAAAGCCATTATCTTTGAGAGTCATGCATGTGTTGTTAAGTGCTCTACTTAGGTTCATCAAGATGACATATGCTCATAGACTAGTGAACTCAAAGAATTAAGTCCCAATGGACCTAAAAAGTCTCAATCCTAAGCCCTATAAGGTCCTCTTAGAATTAGGTGGATTAAGGTCTTAACCAAGCTCCATTTGTCAATTTAATTCCAGTCTAGTTTAAATGTAAACTATGATTTGGAAAAATTGTGCAAGTATTTACAAAGATGCAATTTTACAAATCTTTACACGTGCAAAAATTTTGAAAAATGTTTGAAATCATGGATGTATGCATGAATGCGAAGTTTTGCAAAATATTTACAAAAATTTACACAAGGTTTTTGCAAACTTTTTTTTTGTTTTTCAAAACATTTTACAAAAATTTTGTACTATATCCATAATTTTGATATAAAAATATGTACAAGCTATTTACACAAATCATTTTTTACAAACATTTGTACAAAAATAATTTTTATAAATAAATAGGTATGTGCAAGAAAAAATTTATGTACAAGGGAAAATTTTTTAAAATTTTTATGGATTTTTTTAGCCATTTTATTTATTAACACACTCACACAATGTACGAGTTATGGCTAAAGTATATATGAAATATATACGACACCCCCCTATACTTAGCTCGAACGATGTCCTCAGAGTGATAAAGAATGATGAAGAAGATATAACTCATGCTTAGTATAGGGAAATGAAAAGGAATGGTATATACAAAGACGAATCAAAGAATAGAATAAAGACGACTCGGTGTTTCCCCCTATACTTAGGATCAAGTAATCCTAAGTATAGTAAGCTGTACATGAAGGGAAATCCGAGTGGAAGGATGTACATGGTCTACCCCCCTATAGTTAGGGTAAAATATCCCTAAGTATAGGCAGCATAACAGAGGTAGAAAGAATGAATAGAATACAAATATATACAAGATGGGAGGACATCACTCCCCCTATACTTAAGGTGAAGGATCCTTAAGTATAGGCATCGACAGGAGTAATGAAACAGAACAATATGAACAACTCGGTATTTCCACCCTCCTTTACTTAGGATGAGGTATATCCTAAGTATAGCAAAGATAATCCTATATGAGACCTGGGGTAAAAACAAATACGGAAGAAAGAATGATCAAACCAAGATGAAACATGTATATACAATACAATGTTGAGGTGCCTCTCAACAAGTGCTAGATTTTACGCCCCTAACTGGGCGCAAAGGCTAGGATAAGGTTGTATCAAAGTTCAGGATGACATCTGTAAGACAAATGTCGTACTGTCGTCGCAGTCCCGATATGAGAACAACGACAAAATCAACAATGTAAGAAATGACACCCAGGTAGGCAATCAGGCGGGTGTCTGCTATCGGCCAAGGATATGGGAAGATGTGATCGGGATTCGGTAGCACACAAGAAATCGTCGGCTCAGGATCAGACTACAATGGAAGTGTAGAGCCAAAGAAATCAAACGTGGAGAAGGATGGATCAGTCATGGAATCCTCCACGCCAATCAGTGTCTCAAAGAGGTATGAAAAGTGAAGATAAGGAGACTCTCCATAAAAGCTGATATCCGATGCATATAATGGAGCAAAAACAGACAGATCATCGAATATCTCAAGGATATGCTCATCCTCGCGAGGGTCGTCGAGGTGAGAAGACTCAGAATCAGAGTGATCGGAAGACTCAGTTTCGTGATCCACCAGATCGGATACACTCTCAGAAGTGAAACCGAGTACTCATCATGTGTGGCATTCTCCCGCAGATAACCCTTGGGGCAGAATGCAAGATCATTGTTGAGACATAGAGGATCATGTTCTATTAGGGCATCCGTGTTGCTGTCAAGCACACTCTCTGTGCACCAGGCTGCATTATCATCTGAAGTCTGGCTCTCAGCAATCTGGAAGCAGGAGAAGGTACTGGTCATCATCGTGGAGGCTGGTAATGTGACTACGGCTGATCCTCACTCTGCGGCAATGCTGGCTAGCATCTGGTCCTCAGAAAATGTATCTGTCTCATCAAAGTGGAGGACAAAAGGCTCAAATACGGGGACTCTCTATGTATGGCCTCTCAAAGTGGTGTCTCATATTGAGCTGTGGCTGCTGACCTGAGTCAGGGTATTTGTCTGACTCCGAGAAGTGACTCTGCAGAAAAGAAGCCGAACCATCCGGGGTTGGACTCTGAACTGACTGGAACGCTGGCTGTAGTAGTTGGGGCTCCTCCGTGTCTTGGATTATCAGAAGATCTGATATCCAAGAATCGTTAACTGAAAACGTTGGGGCTGACTCGAACTCTAGCTAAAAAACCAATGGGAAATCGAGTAGACTCTGGCTCAGAACCTCCACTGTAGCAGTCATGTCCTCTGTACTATGTGGTGCTGCAAAATCCAAGTCCTCGGACTGGTGTGTAGAAACTGTATCTTCATGTAGTGCGACACACCCTACTGGTACTGCAACATCCTCATGTGTTGTTCCGACTATGGTATCTCGTGAAGATGGTCTTTGTGAAAGTAACATCGAGATGGCCTCCAGTAAGTCAATGTCGGAACTGCGGTGTGAACCGCCACATGATGTAATCACCAGTGCTAACTGATCCGCGGTCATCCCCCGCATGGAGATCTCGATAAGGTCGGTCGGTGAAAGTCTATGCTCGGGAAATCTCCTCAAAAGGGCAAGAAACATCGGCCATGCCTCATGCAGTGGCTCCTGGGGGTCTACTAAAAATTATTTGATCAAGGACCGCATCATTTGTGCTCTACGCTGGGGAAAGTATCTCTGTAGAAACTCAAACCGTAAGTCTCCCCACGTAGCAAATCTCCTTCCCAACCGTCGGTGCCATCTCATGGCTTTATCCTGAAGTGTAAATGGGAAGGTCTTCAGCATCATCTCCTCTGCATTGATATCTGAATAAATCTGTGTCCTGCAAAATTCCTCGAACTCGGATAGGTGAAGATAGGGCTCCTCGTGTACCTCTCTTGAAAATGTCGGCAGTCTCTGAATAAGCTCCAAATCCAGAATGAATGGACCTAATGTAGAAGCTGACTGAGCTCCCTATCCTATCTGCTCATTCATCATGCTGGCATAGGAGACATCTGATACTCGCGTCTACTCTCTATGATCGTGTGCGAAGTGCACTCTCATCTCAGCAATGGTATCGTCCGGGCCTCGCATCTGCTCCATCTGATCTCCGCGAACGTGTAGTGCAGCATGCCCAGAGTAGTGAAAGGGATGGGAGGGTGGGAACGGGAGGTTGGTCGGAGATCCGACCTCCCTCAAAAGTGGACTGGACTGGTGATCAGGAGATGGAGAAGTCGCAAGAGTTGGCAAGAAGTGAGGGGGGTCCATCATCCAGGGGTAAAGAGGAGGAAGAAGTAGAAGACTGAAGGGAGGGTGGGAGGGAGAAAGATGAATGACTAGAAAGATAAGAAAGTGGATGAGACTTAGAAAAGCAAACAAGATCGGTCAAGCAAAACCCCGTCTACGCACCCAAAGATGATGACCGTAAGAGATCGGTCTTTTATCTTGTCAGTTTTATTTAGGTGATAAATTCAGTCTTTCAGAGCGATTAAGCAAGCTGATAGGGATCCAATAGCCCCGAACAGACTGTCCCGAATAAGAAATCGGTAGTCTATCAGGAAATCAGATATGGCTCTAGCCTAGGATGCGGGTCACTCGCTCATCCAAACCAGACAATGAGGGGATTACTCCCCTAAGACAAATTATTAGGTCAATGTATTTTAAGATCAAGTTTGGTTAACAGTCCCAATTTTATGGTTTTTATTTTTAGATCTTTTTCAAGCAAACAACGCCTAACGAATTTTTCGGTTCTCCTGGTTATTTAAGTCCGAAAACAGGAAGAAAATGTATATACATTTTGAAGGCTAGGGTTTAGGCCTTACCGCATCAGGGAAGCGTGAAGATCACATCCAATGCGATCAAGAGCGACTAGTCATACTAGTTGTCCGGGATAGCGGAATTTAAGAATTTTAAAGAGATGAAACCACATTATTCGAGAACAATTCTCGAGTCATTTCATCAAGACCACAAAAAAGATATAGGAATATCTCTCAAAGCATGGTTGTAATTGTTGCCTCTAAAGTAAGAGACCTCATGTCTCAAGTCCGATTCGACGGAGGAAATGCTCACGAGCACGTGGATGAGATGCATGCTTCTTGCAATCCAAGTCAAAGATCCAAGAAATAAATCTCCTGATTTCATCTCACGAAATCCGACATCTTCTTCACAGCGAGGGGCGCCGAAGAAGATGGAGTCCACGAGCAGTCGAAGAGGCAGCACGACAGCGTAGAGACGACAGCGATTCTCTCTAGTTCAAGGGATGGATGGCCACTCTTGAGAGAGAGAGAGGGGGTGTGATGAGAATGAGAGAGAGTTTGCACTTGCAATTGTGTTGTAAAAGAAGAGCCAGGGTTTTCTCTTCTTTTATAATATTTTGGATATCTATGGAGCACAATCCATGTGCTACACAAAATCAATTTTTGAGATTGTTTTGTGCTTTTAATCAATGACTATGATTTTGTTGCATTAAATTGAAACAACAATTAATTCAAATTAAATTAAATATATTGAATTATCATCAATATAATTTGATTCAATTAAAGCAATATACATAGAAGGATTAGGAATGAGGCTATCTACCTTTCAATATTGGAGGGGACGGTCTCTCCTTGATTTTAGTAGTCAAAGAGTGGTCGTCCACCCTCCAATTATGGAAGGTGTTATCCTTCTTCCAATTAAATGGGATATTATATCTCACATGATCCTTCATTATTTACAACTTTTATTGTAGATTAATTCACAACATAATTTTAAATTATCTTGTGGCAATTTCAATCATGCCATTGAAATTGTGAATCATATTCATACATCTAAAATAAAATGTAAATTGTTTTTCAATTAATTGTCCAATGTGATTTCATTTCACATCAACATTTAAGTCGTAAATATTATTCACAATTAGCTCTCTCTAGTATATTATAAATCATATTTATAATATATATGATTAATATGGATAATGATATCCACCTTATTCATATCCTTGACAATTAAATCATATTTAACTATCTTGTATTTCCATTCTCATGTATCTAAATAATATGAATCATATTCATATTAATAGTGATAATTAAATAACATTTAATTATCAATTTCTCAATGCTTAGTTGTATTATTCAATAATTGAATTATTCCTTAACTCTTTCAAGAATAATGCACTTTCTCTGTGGATACTTGAAGATAAGGACATGGCATTGTACGTTCCACGTATAGTGACTTAGATGTTGAGACCATATCTCAAATACAGATCTCAGTGACCTCTCATAAATGTTTGATTAAATCAAAGCCGTAAATCTAATCATTTTATTGCATCTGAATCATATTCAAATCAACGTCCAACATTTGGACTGAGATTAGATTACTTCTCTACTGAGAGGAGTCACTAAAATCCAAACATGTTTCAACGCTCCCTCGGAATGGAAACATCGTGGTTATACAATCGTTTATGATCACAATCACTCTCGAGTATTTCTAATACTTGTATATCTTGTATACTGGAAGACCTAGAATAAACCTGAAGTTTTAGATCACTTTTAAATTGTCTTCTTCAGGTTTTATAATTAAGTTTCTCATTCAATCAATGGGAGTTGATATCGACATTTATTTTCCAAAAGCATATATCATATCGATAAATTCTTATCATGCTTGTAAATCAAGATGACCATGTATGGAATTTGATCGGTCTCAATACCTCATGAATGAGCTCATGTCTTCTGGTTCAGTAGGAACATGTATTATCCCTTTGAGAGATCGTATTACTCATATACCAACATATGCACACTAGTTCGTCGGTGTGTAGACCTTGATTTGTTGTCAATCTATCGATCTGCCAAGTGAACATACTTAGACATATAGCAATACATTTGTCTTCCATCAGAGGATGCATTCCTATATTGTGATAGTATACGACATACGTGTTGCTACGAGATTTTCGGGTTTTGGTTTATTATGATATGAAGATCCGTCGTTATCCCCAAATTATCCCGCAACAAACAAACAATATATTTTTTCTTCTCAAGCTGCAAAATTAACTAAAAGCAAATAATGAAGCAAGAGAAATTTTTGTTATTAATTTACCTGTATAACGAACAGGATCTAACTTAGGGAGGCTACAATTCTCGAGGGTTATTCAAATAATCGATGAAAAATCAATTGAGAGAAAAGGCAGGAATCTCAGAGCAAACTATCCTTGGTTTTTGTGGAATTTTTTCTTTTTATTATTTTTATTTTTTTATTTTTATTTTTTTTATTTATGATTTTTAATTTTTTAGTGATTTTAATTTTATAATTTATTAAATTCAAATAAAGAACAATATGCACAAGATAAGAACTACGCAAACCAAACTCTTTTTGTATTTTTTAGTTATATCAAAAATGCTCAGAAAAATCCAGATAAAATATATTGGGTTTTACAGATTTTGAATTGTTTTTGGAAATTTTTGTAGAATTTTCAGATGTTTTTTGTAATTTTCTAAAAAACAAACAGCGGCAAAAATGAGAAACAGTGCACAGCCTGGAGTAATTTATAACCTTAGAATATTTTAAGTGCCCAAAACTCCTGCCAATTATATTTATGAGGAAATATAGTCAAAATCTACAAATAAGAACACAAATCACGATTTTTAGGTTTTTGTATAATATTTTATGATTTTTATAAGATTTTAAGTATTTTTCAATTTTTGGGGTTTTGAAAAGAATTAATACGTGAAATTTGGAAATAAATTAAAAGATGATGAAATAAAACTACTCTATTTTTTTGGAATTTTTGGATCAATATTCAATTTTTTTGATTTTTTGAATTTTAGGAAGAGAAAAAGACTTGTTTTTTATTTTTTTTAATAATAATAAATGAATTTAAAATGCAATAAAAAATTATGTTAAAAAGATAAGCACATTAGAAGCTTAGTATGATTTTTGTGAGATTTATTGACCAACGAAAACATTTATTTCAATAATAAAAGAAAGCAAAACAAAGGTTTGGAAGTCAGGGACGAAACTGCAAATATTCAATATTTGTTAATCAAAATGTAACAAAAATAAAGTTGCAGGAGAAGGATGCAATTTACCTAGTGAAGATGGTGAAATGCATGTGATGCTCTAGACGACGGACTTCTTTGCGAATTTTGAAACCTCTAAGGGACAGGTAACATTTTTTTCCAAAAAAATTTATTTCAGAAACCCGTAGGGTTTCTTTGGGTTCTCTTCGTTTGTTTTCAACTCAAGCAAGTCAAGGGGAGCCGTCGCCACCCCTCTTCTTGCTTCCCACACGTGGAATGGCAGGTTGGTAGAGCTAACGATGCAGTGATGGTGGCACGCCGAATATGGAGCTTCAGATTAACAGAGATGGCGGTGCTGGTGGTCGATTTCGTGTGGTGGTGGATGAGCGAGGGCCACTCGCGGGCGCGGGCTGCTGGGAAGAGGACTCCAGCGGTCCAAGTGATGGCTAGATTCACGGGGGAGCGCTAAGGTCGGTGGCTAGGCATCGGCTCCCTACGGTGGAGGAGGGAGGAGTTGCTACACAGGACAGGTGATGTCGGCCGGCAGAAGAAGGTAGTGTTGGACATGCGAGCCCACGGCGAGCCATTATGCAATAAACGTTATTGCAAATATCATTCCCTGATCTGAAATGAAGAATATCTAATTTGCATAATAGGTCCCTTAGTACAATCAGGATTATGTACCATGGCCATATTAATAATCATACAGCAGTTGATTCAACTATTGAATCATAGAGGTTGGTTCTTGGATGAATATCTAAAGGGTTAGATTGAGGACTCATCAAGCAGCGTCAAATGATTTTTAAGAGATGATCTCCAGCCTGAGTAGGAGATGGCAATCCTTTCTCAGTTAGGCTGATATCTGACTGACCTCTTGATGCAGGTCCTCTGCATAGGAATAGAGATTCGGAGGTGTCATATTAGTTAGGTAAAAGAATTGACTTAATGAGATCGAGATAACCAAAGTCCTATATCGTATGTTGTCACGATACAGGCACACATCCTATGACCGGAGACATATGTGTTACTATATGTCTGAGTATGTACATTTGGTAGACCAATAGGTTGATGACCTAACCAAGGTCTATACACCGGCGCGCTGGTGTGCATATAAGGGCATATGAGTAATACGATCTCTCAAAGGGATCCTATAGGTTTATTTACTGAACTGGAAGGTATGAGCTCACTCATGAGATATTGGGAAGAATCAAATTCCGCGCACGGTCGTCTCGCTTTGGAAGCTTAATTGAGTTTATAGGTTTGATATATACTTTTGGAAAGTATATGATCAAAACCTAGGTATGATATATGCTTTTGGAAAGTATATGATCGATAGCAACTCCCAATGATCGAATTAGAAACTTACTGATAAAAATCCTGAAGTAGACAATATAAAGTTGATCTAATACTTCGGGTTTATTCTGAGTCTTCCAGTATGCAAGATGTACAGGTATTGGGAATACCTGAGGGTGATGTGATCATAAACGATTGTATAACCATGACGCTTCCATTCCTAGGGAGTGATGAAATGGGTCTGGATTTTAGTGCCTCCTCTCAGTAGAGAATTAATCTAATCTTGGTCCAAATGTTGGACATTGATCTGAATGTGATTTAGATGCAATGAGAAGATTAGATTTGCGATCTTGATTTAATCAAGCATCTATGGGAGGCCCGCAATCTGGATTTGAGATATGATCTCAATATCCTAGTCACTATACGTAGAACAATACAATCGCCATGTCCTTATCTCCAAGTATCCGCGGAGAAAGTGTATTATCCTTGAAAGAGTTCCGGATAATTTCATTGTTAATATGTGTATCCGAGCATTGAGAAAATTGATAATTAAATGTGATTAAATTATCATAAATAATATGAATTTGATTCATATTATAAGGAGAGTTATCTAAGATAATTAAATGTAATTTAATTATCAAAGATGTGAATAATGTGAATGCGATTCATATTATTTGGGCATACGAGAATAGATATCCAAGATGATTAAATGTGATTTAATTATCATGGATATGAATAATGTGGATAGCAATATCCATATTAGTCATATATATTATAAATGTGATTTATAATATATTAGAGAGATCTATTTGTAATTTACATTTGTTAATTAAATGTTGATGCGAATTGGATTCACATTGGACAATTAATTGAAAATGTCATTCACATTTTATTTCGGGTTGTGGATGTGATTCACAATTTTCCAATTGTAAGATTGCAATATTCACAAAATAATTATTAATTATTTTTGTAGAACAATTTACAAGAACTGTTGTTGTAAATCTTGGTGATTTCCATGGAATAATGTAATCTCATGAGATCTCATGAGATTGTATGAGATTGCCACCAAATCCAATATTATGGAAGGAGGCAATCTTCATTCCATAGTCTCCATGCTTGATTCATTTAATTTGGGATTAAATCATATTGATTTATCAATATATGTTTAATCTAAATTAAATTAATTGTTGTTGGTTTTTACCAACACAAATCTTAGCCATTAAAAAAACGCAATCAATGAGAGCCATTGGATTTGTGTTGTCCATGGATTGAGATCCATGGATCCCAAAATATTATAAAAGGAGAGGAACCCCTTTGCTCTTCTTTATAAACAATGAGAACATAAGTCTCTCTCTTTCTCTCTCTACACACCTACTCTCTCTTCCTCTCATATGGTCGTCCACCATGGATGCCCTAGAGAGGTTCTCCATTACCGCAGCGTTGTCGTTATGTTGCCTGAAGGTTTGGTCGTGGATCTCCGTCTACTTCGGCGTGCCTTGCTCGTGAAGAAGACTTCGCATCTTGTTTGTCGAGACCAGGAGATCCGTTGCTTGGATCATCAACATGGATTGCGAGAAGCACGTGTTTCATCAACACGCTCGCAAGCGTCTCCTCCGTCGGATCGGACTTGAGACAGGAGGTCTCTTTGTTTAGAGACTCGATCGCAACCACGCTTCAAGAGGTAACCCTAATACGTTTTTGTGGTTTAGACGAAATGATCCGAGAAGTGTTCTTGGATCATGTGGTTTCGTCACATGAAAATTTTTTAATTTCCGCTGCATAGAACAACTAGTTTGACTAGTCATTCTTCATCGTATTCGATACGATGCTCACGCTTCCCTGATGCGCTTGAGGATCTAACCATATCCTTCAAGTGTTATCAGAGCCTTAGGTCGGTGGTTTTGGATACGATCCATTAATCGAGGATGACTTGGGTTCATTAGGGTTTCCTAGTATATATGTATAGAGACTACATTATATATCCTTAATAAGATTCCATGCAAATAAGCTGGAATCGAGCACTAGAGAGTGCTACTTCATTAGGAAAATAAAGGATGGTATTGGATACCCACTTTATGACCTTGAGATTCTGAAAAGATCTCATTTCTGAGAATGTGATTCTTGGAAGATGACTCTATTGAGAATCAAGATGATAATGAAGTAAAGGAACTCATTAACCTTGAGATGATAATGAGACTCCTAAAATTGGAAACTAAAAGGACAATTAAAGATGAAAAATTAATACCTCTTCAGATGAGTTTGAGGATGTATTCCATGTGTCAGTTAAGTCTGACAATGATTTGAATTCATATGATGAAGTCACTGAAGATCATGACATGGAAAGATGGATGTTAGCAATAAAGTCTATAGTAGACTTCATATACAAGTGTTGTATATGGACCCTCGAGGATCCACCTATATGGGTAAGACCCATAAAGGTGTAAATGGATCTTCGAGAGAAAGAAGTCAAGATTGCATTCCTCTCTGAGGATATTCACATGAAGTAGCCCCAGGGCTTCATGGTTGAGGAAAGCAATGTGTGCAAGCTAAAGAATCCATCTATGGACTCAAATAGGCTTCTTGTAGCTAGAACATAAGATTTGATGAAATTATAAATGTTATGATTTCACATAGAGTCTTGATGAACCATATGAAGCTTAGTGGGAGTGTCATTTGTGTTCATCATGCTAAATGTAGATAATATCCTAATAATTTAGAATGATTTAAGGATAATAATAAGTGTTTTATAATCTGGTTGTTCCATAACTTGAGATATGATCTCAAGGATACCTCTTGGATCTTAGTTTTGAAGGTGTTTAGAAGAAAGAAAAGAGGGTATTGGGACTGTCATAATAGTAGTACACCTTGAACATATTCCATTTTTTGGAAAATTCCAAGAAAGGCTTCCATCCCTTAAGATATGGTACTAACCTATCTAAAGAAATAGCACCTCAAAGAGTTGAGGAAGTCAATGCTAGAACCGCTTGCACTTGTGCATCAGTTACGAGAAGATGAGTGTATGCTAGATGTGTACAAAAGCCAGATATATGCCATGCAGTGGGAGTAGTAAAGTGTTGCTAATCCTGTTATGGAGAGAAAACACTTGATTGCGGTAATAACAAAATCTTCAAAGATGACAGGACTTTCGAGATAGTCATCTCAAAGTTTTATCTTCAAAAACTTAAGACTTTATAGATAGAGATCTAAAAAGGTCTTAACAGTGGATACCTTAAGGGATAGTGATCTCCAGGAATAAGGGTATTCTGATAAGGATTACGGAAATACTGGTTATGATAATTATTAAGATGTAGTGTCGAGGACACTGTAACTAACAAGATTGATATTGGTTGCATAAGATGCAACATTCGCATTAGATGCGAGCACTGTTACTGGGGATATGCAAGTGTCGTAAAAGGACTTGGCGTACTCTCATAGGAACAGAGTGACTGTTCAGCTTACCTAACTATTTTCTAAATAGCCTATGATTGTCACATG
Organism: Ottelia alismoides; assembly: GCA_037367405.1. NCBI lineage: Eukaryota > Viridiplantae > Streptophyta > Magnoliopsida > Alismatales > Hydrocharitaceae > Ottelia > Ottelia alismoides. Next base: position 297,321 of record JAZKJV010011300.1, on the reverse strand, counting down.
AGTGTGGGTTTAAATGATTAGCCCATTAATGGCTCTTTGGGATACTGGGAGATTGTTGGACATGCGAGACCACGGCGAGCCATTATGCAATAAATGTTATTGCAAATATCATTCCCTGATCTGAAATGAAGAATATCTAATTTGCATAATAGGTCCCTTAGTACAATTAGGATTATGTACCATGGCCATATCAATAATCATACAGTTGTAGATTCAACTATTGAATCATAGAGGCTGGTGCTTGGATGAATATCTAAAAGGGTTAGATGGAGGACTCATCAAGCAGCGTCAAATGATTGTTAAGAGATGATCTCCAGCCTGACTAGGAGATGGCAATACTTTCTAAGTTAGGCTGATATTTGATCGATCTCTTGATGCAGGTCCTCTGCATAGGAATAGAGATTCGGAGGTGTCAGATTAGTTAGGTCAAAGAGTTGACTTAACGAGATCGAGATAACCAAAGTCCTATATCGTATGTTGTCACGATACATGCACGCATCCTCTGACCGGAGATAGATGTGTTACTATATGTCTGAGTATGTACATTTGGCAGACCAATAGGTTGATGACCTAACCAAGGTCTATACACTAGTGCGCTGGTGTGCATATAAGGGCATATGAGTAATACGATCTCTCAAAGGGATCATACAGGTTCATTTACTGAACTGGAAGGTATGAGCTCGCTCATGAGATATTGGGAAGAATCAAATTCCGTGCACGATCGTCTCGCTTTGGAAGCTTGATTGAATTTGTAGGTTTGATATATACTTTTGGAAAGTATATGATCAAGACCTAGGTATGATATATGCTTTGGAAAGTATATGATCGATACCAACTCCCAATGATCGAATGAGAAACTTACTAATAAAAACCCTGAAGTAGACAACATAAAGTTGATCTAATACTTCGGGTTATGATTCTTCCAGTATGCAGGATGTACAGGTATTGGGAATACCTGAGGGTGATGTGATCATAACGATTGTATAACCATGATGCTTCCATTCCTAGGGAGTGATGAAATGGATCTGGATTTTTGTGACTCCTCCCAGTAGAGAATTAATATGATCTTGGTCCAAATGTTGGACATTGATCTGAATGTGATTCAGATGCAACGAAAAGATTAGATTTGCGGTCTTGATTTAATCAAGCATCTATGGGAGGCCCACGATCTGGATTTGAGATATGATCTCAATATCCAAGTCACTATACACGGAACAATACAATCGACATGTCCTTATCTCCAAGTATCCGTGGAGAAAGTGCATTATCCTTGAAAGAGTTCAGGATAATTTCATTATTGATATGTGTATCCGAGCATTGAGAAAATTGATAATTAAATGTGATTTAATTTTCATGAATAATATGAATTTGATTCATATTATAAGGAGAGTTATCAAAAATAATTATATATGATTTAATTATTAAAGATGTGAATAATGTGAATGTGATTCATATTATTTATGCATACGAGAATAGATATCCAAGATGATTAAATGTGATTTAATTATCATGGATATGAATAATGTGGATAGCAATATCCATATTAGTTAAATATATTATAAATCTGATTTATAATATATAAGAGAGAACTATTTGTAATTTACATTTGTTAATTAAATGTTGATGTGAATTGGATTCACATTGGACAATTAATTGAAAATGTAATTCACATTTTATTTCGGGTTGTGAATGTGATTCATAATTTTCTGATGGTAAGATTGCAATATTCACAAAATAGTTATGAATTATTTTTATAGAACAATTTACAACAAGTGTTGTTGTAAATCTTGGAGATTTCCATAGAATAATGTAGTCTCATGAGATCTCATGAGTTTGCATGAGATTGTCACCAAATCCAATATTATGGAAGGAGGCAATCTTCATTCCATAATCTCCATGCTTGATTCATTTAATTTGGGATTAAATCATATTGATTTATCAATATATATTTAATATAAATTAAATTAATTGTTGTTGGGTTTTACCAACACAAATCTTAGCCATTAAAAGAAACACAATCAATGAGAGCCATTGGATTTGTGTTGTCCATGGATTGAGATCCATGGATCCCAAAATATTATAAAAGGAGAGGCACCCCTTTGCTCTTCTTTACACACAATGAGAACATAAGTCTCTCTCTCTTTATCTCTCTATACGCCTACTCTCTTCCTCTCATGTGGTCGTCCACCATGGATGCCCTAGAGAGGTTCTCCATCACCGCAGCATTGTCGTTATGTTGCCCGATGGTTTGTTCATGGATCTCCGTATACTTCGGTGTGTCTTGCTCGTGAAGAAGACGTCATATCTCGTTTGTTGAGATCAGGAGATCCGTCGCTTGGATCATCAACATTGATTGCGAGAAGCACGTGTTTTATCAACACGCTCGCAAGCGTCTCCTCCGTCGGATCGGACTTGAGACAGGAGGTCTCTTTGTTTAAAGACTCGATCGCAACCACGCTTCAAGAGATAACCCTAATACTTGTTTGTGGTTTAGACGAAACGATCACAGAAGTGTTCTTGGATCATGTGGTTTCGTCACATAAAAAAATTTAATTTCCGCTGCATAGAACAACTAGTTCGACTAGTCGTTCTTCATCGTATTTGATACGATGCTCACGCTTCCGTGATGCGCTTGAGGATCTAACTATATCCTTCATGTAGTCACTAGCGTTGCTAGAGGTGATGATGTAGGGGTACTGTGTGGCTTGCTGGAGATGACGACGGGTTGTCAGAACAGCCTGTGGTAGTGATGCTGGTGGTTGTTGGCGTTGATGAAGTCGGGTGGTTAGACTCCACCCATATGGAGGCACTATTGGCGGAGCAGCGCCCTGGGGTGCATTCATTTTTTTATTTTTTTTCTTATTGTAAAATAATGTATAATAAGCAAATTAACAAAATAGAAGCTGTAAATAACCCTTTTTAATTATTTTTACATTTTTTTATTTTTTATTTTTTATTTTAACCTGTAAAACAAATGTTAAAAGAAAACATATTTTTATTTTTAATTTTTTTATTTATAGACAAATTAGGACGCGACCTCGACGATTTGGTCTCAAAATCAAAACGGAATGCATGAGCAGAGATCCAACAAAAAATGAGGAATGGATCCAAGTCTCCGGCGATCTTGCATGGACAAAGTTGAGAGATCGTGGGAGGTAGAAAAGAACGCGAAGAGATTGAGATGTGAAATGAAAAATCGAGTCGGTGGTGGATCAAATCGTGCTGGATTTTAAGATCTAGATAAGAAAAAATGACAACAAAACTAAAATGCGTAAAATTAAACTAAGGTTAATCTAGATGAAAGATAAGAAGAAAAATGATGGATCTCACCTTAGGAGCAGAAAAGACCTTGATCGCATTGATGAAGGTCGACTCGATGTCACCAGACGGCTCGGAGGCTAGGCACCCTTCTGCGACAAGAAGACTCTCAGATTATCGGGCTCCTCTCACCAAAGATTGATCAAGTCGAAAAGATGGAGAAGGATCCTTATTAATAGATAAAATGAGATTGAAGTTTGAATTTTTGAATTTTTGGATGAGATACGAGATAAGAGAGAAGAAAAATTGAAATGAGATAAAGTAGCAAGATAAGTGTTAAAAAATATTTACAAATATTAACTATTTTTTTGTATTTTTGTCACTTTATTTATTGGAGAATTAAATGTTAATTTTTTATTTTTTTGTGATAGTTAGTGAAGAAAATTAACTATATACATATGCTATATACAACGGATAAAATGGGGTTGCCCCTTGGGGGTAGCAAACTTGGCTCCCCCCATTATTTTGCCCGTTTTGTTTTTGAAATTTCTTTCATGGATTTTAATCAATATATCCTTGTCATTCAAATTTAGCGTGAAACAGAGACTCCTACAGCCTCCATCCAAAAGGGTCGTTTTTAACAATTCTGTTACCGTTAAAAAATGATTGTCTGGATAGCAGATGATAGACGGATTCCAGATACAGCTGACTCTACAGAAGGCCTTGGAGCACATCCCCCTCTTCCAGAGGAACCTTAGAGAGAGGACCACCATTCGCAGGAAGAAGAGGAACCACCACTCAAAGATTAATGTGCTCACTCGTGCCACCTGCTTCTCCATCCAGAACCGTCTGCCAGCCAAGAGGCCAGATGCAGGAGCTCCCTATGTCAGATGCCACATACGTGAGCAGAGGTTCGATCGGACTCTATTAGACAACGGTTCTTTGATTAACCTACTTTCGACAGCCTTACTCGATCGCTTCGAGTTTGACCCTCTTAGACAGAGCAGGACGGTCCTTCGGTTTGCTGATCGATTTGTCAAGAGGCCGAAGAGGTTACTGAAGGATGTGGTCATCACAATTCAGGACCTGCAATTCCCCGTGAACTTCGTAGTGTTGGACATGGAGATCCCTGAGTATGTGATTGATACCCCCATCATTTTAGGATGCTCGTTCTTGGCCACAACCAAGGCAGTGTCTGATCATGATAGCGGGAAGGTATACTTTCGCATCGAGGGCGAGAGTATACAAATACAGACGATCGATGAGACTAGAGCGTGAGATTCAACTTGCTCAGAGCCACTCACAGATTCAGAGCAGATGACAGAGGCAGAGCGAGACATCCACCAGGAGTGTGATTTTGTGATCACAGACGATAAGGCAGTTTGGGCAGACCCCGTTTCACGAGTCATCCTCTCAAATTCAGACCCCGCTGATGCACAGATTCCAGTAGAGGACATCTTAGAGAGCGCATTCCAGGCAGAGGACACCTTTGAGGCAGCAAAACATGTTCCCGATAGCGAGGCGGTTGATATGTTGTTTGATTCAGATTCAGATCCCTCAGAGTCATACATTGATTAGGCAGAGTTCGATGATATGATTCCGTGTCTAATTTCTACAGAGCCAACAGCTGGGGTGGAGAGCCAATTAAAGTACAGAGACACTAGCAGAACAGTCCTCACCAGATCTTCAGATTCAGCGAGAGTTCTCCCACACGGATTTGGTTGCGTTCATTCAGACCTTTCAGAGACCAGATCCGCCAGTTTCCAATTGTCCAGAGCAGAAGACCTTACCGCAGTCGCTGAAGTATAGGTTCCTTGCGGGTGAGCATGAGATGCACCCAGTCATTATCTCAGCCGATTTGACTGGAGAGCAAGAATCTCGTCTGATGGAGATTCTTAAAAAGAACCGCAAGGCGATAGGATGGAGCGTAGCCGATCTCCAGGGGATAAGTCCAGCCCTGTGCTCCCACCATATCTATCTCGAGGAGGACGCGAAGCCGTCGCGTGAGTTCCAGCGACGCCTAAACCTGAATCTTCGAGAGGTTGTCATGAAGGAAATCTCGAAATGGCGGAGCGCTGATTTTATCTACCCCATCTCCGACTCCATTTGGGTTAGTCCATTACATGTGGTGCCCAAGAAGACAGACATCATTACAGTTGTGAGTGAGTCTGAAGAGGAGATCGCTACCCAGGTACCTACTTCTTGGAGGGTCTGTGTGGACTACATACGATTGAATCAGGCCACCAAGAAGGATCATTTCCCGCTGCCTTTTATTGATCAGATTATAGAGAGTCTAGCAGGGAAGAGTCATTACTGCTTTCTTGACGGGTACTCCGGATACAATCAGGTGGCCATTGCGCCAGAGGACCAGGACAAGACCACATTCACCTGTCCCTTTGGGACATATGCTTTTAGACGCGTGACCTTTGGTCTATGCAACGCTCCGGCGACATTCCATATGTGCATGTTGTCCATCTTTTCGGACATGGTGGGTGAGTGCTTGGAGGTCTTCATGGACGACTTTTCGGTCTATGACGATGGATTCGATGCTTCTCTTGAGTGCCTAGACCGCGTCCTACAGCGATACATCGAGGTCAACCTAGTATTATCTTGGGAGAAGAGTCACTTCATGGTGACTCAGGGGACAGCGCTTGGCCATATCATCTCCAACAGAGGCATGGAGGTTGATCCGGCCAAGGTGGATATCATTAGAAAACTCAAACTGTCATCCAACTTGCGACAGTTACGGTCTTTTCTTTGGCACGTCGGTTTCTACCGATGATTCATTCACGATTTCAGCAGGATTGCCCGGGCATTGACTGATTTGCTGACCAAAGACATTGAGTTCATAGTCGATGATAAGTTTCTTGCGTCATTTGAGACTCTCAAGAGTCCAGTTGTTGAGGCTCCTATCCTCCAGCCGCCTGATTGGTCTCTCCCATTCGAGATAATGACGGATACCTCCGATTTTGCCGTAGGGGTCATGCTGGGACAAAGGAGGGATGGAGTACCATTTGCCATTAACTACGCTAGTCGTACATTGAATGCCACACAACGGAACTACACAGTTACAGAGAAGGAGATGCTAGCCGTAGTCTTTGCCCTAGATAAGTTCAGATTGTACATCATTGGATTAAGAGTGATCATTTTTACAGATCATACTGCCATCAGGTACCTCATGGCAAAGAAGGATGCCAAAGCGATACTTACTAGATGGATCCTTCTACTCCAGGAGTTTGATATTGAGATTAAGGATAAGCCTGGAGTCAAGAATGTGGTGGCAGATCATATCTCCCGATTAGAGCATCTTGAGGATTCTGAGAAAATTGATCCTATATGTGAGACCTTCCCAGATGAGGCGATCCTTGTTATCACCTCGCTCCTGTGGTATGCTGACATTGTGAACTACCTTGTTTCCAAGAAAGTTCCACAAGGTTGGCCCATGCAGAGACTTGAGACCTTCCTATCGAAGGCCAAGTCTTACCATTGGGAGGATCCCATCCTTTACCATGAGGGACGGGATAGTGTCTGGCAACGGTGCATTCCTCAGGAGGAGCATCATAGCGTCCTCACCTATTGCCACAAGCTGGAGGCAGGAGGACATCACTCTGGGAGGAGAACGGCACAGAAAGTGCTCCAATCCAGCCTATGGTGGCCTACTCTCTTCAAGGATTCTGATGAATTCATGAAGAGACGTAGTGACTGTTAGAGGATGGGCACTTGTGGATAGTGTGATATGATGCCGATGCAGCCCATTCACTTCTGTGAGGTTTTTGACGCATGGGGCATCGATTTCATGGGTCCCTTCCCTAAGAGTCAGGGATTCGAGTACATTCTGTTGGTCGTTGATTATGTGAGTCGTTGGGTTGAGGCCATCCCCTCCCGAACTGCAGATGCTAGAACTGTATGCAGTTTTTTGAGGAAGAACATCATTTCACGGTTCGGGGTACCTCGAGTGTTGATATCTGACGGGGGGTCTCATTTCGTCAACGACAAGGTAAAGGCCCTTGCTAGCGAGTTCAGCATAGACCATCGAGTATCCACTCCATACCACCCTCAGACCAATGGTCTTGCTGAAGTGTCGAATAGGGAGATCAAGACTATATTGCAGAAGGTCGTCCGCTCTGACCGAAAGGATTGGTCACAGCTTTTGGACTCGGTCTTGTGGGCATATAGGACGTCCTTCAAGACTCCTTTGGGTACATCTCCCTTTCGCCTCATCTATGGCAAGCCCTGCTATTTACCTGTTGAGCTTAGACATAAGTCACTTTGGGTTGTTACAGAGATACTTTTGGATCCAGTGAGTGTAGGAGACCAGAGGAGGGCAGAATTGGCAGCCCTGGAGGAGCTTAGAGATGAAGCCTTTTCAAGAAGCCTACATTATAAGGAGAGAGTGAAGGAGTGGCATGATTCTCATATTAGCCACAAGCAGCTTGAGCCAGATCAGAGAGTATGGTTGTTTGATGCCAGGCTTAGATTATTTCCAGGGAAATTACAAAGCAAGTGGAAGGGACCATACCTGGTTCGAAAGGTACATGATAATGGGAGTATCGACATATCTGAGATGTCATCTGAGTCTACCTTTCATGTTAACGGGCAGTGGCTTAAACCATATCTAGATCATGAGCCGTTGGTCGTTGATGTCACCCCTATTCATTTTGTGTGAGATGTGGTCTTTGACTCACATCTATTGCATCTTACGCCTGATTATCACTGTCTTCCGCCTTGTATAGATCTAGTTGTCCATATCATTCCATTCTTTAGTCCCACACCCCATCTTCATCCTATGATTATGCTATACTTAGGGTGTACTTTACCCTAAGTATAGGGGTGTAGGACTCTTGAGTATTCTTTTGAATCTTTCTACCTCTATTTTGCTGCCTATACTTAGGGATATTTTACCCTAAGTATAGGGGAGGTAGACCATGTACGTTCCTCCACTCGGATTTCCCTTCAGGTACAGTAAAAAAGTGTAGGGGGAAACACAGAGTCCTCTTCATTCCATTCTTTGATTCGTCCTTGTAGTATATTATTCCTTTTCACCTCCCTATACTAAGCACAAGTTATGTCTTCTTCATCGCTCTTGATTCACTCTGAGAACATCGTTCAAGCTAAGTATAGGGGGGTGTTGTATATATTTCATATAAACTTTAGTCATAACTCGTACATTATGTGAGTGTGTTAATAAATAAAATGGCTAAAATTCTTTTATCCAAAAACCATAAAAATTTTAAATTTTTCCTTGTACATAAAAATTATTGTTGCACATACATATCTATTTATAAAAATTATTTTTGTACAAATGTTTGTAAAAATGATTTTGTGTAAAGAGTTTGTAAATATTTTGATATCAAAATTATGTATATAGTACAAAATTTTTGTAAAATGTTTGAAAAACAAAAGTTTGCAAAAACCCTTGTGTAAATATTTGTAAATATTTTGCAAAACTCCATGCATTCATTCATTCAAACATCTTTCAAAAATTGTGCATATTTCCAAAAACTTGCATAAAACATATTTTGTATATATTTGTACAGTTTCTCTGAATCATGATTGACATTTAAACTAGTCTGGAATTAAATTGGAAAATGGAGCTTGGTTAAGACCTTAATCCACCTGATTTTAAGAGGAACCTTATAGGGCTTAGGGTTAAGATTTTTCAGTTCCATTTGGGACTTAATTCTTTGAGTTGTGGGTTGCAATAAAGCTTCAAAAGAGGGATAGTCTACTGGCTCGAGAGGAAAAACTCCTTATGTATATATGTTGCACCATGTAGATACGTTGTACATATGCAAATCGAAAAAAAATGTGCAAAGAAAGAAAAACTCCAAAAAAAGTGGTGGGTCTAATTGAAAATAAAATACCCACCGGAGTATATATAGTCAAATAAAGCAAAGCTTATGTGACGCATGCTCATCTCATGAAGCTTGCAGTAGGAGACCTAGCTACATTGGTTGGGCTCCCAAGGATACATGGCTACACTAGTCATGGTCCATTCTCTTCTTCCTCCTCTTCTTGAGCCGGTTGAACTTGAACTTAGAAGGGAATACCCCGCTCCTCAAGGAAAGAGCTGCCAGACTGAGGTATTAGAGTTACCTTGTTAAGGGGGGTTGTCACTTTGTCATAGTGGGGAGCTACATATCATTTACACAGTACAAGGAAAGATTCATGGTCATTAGAGTTTGTGTATGTAGACTTGTTTTGATCTGGATTATTGACGAGTCTTGACCATAGATGGGTGGAACTTAGAGGTTGTTGAGTTTTAAGCTTAAGTCCAAATAAGGTTCCGACAAATTAATAATGCAAAGGCCTGACTGAGCTCCATAATTCAATTTAATGAAGGCAAGTTTAATAATCAACCTTGATTTCCCTTCTTTTTCTCTTTTTCTTTCTCTTTTTCACTTCTTTTTCAAATAAGTGTTTGCTAAGGGACTAGCAAAAGTAAAGTATAGGGGGGTGATGAATCCCTATTCATCTTTCTTTATTCTTTTATTTTAGCTAAATATTTTGGCAAAACACCATGTACATAGTTGTAACTATAATAAGTTAAAATAAGCATGCATTTGTAAATATAAATAATTAGCATGTATTTATGCAAAAATAAAAGAATAAAGAATAAAAAAAGAGGGAAATATTTAGAATAAATATTGAGTGACCTAATCCCAAGAGAGGGCCCAACATGGGCCTGATCGCCAAATAAAATAAGTAGAGAGAGATAGGGCCGCTCAACCTTGTTCACTTCCCCTACTATGTATATGTATACATATTTTATTTTCACAAAAATCAAAATAAAATGTGTTCATATTACCTTGTATATATTTATCTAAAAATAAAATAAAAATTAGAAAAATAAAAATATTTTCTCTCTACAACCTTGTACATAATACATGTATATATGTATTATCTCCATATTTGTTTAACACTTGTGAATAGCTCATAAAAATAAAATAAAAATTATTTTATACTCCAAATTTTATGTTATAAATAAATAAAATATAAAATTGGGTTTTTGTACAAAATTAAATAAAATAAAAATTAAAATAAATATAAATAAATATTTTATACATGTATATAATGTAACATAATGTATATACCTTAATTTATTTTTCAAAAAAATAAATAAATATCATTAAAAAATAGTTTGAAAAATATTAAACGTTTTTTATTTTGAACATATTTTAAAATAAAATCGTTTTCTATTTTTAAATTAGTTTACAAATAATTCTGACCAAGGAATTTTCTGATTGGTCCAGGGGGATCGTTGACCTCGGTCAACTGCCCCCCCCTGGACCACCTCCTTCGTGGATCCGATTTTTCACCCGAACTTCTCCGAATTTTCATGAGCCGGTCCAACCACCATTCCATTCCATTTCGTGCTCCGATTATCCAGGGTCGATCCGTGATTCACGCCCGATGATATCGTTAGGGATCCGCTCCTCGGATTGCGCGCCCGTGCTCCAAACTTTTCGGACCCCGTAAGGTATAAAGTCACCTGGAGTCGCAACTTTTTTCAAATATTTGGCCATTGCACTCATTTCTTGGGAGCTCCACCTTCGTCCTTGAGTGATAGCAAGTGAGGGAGAGTGTCATAGTGAGGTCTCGAGGTGTCTAGCCCTAGGTACGGCGAGCTTCATCGTCGTGCTCCACCTTGAGGTGGGCTCCAGCCTCTGGACGCATCAATCCATCGAGGAAAAGACCCCCGAAGGTTCGCGACCTTCAGCCCAGATGACCTCCTTCACCAGGTAGCCTTGATAGCCTTTAGTTTGCTTTAGATTCAAACTTTTCGATTTCCGGTCAACTAGCATTCATCGGATCATCCTTCGTGATCGAACCATCCATTTGACCTATCGACGATCGTATCACCTTCATCAGTCCTCTCCCCATCTTCTGTACCCCTGTGTTCACCCTGATTTGCCCAAGAATAGGAACCCAACTATCCTCCTCCGTCGCCTCATCGGAGGGCTCCGCTCCGCCTCATCCTTCACCCATTTCGTATACTAAGGGGTTGAGGAACTTTGCCCTCGATCCAGTGATTCGCCTGTGTAGGTCAGATCGCCAAAGGGGCCTCATCTGGAGGTCCAAACACCAGGGCACAGTCGCTCCAGGTCCTTCGCGTCGTCGGGGCATTCTAGATGTCCCCGGCCTCATCGGAGCATATCAGCAGCTGCGGATCGACATCAGCATCCTTTTCCCCATCCTAGCAGCCTCGGAGGACACCTTAACCACACGTAGTATCCAGTCGAAGCTCGTCGGAGGCGAGCTCTTGGCCGTTCTTCCAGGGAGCTTCTCCGCCGTCAGATCGAGGCATCCTCCAGTTCTAATCGTGACCATTCATCCACGGGGAGCCCTCGATCGTCCAATCCATCTGAGGATCAATTGTTAGCCGTCCATCGCAGAACCGGTATAGCCCACTCTCCACCGTCCGATCTTAAGTGAGGACATGTTCAGCCGTTGGATCTGTAATAAGAATGATAATTTACACTTAGGCCATCTTTGCTTTTTGCATTTATGTCATAGTCTTGTAAATAGTTTCTGTAGTTGTTTTTATTTTGGATAGTTTGCACTTAGGACCTCGTGTTTCTTTCATTTGCAATTTGGTCCCTTTGAATGTAGTTCATGTGGTCTAGCACGTGCCTTGTGGGTTATTTGCATGTTTCTGTCTGAATTTTATTGCTGTTATCAAATGAAGTTTTAAAAATAGGAATTACACTTATACCCCTGCTTGTCTGTTTCACATGTCGCCCTTGTGCGATCTAGACCTTTTGCATATCTAGCCATGTACACTTTCCACATGTTATTGTTTGGCTGATAACTTTTCCATAATTAAATTTAGGTCCATGTGTGCTGTGTCTCTTTGATTGATTTGAATAAATAGCAAATTTCGTCCAAAAATCATGAAATTTGGATACATGGCTCCTGCCATGATGTAAAAATTTCTTTGAATTTTTGGGCTCATTTTGTTTGCATTTAGTATTCTTAAAAATTCAAAAATCTTAAAAATTGTTTTGTTCAATTTAAAATTCAACTAAAAATAAAAAATCCTCTAAAAATCCAAAAATATTAATGATTGTTTGTTTTGTTGTCTTTTCACTTCTATCCAATTTTCATTACATTTGGATTTATAAAAACTATAAAATTTGAAAAACTTTGAAAAACTTAGAAAAATCATTACAAATTCCTAAAAATTCAAAAAATGCATTTTCTATTTGTGTAGTTAGAGTTTTATTGTTAGTTTACAATAAAATTGTTGCTCTAATTTTATAGGCACTTTAGGTATTTTTAAAGTGCCTTTAGATTCTGGTTGCGCACTGTTTTGGATTTTCAGCCTTGTTTCATTTTTATAAAATTCATTAAAAATCAGAAAAAATCCAAAAAAACCAAAAATATCTGAATATTCCGGAAATCCAAAAATATTTTTATTTGAATTTTCTGAGTATTTTTTATGTGCTAAATAATTGTTTGATTGTGATTTTGTGAGTGTTTTTTTATCACTTTTCCTGATATTAAAAATTCAAAAAAATTGAAAAATATAAAATCCACCAAAAATAGTTGTTTTTGGATCTCTGACTACTTCGTAGGTTTACCATACCATACTCCTTGTGTTCGACCCTGGTAGACTAGGTAAAATAAAATAGAAAGACCGCTATTTGTTTGCTTGATTGTTTAATTTTTATATTGGTGGTCTTTCTTGATTTTCTTGATTGACATAGTCGTCCGAGTGGTTGAGTTCGCAACGACCTTTGCTACCTTTTTACCTTAGTCGCTCGGCGCGTCATCAGATTCACATATTATTTTGTTCTTTCATACACTTGATTTGTTCATTCTTTTAGAGTCTAGGCTCCCTCTCTTGTAGATACTCACTTCTTACTTATGCTATTTAAATCCTAAGTATATGGGGAAGCCTTGCTCTTGTATGTATATCCTTATTAGTCTCCCGATTCATTCCCTTGCCCCCCTTCCTTACCCTTACATCCTTTATAATAAGGCTATTTTTGTCCTAAGCATGAGGGAGTGATTATTATTGATCCTTACAGCCTTCACTCATTGATCCCTCCTCTTGGTCTGCTTCTTATGCTCATGTTAATTTTAACCTAACTATAAGGGGGGGGAGTCCCGCGTATGTTCGGTGTGTCCTTCTATATATTAGCATGAGCTACAGCTTCATATCACCTTGTGCTATGATAACATAGTAGAAGCTAAGTATATGGGGTGTACCATATATATTTAGTATATACTTTAACCATAGCTCATATTTTCAATATTTTCAAACTTTTTGAGGCTAAGGGTAAAAGTACCTTTGAACTAATTTGTGTAAAAATATTTGTAAATGCTTTGAAAAACTTTTTGACTATGTGATATTATTTTGAAAAAATATTTTGTAATGATTTGAAAAATGAGGATTTTACTTGTTTTGAAATTATTTGGAAAATGTTTGAAATTCTATATTTATGTGACATGATTTGGATAATTTTTTTTCAAAAAATGCTTTTAAAAAATGAGGGTGTAAATGAGACTAACTTGTATTTTGTAAATAAGTATAACATTGTTTAAAAAAATCGATAAAAAAATCAAAATTTGCAAAAACACTAACCCAATCGAGTTGGTATATCCCTAACACCGACGCTATCACTCAAGACTTGAGGAATAAAGAAACATTGATCCGTGAGGTCTTAGGATTCCGAGTTAACTGACCTTAGCCATTAGGGTTTTAGACTTAATTATTTACTTCCTTAGTTTGAAATATATGTGTGCAATATTGCACGCTTTATCTCAACATTAAACAAATATGATCCGCACATCATTTGCACAACATCATTGACGCTAAGATGAGTGAGGTTTCACTTGAGGCACTAAGACGTGAGATTTGAGTTTGGACCTGATTTTATGATACTATAGGATGAGATTAAATCGATGAAGGCTTCATAAAAACTAAGTGCCAGCATATTAAGCTGATATGAGAACAAGGTTCTTGTACGAAACTCTTGATATATAAACCTAAGTGATAAAGTGTGATAAAATATAAAAAATATTGATCAATGTGTGCTAACTTGGTAAAAATAGTGGAGCTAGTGACGAGTCTATGATTCATCGCCTTTGTTCTTTCATTTTGGCTAAAATCCTTGTTAAAATGTGTGTAAACAATCACTGATTCCAACTAATTATTATTTTAATCACAAAAAATTAATATTATATATTTAACACTTATTTTGTCCAAAATAAAAGAATAAAAAGAAAAAAGGAAAAAAAAGAAAAAGAAGGATGGACATAATTATGTACAGACTGATCCTAACCCCGACATCGGGTCAATATTGACTTGGTCAACAAAATAAATAAGTATGGGGGAGATAATGATCTAAACCTATAAAAATTAAAAAAATCAAGACCAAAAATATAATTAAGCATATTTTTCACATTGTAAATATATAACCGATTTTATTTATCACTTAAAAAATTCCAAACCAAAATACTATCTTTACAAAAATTGTTCACAAAAATATATATTATTTTATAAAAATATCAGAAAAATTATTTAATATAAAATAATTAATTGCAATGAACCGAAAAAATTGTAAAAGCTGACTTTTGAGGTTCATAATAGTTTATAAAAAACTTCAAACGGACCAAACCCACTTTTAAACTTCATTTTATTAATAATAATATTTATTAAAATTATCAAAAGAATATTAGAGTAAAACATGTGATTTTTGATGTTTGGGCCCCGTTGTATATATGTAGTCCATGTAGAAACTTCCTTTATTTATAATTAATTAATCATAAATCTGATTAACATAATTTATTTCTAAAAAACTTCTAAAATATATATAAAAATATAACTTAAGTCAAAATACCAATAAATCCAATGCACGAAGCCGCTACCTAAATTTTCCAGACCTCATAACTCTGCCATACGAACTTCGCATTGGGCAAACTCAGTTTTAAAATTCATATTATTTAATTATCTACGAAACAACACTATATTCACAAAAATCGGAGTTAATATGCAAAATACGATTGTAGAGATCATATTGGTATAATATACGACCGTAATTTATTATTATTTAATATATGTTAAATATTATATTTATATACTTTATTAGTATTTTATATTTAAGAAAATTAAATAGAATTTATTTATTTATTTGACTATTAATTTATTTACCTATTTATAAATTTATTTATGAATTTATTATTTAATCACTGATTATTATTCAATTATTCATTAGTTAATTAATTAATCATAATCAATTAGTTATTAATTATACAGTTAATCCCTTAATTATATCTCAACTTGATTTATTTATTAGATTATTTAATTATATAATTTATTTAATTTTATTAATTTTTTTATTTTACCCCTTTTTTCTCACTCCTTGTCCTCCTTCTCTCCCCCCGGTTCCCTTTTTCTTCCTCCTTTTCGTGTGCCTGCCTCTTCCTCCTCTCTCCTTCTTCTTCGACCAATCGTCCAACCTCCAAACCGTTAGGCCGTTAACCAACGAACTCCAATCATTGGATTCATGTATAGGCGCGACGAACTTGGACCTCCTTCTTCCTCTATATAAGGATCCATGACCCTCTTCGGCCATTCCATCCGCCATTTCCATCCTCCTTCGATCAGTGAGCTCCGAGGTTGTGAGAGAGCTTGGGACAAGAGCTCCAGATCATCCATTGTAGAGTGAGGTTGAGAGCGATCAAGGGAGGGAGAAATCCAGTGCTGGTGTCGCATCACCGAGTTCTGCTACGCGCCAAGCCTCCCCGTCCTCTAGGGGTGGAGGCGAAGATCTGGAGTTCAGTTGAACTCCATTCCTAGGCGACTAGATTCGTTCAACTTCCAGGTTAGGGCTCTGATATTGAACCTCGTCTTTATCAATCTCCTCTTCTCCTTAATTCTCTCATATCAATCCCCTCTTCTATTCTGATTTCCCCCATCTGCACCTCCTTCTCTAGATCACCCATCCACATCTCACCTATCCAATTTCCTTATATATTCCTCTTTTGATACCTCGATTCCATCCTTTTACCATCCACCAAAGCCTATCACCTACAATATATACTGTTGAGAAATTGATTTAAGGATTACAAACTTGAAGTATCATCGTTGCTGATAAGTCATCGCATTGAGCCTCATTGAATAGCATACCCGTTGATCATCGATTAATCATTGCCGAGATGTATCATCTGGTGATGGCGCACAGACTTCACCCAATCAAACCCGACTCTGGTCATTCGAATTTCCTGTAGCATCAACCTGCATCGCACATCTAACGCTCGAGAGCATGTGTCGCCCGAGGGCGTGTGTTGCCAGTCGCTTACTCCTCTGACCTCTGCAACACCGTGCAATCCCCACCGCCGATCGCTAGGGTGTGTGTTGCCTCGAAGGACCTTCATTTCCACCGCATGGAGCGAGCACTATCTGCGCCCCTCATACAGTTCCTTTCAAAGACCGTTGACGTCAGTTCAACCGCTGCTCTTCACCGCTCGAAGGGCTAACCTCCGCCTAAAGCAGGCGACCGCGCAACCCATCACATGCCGACCTCCATCCAATTCCATCATGAGTACCAACCTCCGCATGCAAAATTCAGGAAAGACCTTTTAGAGAAGCGACCGCACGATCAAGCTCCTATCATACAGTCGAAGGAGTCCTACGCATCAGCCTCTAAGGCATCCGCACCGCCTACCGCTCAAGCATTCAACGGTGCACACGCATCGCATGTGCTCCTGAGATATTTTGAGTTAAATTACGGATACACCCTGGGAGTTTCGCCTATTCGTGAATAGGTCTTGCCTCTAGAGATAAAAAAATGTGAGAAGCATGTGTTTAGTGGACGAATTGCGCAAGACATCCTTAATGTTCTGCATTTTTATACACGCAGCCCCTTACATCCCAGATAGTTACAAATAAACCTCTAAATAGTATATCTAGAATATACATACTACATAAATAATAAATAAAATATAAAAATATAATAAAAATATATAAATACCTTGTACTATACTATATTCAGTATTAAATAATTTTTAAAAAACAATATTTTCTATTTCTAATAAAATCATTTAAAACACATAAAAATATAACATACTTTAAAACACCATTTAAAATATAAAAACTTCTTCAAAAATCCTATAAAATTACTCTTAGCATATTTTTGCCGTATTTTTCACGATAAACTAAAAAAGAAAATAAAAATTAAATGATAAAACCAATAAAAAATAAAATACACGAAAAATTAAAAAAAACATAACTAGATAAATAAAAATCACAAAATACACACAACATATCATTTTAAAGATAATTTCACAATAAAATAAAAATATTTTGCTCCTATTTACTATTTAAAAAAATAAAATAAAAATCTGTTTTATATAACAACTTAATTTTCAACATCAAAAATATTACAAACTCATGAAAATTCTAAAACCTTCTAAAAATCCATAAAAATAGATAATAAAAACAAAAGAATAAAAATAATAAAAAACAAATAAAAATTACAAATATTTTCTAAAATAATAAAAAATACAAAATACTTAAAATTTATAAAAAACAATATAAAATTCATAAAAATAAATAAAAATCCCTAAAAATAAATAAAAATTAGGAAATCCCTTAAACCTTAATTGTCTATAGTTTAACCCTAGTTTCCAACAATTTACCTCCCTAAGTTATACACTACCATACTTTCATTATACATCAAAGTTTAGAAGTATAAATAAAATAAATAAAAAGATAACTAAAAAATTTATTTTATGGTAAAATCCATTGGTCATTACATCGATAGTTGCCCTATTTTTTGACGATCCATCGGTGTGTTTTTCAGCTAGCCAACAAATCAAAAGAAAGGAAAGAGAAAGAAAAGCTCTTACAATAAAGACAGATACAAAGAGCTTCCACTAAAGGCAAGCACTCCTAACCTTTCAAAGTGTCAACTTGGACCAACCTTTTAGGCTTTTACGAGCCAAGTTAGCACCCAAAAAGGGCTCCGCGTCGTATAATAATACAAGTATGGGTATTGAAAGTATGATAGATACTCAAAAAGAAACACCTTGGTGCATTCCCTAGAAAACAAGTGTAGACTACTCAACGATCTCTTTACGAGCGCACTAATCAATACCAAAAATATACATGTTGCATAATAAGGCACTCGAGAGGATCCTTTTTCCAATGAGAGGGAGGGAAGAAAAGACACCATCATATGCCCTCCATCAACTGACCTTCGATCTTCACTTTCAAGTATGACAACGAAAGAGACAATGGATTGAGTGCAATAACTGATTTACTCACTAGTGTTGAGGATTAGGTCTTGAGGAGATTCTTTTGGCTAGGACTTTTGAGTGATGTTTCGACTCGACTCTCATAAATGTCTCCACACTTAAATGTCGTATCTTTATGCTATATGTATATATAAAGAGTTTAATAATCAGGGAAGTTGGATTCCTTTTGACCAGAGCTTGGTTCAACTTGGAATTTTTAGCTCCACTAAATTCCAAGGTTCTTAACGAGCCAAATCTTGAACATTCACATACACAATTAGTGATTAATCTGACTAATTCATTCTTTACTCTACTCTCGGACGAGTATGATTTAAGTATAGGGGGTGATAAATATGTAATTTATCGGCATATTTCTCATTTACTATCCCTTTATCTTAGATTTTTCAATACAATGTACAACTAATTAAACATAATTAACAAGCTAACCCTTATTTATAATCAACTCTAATTATTATATATATTTAACAATATTTCATTTCTTTATTTCTTTTATTTTCTTATTATTAAAATTTCTAATATATATTGTATATATTTGTTTCGAAATTACATATAAACTAAAAGGAATTAAAAGAAGTGTTTTTAATTACTTAAAATAATTGCAAAAAATTTAGTTGTATATATGACCTGTTATGACTTTTTATTCAACATGAAACTTGTAGATCTCATTGAAATATGCAACTTTCATGTTTTTAACCTTCTCTAATTTGACTTGTAATTATTTCTTATTGATTTTTTCTTTATTTATCTTTTTCTATTTTTTATTGGGTCATGTGACACGCCCTGAGCACCTCACATGGCCCAGTCCTTTGTCCACTTCTGACCACTCGTCCACACCCTGTTTGCACCTAGACCGTTTGATCTCTTCTTCAAATCCGGTCGTAGTCGCTACTTTGGGCCCCACCCTTGATCATAGAATTGCATGATCCAATGGTCACCGGCTTCGTCAACCTACGTCCGCACCCTCCTCACACGCGCACTTCACCAACTGCCCTTCATCTGCCCGTTTCCTCCACTACTCCAATGACCCTCCCCAACCTACCACTTGTCGGTGTAACATCAACTACCTACTCCTTCACATGACAACTCTCTCTCTCTCTCTGCATCAATGGTCAACCCGAAGCAGTAGAAACGACATCCTCCCTCGCTTGGGGGCTTAGACCTCCATCTTTAAACAATTTATCTCTGGCCGATTTTTGATCAATCCACCTTTATGTGAGCAAGATTTGAGCTTATCCTCCTCATATGTGACAGATATTGAGTGAGCATTCAAGCCAAGATAAGAGAGTTCACTCTGGCATGATATGCGTCTCCACAGACATGTAGCGACTAATTAACTGCCCAAGCTTTAGCCTTGTACCCGCAGGTCTGTCAAGCCATGACATGAGTCCTTTAGCTCCATCCCAGGCATGTATATTCGCCCTCCTTGTTTCTTATCCATCCTTCATCATCTTCTGCAGGTAAGGTCCTCTATCTCCATTTTTTTGTTTTGTTTCTCAGTTCTCATTATTTTTCTTGCATACTTCCGCATCTTCACGGGCACTTTATCACTCCCTTACACTTACGGTCACATCACCATCAAAGAGCCCCATATATTCTCCTCTGATCGATTCTCCATCACCTCCTCGATCGAACTACAACGAGTCAACTTTATCATAGACAAAAGTTGGTTGATTAATAATCAAAGATAATTACAAGGATATTTTAATAGTTCATGCATAATGACTTAATATTAGATCAGATCTCAATATTAGGATATTTAGCCACTTGAGCAATCTGATCAAGTTAGATATCAAACCGATTCTTTACTTAACTCTAAATAATTTCAAATCAATTCCCAACTCTTTGGATCTAGATTTGATTCTATGAATTGGGATATAATCAAATCAAATCTTATTTATTTAATCGATAGGAGGGGTCACTAAAATCCATCTGGTTTCATCATTTTGGCATATCACATGCTTTCCAAAAATACATATTGATATTCTAGAATTTTTATCATGTATTGCAAACATGATGACCATCGGTAGGATTCATTATGACCTCAATATCTCATAATGAGCTCTTTTCTTTCTGTTTAAGTATAAACTTGTATATTTTCTTTGATAGATCATAGACCTCATATGTTTGTGTATGGAACAACTCAACAATATATAAACATTGTCAGGTAATCAATCTAATGGACTACCAAATGCATACATTCATATGTATAGATTATTTGTCTCCAATTAAAGGATGTGTGTTTGTTTCTTAATAATATACGACATATGGTTTAATACCTTGATCTCGTCAAATTATCCTTGACTTATTCGGCACATTCTAACTTCTATTCCTATGAACAAGACATGCATCAAGAGTGTCAGTTAGATATCGGTTTTTAGAGAAGATTTCCATCTCTTATGAGACTAGAGATACTTCTTTGAATATCACTCTGCGATGTCAGTTATACCACTGATCTGATTCTTTAGATCTAAAACTCTCCATCAGCCTTTAGGAACTAATTATTTAGATCAACAACTTTATAATATCCAAAATAACCATGGTGCACATCCGAGGAACCTTAATAATGTAAACATGATTATATTTTATTTCATACATGGAATTATAAAATTCGTCATAACTTTTATTTCACAATGCCATGCCATGAGCTTACATGTATAATAGCCACCTATATGATATTTTATATCATACACCCTCTCATTAGAGTACTTCCATATTTGTTCCTTTCTATACTTGACGGAAACTCTGCACAACCCAACAACCATTAGACCGACTTCGTGGGATCTCCGCATGAATATAGGCATTATGCAAAACTTTACTCCATCTTTACCAACAATACAACAACAAGATATTTTTTTAGGGATTTGGACAACTGTGCACCTATATTACACTAATGGAAGAACAATACTGTAAATTTTGTGGGAATATAGGGCTAGAAGTGTAATTGCAAAAAAATTATGTGCATCAGTGTTATTAGAAGACTTGAAAGGACAGAAGTATAGCAATTCCATATCTATAACATGTATTAAGCAGGGGAGCCACCGACCACCGATTTCTTTTTGGCATTAGATTCCAATTTTACCCTCTTCATCCGTCTATGATTCCGCTTCTGCCCTTCACCTTTGGCAGGAATCCGCCCTCCTCTCCATCCTTTTGCCAAACCCTACGCCGTCATCATTGTCTCCATGGATACCCAAACTCCCATAAACCCTACATCATCATCGTTGAGGTGAATTTCAGAAGACCTCTGTTGACTCCCACCTCTTGCTCGCACCATCGGCCTCCAGGATTGGGTAGTCCCTCACTGTTTATTGTGAAATTTAGTAATGACTCCCTCTGACCCCTCTATTCCATGTTGCCGGTGACATCATCGCCGTCGCCTTCCATCCAGATTTTGCTATGCCACTTCCATCTGGTCATTTTGGAGCAACAACATGCTCATCGCAGTCGAGGTTTCTCAGGAAGGATGAAAGCGCAAAGTCTACCGAGGAGGGGATGTGGAAGGAGAAGCGATTCTGCCTGACGGAGTACATGACACGACGGAGTGCGGTAAGATGGAGGCCAGGGTGATTGCTGATGCCTAAGAGGAGAGCAGAGAGGCGATTTGAGGGAAGAGTGAATGGGGCCCGAAAGGTCGAGGTGGGAGAAAGATGGGGACAGAATGGGCGAGGCGGGAGGACATGGAAGAGGAGCACGAAGTGCATGCCCGGCAGGCTCTAGGCCCCGGAGGAGGAGTGATGGGATGTATTCCTATTTATAGATGTGGAATTGACCTTCATGGCTTCATGGACGACAAATACGAGCACGTCGGCAACGAGTGGATCGTGCAACCCTGCACAATGCTCACAGAGCTGCACAGGAGAAGGAAGCAGCTTCTGGGAATATGCTTCGACCATATGGTTGATGTCGATTGCTTCTTTTGCATGTGGTCTCTTTAATTCCAACAAAAATTCAAATTCAAGATAACGTAATTAATTGATCCACGCAATTAGATTTTAATACATGATGTTATACTACAATCAGAATCAAAGTTATTCCATAATTTGTATTAGGATTCCAATCATCTTACTTACAAACAGATTGTCATCACTTCCGATGCACTTTTGAAGTAAAACTTGGTTCATGTTGTATCCAAGAAAAAAAGAAAAATAGGGTAATTTTATTATTGAATTGGTGAGGATTGTCTCCATAGTTTCATTTAAAAATTCACGATCAGTATGTTGTTTTAGTTGCTGATGTGATCCAAATTATGATGTGCTAATTAGAGTTTTCCTAATTGTAACTCGGTTAGAAGACTGGGAGAACAGATGCTGATGAGAGCTCGCTTCGAAGCGTATATTTGTCGAGACTGAGGTGGTCAGGAAGCTATATGCTAATGACTCTAATAAATATCAGATGAGATGTGAAGGTCGAATTCTTGGTATAAAAAAAGTCGGATCAATATAGTTGAAGCAAAAAATTCAATGTCAGTATTTCTCTGTTTATGGATTGGCAAAAGCTGATTGATTTATGGGTTGATATCGAGATCCCTCGATTCACCAGCTTCATCATAGTCATCTGTTTGAGTAATAGGTATTTCATCGTCAATGTGATTTTGACGAACAATTTCTTTAAATTTCACATTTGTGTTCCATCTTGCAGCATAGCATATTAAGTAGCAACTAATCATCTTCTCCATGTTCGATCCCAGAGAGATTGAGCAAGGTAAACATCCAATCCTATAAGGATTGAGGGCCCTTTGGGAGTCCATGTCCAATCAACACTCCACAACAAATTGTTCTTTCATCATATTTGTAATATGGACAAGGGGTTTCCCTTGAAGCCCCTTTGCATTACAACATCTATTCTTAAAGAGAGAGAGAGAGAGAGAGAGAGAGAGAGAGAGAAGGCCACTCAACAGAAATCACGGAGTGATGAGAGAATATTCCTTTGGAGACGCCAACGTTTTTTTCTACAGTTCATCAGATCAGATTACATCCTGTTCCTTTTGTTGTTACTCACAAATCAAGTCAAATTTATTTCTAATTCCTTCCAATTGTTCGAAATATTTCTTGGAAGATCCCTCAAGTATTTTCCATGATGCATCTAGCATGGGGGGCTGGGTCGAGAAAAAGATTCATATCTTCCTAAGGTCCTACAATAGAGATCATGTAGGTGCATGGTTTGGTTCTTACATGATCTTGAAGTATGGGGGCAATTTGCCATCTTTTCTAAATTTATTGTATTATGTTGCATATGCAGAATTTGATTGAGAAGGAAGAATATTTAGCAGCTAATATGTCATAATAATATTATTATTTGACTTCATCGGTCAATAGAAAAATGCAAGATTTTGTAAGATCTCATGATATCCAGAGAAGGAGCAGGATAGTTTTGTTTTAACAATGATCATTATCTATTGTTGTTCGTGTGCCCAATCTAATTTTTCCGCCTATTCCTGTCTTTTTTAGTTATCATATCCTCAGATTGGCAATGAGATTTATTAGTCAAAAAATCGATAATAAAAAAATAACTTAATTCCATTATCATTGTTAAGTGTCAATAACTGCCCAATGTTGTACTATCACTTGATTCTCATAGATCAATTGAACTTTGTTTCACCCAATCCTAAAGTTCAGGTGACATTTCCATATCATACACTTTGTCTTAAGAGAATTGATCATAAGAAAAAAGATTTGAATTTCCATCTATTAGCAACCATAAAAGGTGTTGAAGCCTTACAGTGTGCTTAACTTTCAAAATGCATGCATAAATCATTACACATATAAGCATAATATAAAATATAACAAAACTACGTACTTCTAAATAAATGTAGTTTGACTATGTATTGATTAGTTCTCGATGAGTTGTCTTATGGTTAAAGTAAATAATTAAAATCTTAAATACTATATTGTAAAAACTCACAATTCCTATCTTTTTAGAAGAACTAATTGGTTTCACATAACTTACCAAACATTTACGTAAATGCTATATTGTAAAAATTTATGGTTGTTCGAAAATAAATATGAATATATTTAAACCCGATCAATTTCATATTCATTTTATACATATTTTAACATACATGTTCTTATTCGTTTTAGAATGAATGTGTGTGTGTGTCTATATATATATATCCATTTTATTACATAAATATATTCATATATTCATTTATAACTGTATATAACAAAACTTAATGATTACATTCACCATTATTTATATTTTTTATGAAAATGAATCTATTTGATATATTTATATTTGTGTAAATTATTCTAAATATGTATACTTTACTTATCGTATAAAATATTTATGTTATTATTAGTATTTATTTCGTATTCGTTTTATATTTGTCTTTGTTTTAAGGACATTGTAACACATTTTTTATATATGTTAGTATTCCTATCCTTATCTTGATTTATATTTGTATATTAAATGTATAAGGATATGCTTATATATATTCATATATGTATCCAATAACTTTCATCAATACAATTCAAAGTGACCGACACATATAGTATGAACTGTATATCATATTAAAATTTCAGTAGAAGCTCCAAACATTATCCCAACAACAAAAACTTTTCTTAAAAAATGCATTTCATGAAAAATAATAATTTCATCATTATACACATTATCAAAAGTATTGTTCCCCGTGCTTTAGTATTGTTCCCCGTGCAAAGCACGGGGTGTACACTAGTTTTATGAAAGAAAGAACGCTTCTTTGATCATTTGGTCCAACATGATTTTTTCAGACGTCGTTGTCTATGACTAAGATCTGCAGGAGCATTTACATAAACACGAGGGCCCAAGAGGATCCAACATTTACATATTTTCCGAATTTCAATCTTGACCCGCCTTCCTATCTCCAATCCCGCCCTTCGATGGTAGATGCCTTCTCTAGGGTTCGTTCTTTCTAGGAACCAT
Source organism: Ottelia alismoides (assembly GCA_037367405.1). Lineage (NCBI taxonomy): Eukaryota > Viridiplantae > Streptophyta > Magnoliopsida > Alismatales > Hydrocharitaceae > Ottelia > Ottelia alismoides. The sequence goes on along the minus strand of JAZKJV010011300.1, from coordinate 271,899 downwards.
TTCTCAAGGTCAGGTCGCAACAATTCCCCGCCGCTTCCCCACACTTTACTCTGTTCCGCTTTTTTACTCTCCCACATGAACATGTAGGTCAACTTTTTCCATTCCCTCGTCATAATGCCCTTAACATGTCTGTCGTCATAGGCCCCATTGCTCTTCTCTTCGATATCGGGATTGTTGGTTCCTCGAAAAATCCAATCTTTACAGCTCAAGATTCTTCTTCTCTTCGATCCTAAAAGTTGTTCGGAGAATGATGGTGGGAGTTTCCATTGTGGAGAAGGGTGAGGGGAGCAAGACGAACAACTCGTACTCCACGATCCACTATAACGAGACGGGCAAAGACCGGGAAAATGCCATCTCGGTGGACAATTACGATTTTGACAGTGTTATTGTGGTCGAGGAAGTAATAAGCAAGGTGAAGAACGAGCCCTCCTCGTCGAAAGCCAGGAAGAGGCAACGCAGACAGGGCTTTTCGTGTCAAACTGTTATATATGTTGATGATTCTCCCGATCCAACTAGCTTTTGCTCGATTTGTTTGGAACCCAAGTCGTTGTCCGAGTCTTTCGGAATGAGTGCGTGCTCCCATGCCTTTTGCATCGATTGTGTGAGGCAGTATGTTGCTGTGAAGATTCAGGAGAACGCTTCAACGATACGTTGCCCTTCACCGGACTGTAAGGATGGGTTTCTGGAGCCGGCGATGTGCAGGCATGTCCTCCCGCCTGAGGTGTTTGAACGGTGGTGCAGCATTCTTTGCGAGACACTGGTGTTTGGTTTCTCAAGTTTCTACTGCCCCTTTAAGGATTGCTCTGCGCCATTGATAGATGAGACAAGCAGTGAGAGCGGCGGACAGGTGATAAGGGAGTCTGAGTGCCCTTACTGTTGGAGATTGTTCTGTGCTCAATGCAAGGTTCCATGGCATGCAGAGCTCTCATGTGAGCAATTCCAGGAGCTTGCCACTGATGAGAGGGACAATGACGATATAAAGCTGAAGAATCTGGCAAAAAAGAAGAATTGGCAGAGGTGCCCCAAATGCAAGTTTTTCGTGGAGAGAACTGAGGGCTGCAAGTTTATGAGTTGCAGGTGAAACTCTCATTTCTTCCATGTCGATTGGTTTTAAAAATACTTGTTAATGTTGATATTATTTTTTGGATAACTACTAGGAGTCATTGGAAAGTGAGAGCATGCCTTTGCTTGAAGAGAAAAAGGAAGCATTTAAGATGTCTCCAAGAGCGCAAATTGCACTGAGGGCAATTTTCGTCTGAGTGATTTGTATAATAAGCTGTCTTAGGAACCGGTAATAATGTTTCATCATCGATTTATAATTAGCTAATGAACTTACTTGAGATTATTATATTTGACAGAGAATGTAGTCATAGGTAGGTCGCATGGGGTAGGGTTGGTGATGGAAGTGATTTGAAGATGGACGGTGGTTTTGACGCAACTCGGAGTTTTAGGGAGGAAACATTGAATGTGAGGTAGGGAGAAATATGGTAAGGCCCGTAAGGATGAGGAAGAGCATGATAAATTGCAATGGTGGGGGGGGGTGGGATAACTGAAAAGGATTGGAGGATAGAATTTTAGATAAGAATGGATCCAAAAGGGAGGAGGGAATAACTAATTCTAAGGTTAGCTAAAATTTGTATAATAATTCATCACCATTTTATTCCGCAATATGATGACTTTGTGGAGAGGGTCTATAACATCTAAGAAGCATGCCTCTTCACAAAAGGACAACTCTTTCCTAAAAGACTATTCTAAAGGGTATATCCTTTAGATTTACAAACATAAATAAAGGCATGAAAATGCAAACAATGAACTTTTTTTTATGAAAATGACAAGCATTCATTCATTCAAAATAAGAAAAAGTCAACAGCTCACGGAGTACATGAGGCAACTAATTAAGAAAGGAAGTCCATCATTTATTGGGTAATCACTTCCAGTTGGGAGCACAAAAAGGCTACTAATTAAGCGTTCTTTCAAAAGAAAGGACACCAAACTTTTGAAAGATGCAGAATGATGGCAGATTGACGATACCATTCAGAAGAAAGATTCTTTTACATACTCGAGATCTATTTTGCAACATGATGGGGAAATTGATGAAGATGTTACTTATAAAATAATTGCAGGTTGGCTAAAGTAGAAAGGATCCTCTACTATTCTTTGTGATAAGAAAATCCCTCTGAAAGTCAAAGGAAAGTATTACAAAGCAATCGTAAGACCTGCTGTGCTCTATGGATCATAATGTTTGCTTGTGAACCATAAACATGTGCTTATAATGACAATAGCAGAAACGAAAATGCTAAGGTGGATGTGTGGTCATACACGAAAAGATCGGATTTGGAATGATGTGATAAGAAGGAAAGTTGACATAGCTCTGATAGAGGATAAGATGAGAGAAAAATGCTTAAAATGGTTGGCCATTTGAAAGGAGGTCGGTTGATGCACCAATTAGATGATGCGAGATTTGGGATGTTGAAATGGTTAAGAGAGGGCACGGAAGACCTAAAAAGTGCTGGAAATAAACTATTCAAAGGGATCTTAGTTATTTGGATTTAAGCCCAAGAATGACCCAAAGTAGATTTAAATGGAGGTAAAAATCCATGTAGTCGACGCTACTTTTTTTTGATAGAAGAGAGGGTGATCTCTCGAGGTGAGAGTCACCGCAACAATAGTTCCATTAAAAAGATTTGGAGTACACTACCTTACGACCCAGGAGTTATACAATGCATTACAGTGCGCTACAACATTTTTTGAATAAAATCTCTGATTTTTGAACACCACATCATTTCTCCCCACCCAAATCGCCCAGAGAACAACAAATGGTTTGGAGCAGTCATCCGATGAGTCGGTCCCCACCGTCTGAACCGACCTCCAGAAAGTATCTGCCCCATCTGTCATCGCCCACAGAATTCCCGCCTCATGCCAAACCTTAACTGACGAAGGGCATTTGAAAAAAGGTGATTGGAGTCCTCCATCCCGTGGCATATGCAGAGAGTGTCCGCCACGCCAAAGATCCTCCCCCTCCTTGCTTTATCTCACACCGGTCCCTTCTCAAGCACCACAAGAAGACCATAATCGTGCTTGGGATCTTAGCTTCCCAAACCACCTTCATATCCTGACACATTTCCGGATCCTGCTCATCTTCTACCCTTACCATTTCTAGATACACTCGCTTAGCAGAGAAATACATGCCTGTCCACTCAAAGTGGTCCATGCTCTGATCCAGGTCGCCCGACGAAGGAAGATCCTCCCGCAATCTGATAACTCCTCCAACCGTTGATCCGACAACTCCGACATGAAGGACGACGACCACATACCTGAATCTGACGCTTGCGCGACGGAACCCTCCATAGAAGTCGCCAATGCAAAAAGCCTTAGAAATCTATCGCCCAGGGCTCCATCGCCCGTCCAGTCGTCGCGTTAGAACCTAAAAGTGCGCTAGTCCCCCACCTTGGGTCGAAACCTATGCGCGGCCAAATGCAGCACCTCCCGGATCTTGACTCATAGAGGAGACTCAAACTGCACTCTCCCAACAACTAGCTCACCCCTCACGCCATAAATCTTCCTTACAAACCTGGTAGCCAATGAACCAGATGGACCCCAAATGTGAATCGCCCACTTTGCCAGAAGCGCCTTGTTCATGTTCTCAACATATCGCACCCCCAAGCCATTGTCTCTACGCCCCTTCACTTCTTCCTATCTCACCATGCATCCCAGATCTCTGCTGCTTCCTGTCTGACCAGAAGAACCTCCTCATTAAAGACTCCACCTTCTTCCTTATCTTCATCGACATCAAACGAACTGAGAAGAAAAAGATTGGGATGAGCGATAACACATACTTCAGAAGAATCAACTTCCCCCTGACAATGTGACAAGCTTCCACCCAGCCAACTTCCGATCCATTCTCGGCAGCACCACTTCCCAGTCTGACTTCTTCAATTTACCTGCCACCAGTGACAACCCCAGGTAAGGGATAGGAAGATTCCCTAATGGGCACCCAGTCAGAACTGATAACCTGGCACTAACCGCATCATCAACACCGAAGGAGATGACTGTCGACTTGTGCCTATTAATATCCAGACATGAGAGGCTGTTGAAAATATCCACAAGCTGAGTCGTGTTACCACTCTGCTCCTCAGTCCCACGCAGAAATAAGATTGTATCGTCTGCATATTATATTAGAGGGACATATATATATATCCTCCAACCTGAAATCTTCACACAACTCTACCTCCACCGCCCGCCTGAAGAAAACGACCAAAGCATCTGTCACCAGCACAAAAGCATAGGGGCCAACGAACATCCCTGTTGAACTCCCTGTTGTGGCTGAAAAAACCCCCGTCTGGCCTGCCATTCACCAGGACCGAATAGGAGGAAGTGGTGACACAACGCTTCATCCACACAACCCAAAAGTCATGGCAACCTCAACATCGTAAGGGCCGCCCACGGGAAATTCCAGTCGACGTGTCATAAACCTTGGCGTAGTCGATCTTCCACAGGGCCCTCTTCTTCCTAGACTGCTTCCACTCAAAGCAAATCTCTGAAGCCATCACCAAGCCATCTGCCATCTGGCGCTCAGGGATAAACCCAACTGGCCACGAAGTATCACCGAGCCCAACACCACCTTCAGCAGGTTCGCTAGTACCTTAGATACGATTAAGTAAAAGGGCGTTGGAAAGCGTAATAGGTCTGAAATCCTCCACCATCCTCGGAGTCTCCTTCGGAAGGAGGAACATCAACGACTGATTGACCTTATCGAAGCCTCTATTTCCTTCCCCGAACTCAATTAAGACCTTCATAACCTCCTCCTTCAGCAACTCCCAAAACTCTTGATAGAACGATACCAGGAACCTGTCTGGACCAGGAGCGCCATCCGCGTTCAGCCTCCAGACCACACTCTTCAACTCAACCAAAGAGAAAGGTGCCACTAACCCTCCGCCTGCTCATCAGACAAAGTCTCCACCCCTCTCCCTCACCACTTCTAGCCATCCCCCTTCTCTTTCGCGACACCTGAATAAAGGGAGCCCATAACGCGCTGCTAAGCTGCGCCTCCCTCGAAACTGCGTCACCAATCTCAATCTCATGCAGATAGTTTCTTCTCCTCTCAGAAGCCACTGAATGGAAGAATCTAGTATTTATATCCCCTTTTTTCAATCATTTTTGCTTGGATCTTTGACTCCACTCTACCTCTTGTTTTCTGTCTTCCAGCAGAATCTCCTCAAGCAGTCCCAACCTCTCCGACAGCTCCTCCTGGTTGAGACCTCTCTCATCATCCAGGCCGTCCAGCCACATGACCCAACCCAAGCCTCCTCCCTTCTCACCCTCCGCCTCGCTTTGACCTTTATCCCGAAAGTAATTAGAAACGATCTCATTAACCTCAGTTTCATCGCAAAACGAGAGACAACTGAGCCCTCAGGGCACCAACTTCTCTAAAGCTTCATGACCGTCTGCCTAAAGCCCTTCTCCGATAGCCAGCTCTGCTCAAAGCGAAAGAAAAATTTTCCGTTCCTCTGTTCCCTCGATGTCCACATGATTGGTGTATGGTCGAAATGGGACCTCGACAGAGCCCAAGCATGAGACAAGTGGAAGAGCTCCGCAGCCTCATGCGTCAACAAGAATCTATCCAACCTGGACTGCGATCTCACGTTGTGCCATGTAAATGCACAACCAACGACATCAACAATTGAAAGCCCAAGGCTGTGAACCACTCTCCTCAACTCCTTAGAGCCAGGGTCTCTGCCTCTGTTCCGCTGCGAGCGATCATTAGGTAGAAGAGTTACATTCAAGTTGCCTCCAGCGATCCAAAGCTCTGTCCCATTCGTCATTCCCAGTTGCTCCAACTCCACCGCCAAAGAGCCCCTCTTACCACTCGTCGAGCCATAGATGTTCGTGACAAGGAGGTAGAGCCCATCCGTCTGCCTCTTCAACCGCATTAACAAGAATGACAAGGAATTCGACTCCTCCAAAAGCTTAAACTCATCTATTTTCTAGCCCGTCGATATCCCCTCCGACGCGCCTTGAGCCTCCAATGCCGCGAGCTCAAACCAACCTCCTCCATCTAGGCCCTGCCTGATTGAATCCACTCCCCCATATATCTTCGTCTCTTGCAGAAGGAGCACGTCTGCGCTAGCCTCCAGTACTAGGTTACAGACATGTAGCCGTTTTTCAGGGTGGCCCAAACCCCTTACATTCCAAGATAGCAACTTCATTTATGGGCAACCTGGTTCGACATCTTTGGTGGGATTACGCCCAACCACACGACAGTTCTCCTTTCTAGCATGCTGAAGCGGTTTCGGTGGGGAGACAAATCCCCATGGCCAGAAAGTACCATCTGCAAAAATTGTACGGAGTCCTAATTAGCAATTGCGGCAAGTGCAGTCACTCTTCTCCTTTTCCTCTCCGATCTGAAGCTTCCTCTCCTCGAATAACACGTACTAAACCTTTCACACTCTTTCTCCGGACTAGGGGAACCCGGTTCCCCGACCAAAACCGCCCCCAACTGGCAACTGGGTGCTCCCCCATCGACCCTAGTCTCCTGACCAGCCTCCTGTCCGACAACCAACATCCAGGGTGGGGAGCCACCACCTCCCCTGCAGGATCTTCTGCATCAACCCCATCAGAAGACTCCCTCGCCATGCCTCTCGTCACCTTACTCCCCACAACCTTTATTTCCCCCTCCACAAGCCCCTCCTCCCGAGGAGGGCTCCCTATCGAAGCCCAAAGATCTCCACGAGAAACATCACTCTTTTCGCGGAAGCATGAGGAGACTGCGTTGACCGGAGCTACGCCATCCTCGCCATGAAAGCCAAACATGCGCCCATCGTAGTCATCTCGTTCGCATCCTCAATTTTGATATAGCGGTTCCAACCTTGCGGGTTGGGTCTTCAAGGAGGGCTTGACCTCAGTCGGTACCGCAGACCACATGCCCACCACTATGGACTTAATATCCGAGCCGGCATGATTCTGACCCCCAAAGCAAAGTGGACCCGAGTACCGGTCTTCCCGAAAAGCACCCAACATGATATTTTTCCTCAGTTTCTGCCGCCGTATCCCACTAGCGTTCGCCTACGCACTCGATGGCACTTCAAGATCATGAGACGACACCACCCTCCCATTGCAACCGTTAGCCCTATCACCAGAATAGGCAGGAATTTGAAAATTCTCTGCCTCGGAACCTTTTTGCTTCCGTATTTCAGTGAAAGTTCCAAAAGTGATAAGACATGGAATCCGAGGAGTTGTCTCCGACGACTCCACTGCTACGCCGCACGACCACTGCTTTGGCTGGGAACGCACGGGTGTTGGAACTATCGCGCCACCGACCTCCGCCTCAGGTCTCCCCTCGCATCGTCGAAACAAAGCAGGAGCCACCAAATCCTGCTCTACCTTCTCAAGATCCAGAAACAGTGTCCGCCCCTCCGATCTGACCTCCCACCAACCTAGCTTTTTCAGGCCAGCACTCTTCACCTAAAGGACCGCATCGAGCGGCTCTCCCGAGCAGTAGCCGGAGGTCTTGACCCCGATCACCATAGCGATGCCCTTCAGCAACTCCCAAATCTTCGACAGTCCCCACGCAGATAAAGGTATCCCCCTCACATGAACCCGCTCCATATACCTTGGTTCCGACGAGCTGTCGCTATCCCGAAGGCGACACCATCGCAAAATAAGCAATTGATAGTGAAGAGAATAATCTGCCTAACAAACAAAGTGCTAAATAGAAAGAAAAGGGTGCCGCTATTTAGGTAAATTTAATTTTGAGAAGGGGTTAAGTTGATTACACATGAAAAGCACAGCCTTTGCATTTTTCGATGGAGGTTGGGAGTTACCCTCGCAGATTCTTGAACATTGCTCCATTCAGGTCAACCACCTAATGAATGCTCACATGGCTTTCATTTGCTAATATGAGGGTGAATATGATTTTGGAATATAAAAAAACTTCACCAAACAAGAACTAAAGTCATGCATACTTAATTGGTGGCAGAAGTCTCTAGTGTAGGGGCATTTTGATGCCTGTTTGGTTCTCGGCTGCCTTGAGACAAAGGGGCATACATTTGATTCGATTGACTAATGTTAAATATGTAAAGTTTGTCTTCGATCATAAGTTTGGCATGTGATAGGGATCAATGAAAGAAAGATACCCTAGGGTGAAAATATTTAGATCAAAACTCATCATGTAGTTTGTCATTGATGCCCTCGTGGGTAAGCGTTGGCTATATTTGTTTGTTTAGGGAGCGAGGGCCGATTTTTCTTGGGAAGTGGATAGTGTCAAGGGAATCCAGGTTGCTGGCGGCATCGATGTCCGCAATGGTAGTCTTGAAGTTTTCAAATTCTCGAAGGTTGATGTGTGTGGCTCTTAATCACATCGCTTTAAGCCAATTTCGGTTGGCCATGAGGGTGCTGGTGGCTGTAGCGATAATGGCCCATTTGTTATGTGCCATCGACCAAATGATGGGAAATGAAGTCTTCAATGATTTGCCATCATTTAAATGGTTGCGCCATAGCAGAGCATGATTCCCCGGCCCAATAGAAACTTTACTAGCCTCTCTTACAAAAGAGGGCTTGTTTTTTTATAGTTCACTAGGAGTTGGAGTCTTTTGGTTTCACGGAGTCTAATAAAGGTAAGGGTCTGAAGTTGTGGTAACTCCTCCAGATTAGTTTTGAGGTAAGAGAGTTTAGGTCATCATGCATCCAGGATTTGGCGAGCATGGATAGATTAAAGTCTTCAAGGTTGGTGATGCCCCACCCATCGTTCAACTTGGGTCTACAAGTGGCCTCACACTTCGCTCGTGTCGTTGAGAACCATTATAGTTGTCGTGTCAAAGGAATTTGCCTCAGATCTTATCAATGTCATTGGTCATGCATTTAAGGAGTTTGAGGGATGACATCATGTGTGTTATTTGTGAAGTAAGGGAGTGGTTTACAAGGGTTATGTAGGAAAGGAGGGATAACATGTTGTCCCTCCAATCCTGCTACTATTTTTCAAAAATTTCCAATATAGGAGGGGCTTAATTTGGTTGTCGGAGCGGTTTAGGGGATAACGAGATGTCCAAGTAGTTGATTATTGGTCAATTTATCATCCAGGTACGTTGGACAATAACCCTTGCTCGAAATTTGGAAGGTTGAGCTGGTGGATAGAAGATTTATCATTATTGACGTAAAGATTGGAAAGAGAGGCCAAGGTCCTTAGCATGAATCAATTCCTTTTATCGCTTGCTCTTGAAACTTAACAAAGATACGGATATCGTGGTGAAAAATATGTTAGTGATTGTAATGTTGAAATTAGGAATAATATAACCCTTAATTTAGTGTGATTTTGCAAGGTTTTGCATCATCCCATCAAGGAGATTAATGATGTTGATGAATAAGTGGCGAAAGTGGGTCTCCTTGACGAACACAACACGAAGGTTTGAATAAAATGAACTAATAAGAATGTGGTCTTTAAATAATTATCTTGGAAGAGATTTGGTTCCTCTTCCCACAATAACAATACTTGAACCTTGTGAGGAGGGCAATGATCTCAATGAGAGAGCGAAAGAAGGACGATCATGAAAAGGGGAGGGGGACTATGGTGATGGAACAAAAAGGGTTGGAGGGGGTGGCAGAGTGGAAGGAAAGGAGGTTCTAGATGGTGGAGAGAAAGGCATGGCACCGAAGGGGAGGTGTGGTTCTCGTCGGGGCTAGGAGCTCTAGGTGGAAGGCAGTGGTGGGGAACATGGGTTGGGAGAGGGTGTGGATGCAATGTTGGGGGGTGGTAATTGCGATCATAAGGGGTCACTCAGAGAAGAGAGTGATAGTTTGGTCTTTTGTTGGATCGTGGCAGGTGGATGTTTTATATATGCATGAGACAAGATTGAGTCGTGGAGTCCGTGAGGTGGACTTCGATCTCGGGGTCCACGTCTTATCGAGTTTAGGACTGCACGAACGAATGACAGCTTAGGCGGGATTGTTGTTGCTTGGAATGAGGCATTATTCAACTTGGCGGAGGAGATGTTACTGGTGCATTCTGTTTTGGTGGTCTTACATAGCAGAATAGATCAAACAAGATTGGTCGTATCTTTAATATATCGTGTTTTAAGGGCATCTCTGAACTCCGAACTTTAGGTGGAGATGAGGGAGGTGCGAGCCATGTTTCCCGCCCTATTCTGGATTAGGGGTGGTGATTTTGACCTAACTCTTCGGAGGATAGACCTGGTGGGAGCAAGGTTTGAAAAAATGAAAGGCGAAACGAGGCGTTTTCTTCGGAATTGAGGCGAGGCGTAGCCTTGAGGCAGTTTAGAGAAATATGCAGAAAACTATAATTATATATGTGGCAATGTAATTATATGTTCTTTGCCCAATATATAATACTTAATACCATAAAATATGATGAAATAATAGAGATAAGAATACCATAATAGACGATAAAACAACATCATATCCCTTTCTTTACATTTTCATCCAATCAAAGAGGAATTATTGTCTATAAATGTCATGAAAGAATTAAACAATACATATATATCTTTGAAATATTGTTGTAATTAAAAGTACTATTAAATATATATCGAAGAAATTTATATTATATGTCTAATATATGGCTGCATAAGAAACCGTGAATCCTATCCATTTCGAGGAAACCTTTGAAATATCAGTATTTGTTATATGTCGAAGAGATTTATGTTATATGGCAAATATATAATATATGGCAACATGATAAATTATAAACACTATCTATTTCGTTTTGTATGATATATTGCAAAGCTCGTTAAGTTTATGAGTATTGTTGGATTTAATATTTATGAATTCATTCATGAAAAGAGAAATAGTAAGAGTTTGCGAAATAATTCGACACAATTAATAGTAAACATGAAGTTATGAGCACGAAAGAAACATCAGATTTAGACATTTATCTTGTATAATCATTATCCTAAAGATGCATATACTTATAAGCTTCTCAAACACCCAATTAAACCATTAGAATAATAAAAAATATCTCAAAAAAGAAAAAACGCTTCGCAAAACACCTCGACCACCTCAACCTCGATTGGTGTGCCTTTTGAGGTGCACGCCTCGAGGCTAAAAAGGACTGCCTTGATTGGTGTGGGCACCTAAGCATGATTCCTCCTTTTTCTGGTTTTAAAAAAAAGATCGTATCACCTCGAGATGTACGCCTCGATTGCCTCGAGGCACATTTTTTTGTGCCATGGGTGGGAGAGGTGCACATGATTTAGGATCTAGGCTATTCGTTGAGGTGGTTGAGGAGCTTGCTTTGGATGTATTGGGCTTAGCCAACACTAACTATACTTGGAGGAGCTCGTTGTCCGGATTGAGGATCGATCATTTTCTTGCTGTTAGTGGAGTCCTTGAAGATGTTCCACCTAGCTTAAGTTTCTTCACTTCTCGATCGCGCTCGAACCACACAACCGATGCCTGGATACTGGTGTTGGTTGGGGGCCCTCTTCTTACTTCATAGTTAGATGTTCCTATATGACGAGGGTGGGGTTCCGGGATTTGGTGCTGTCTTTATGATTGTGACTTAACAAGACAGAGCTGATGAGTTGAGGTGTGGTTTAGAAGATTATTGAGGAGAATTGGAAGCGGGAGTTGGATTGGAGGCAAATGTCTTGTGAGAAGTGGCTGAAGGATGGTGACGTGAATACATGATCTTCCATACAATGGCTAGTGGTTATCATATTTGTAACTTCATCCCTCAATTGAGTTTGGGGATGAGGTTTTATATGGGGAGAATGCATTGGCGTGCAAAACCCTGATGGGTGTTCTGGCAAGATGTTCTTTAGGGAGTTTCGGGATTTGGTTGCAGAGGATGTGGTGGCTACGGTATCCAAATTTGCATTGCGGAACTTTGGGATTTGGTTCGATCATCTGAAGAGGATGTTGCCTCTAAAGTGGAGGACTTTTGCTCCATTGCTCCATCTAATGTGATATTCTTGATTATTGCAAAGTTGTTGATGAACCGTTTAAGAGACATTCTGTGCCGAATTGTCTCATTTATGCTGGGTGCCTTTTTACCTGGTAGACATATGATGGAGAGTGTGGTCTTGGCTTTGGAGAACGCAGCTAATTCGAGAAGGCTTAAAGCATCAGGAGATTAATGGAAGGTGGAAATTTCCAAGGCATATGATTGCATTGATTGGCGCTTTCTTTGAGCTTCACTGCATGGGAGGGGTTTTGTGGACATTCAGATTTCCTTGGTGAAGCAATGCATCACGATATTTTCTTGCTATCCTAGTCAACGGACATCCTAAGGGTGGGGTTTTCTATACTCAGAGGGGAATCTGTCAGGTATGCCTGTTGGCCCTATTGTTATTTGTCTTGGTAGATGATGCATTGTCAATCATGGTGGATCATGCATTGACATGTGGCTTTTGTTATGGCCACTCAAGAGATGAAATGTCTACCGATACTCTGATATGTGGACAACACCATTCTTTTTGCAGAGGGAGATGTAGAAAGTTGTAGGGGGGTGACAAAAGTACTGGAAAGTTTGGAATTATTGGCACAATATATGGATTAATGCTTAATAGAGCTAAATCTGCATTTGTGCATTTTGGTTTGAGTATTGAGGAGATTACTCTTTGTGAGAACTGGTTGAGACCCCCTCAGGCATGCTTACCTTTGCAGTATCTTGGACTCCCCCTGGTTGGTGGAGATTGGGGTAGGCTGATTGGTTACCTTTGATTGAAAAGACAGAAAAGGTTCGTTAGTTGAAAGTCCACTTGTTTATCTTGAGGTGGGAGATTGATGTTGCTTAAGTCAGTCCTCTAGGCTATCCCCATTTGCCCCTCTGTTTTAGGCTTCTTATTACTGGTATTAGGTCTATGGTTGAGTTCATCATAAGATGGTTTTTCTCCAGAATTATTCCATTTGGCTTTGGTGGATCAGAGGATAGTTACTCTTTCTAAGGATGATGACAACCTTGGTGTTCTTAACCTGATGGAGATAAATAAGGCTTTGATGTCCAGATTGATTTCCCGCATCCGAGGTGATGATGGTAGCTTGGTGTGCACTTTGGTTCGGAAGATCTATGTGGTTTCTTCTTTTTTTCGGTACTCTAGGAGTTTGGTTATGCGTTGTCTCCTTTTTGTTGGTCGGTGTTGCATGAGATGTGTCAGATGTTGTACTTGGTCTGGGCTATGGGAGAGATTTCAATTTTATCGTGGTGATTGGACAAATGGTAGGGTTCTCAGTGTGTGGTTTTCTCGTTTGTTCAAGGACGCAGAAGTCAGTATTTCGTACTCGGTCTGCCGAGTCACCGACTAAGGATCAATTGGTAGTTGTACGACTAATCGAATTTAGTCAAGCATTAGTCAGGTTTGAATTTTTTAATTATTTTAAATATAAAATTAATTTTTATACATATATTCTTATATAGTTGAACAGATTTAGACATTTTTAATAGAATAATACATCCAAAAAAACATACACTCTTATACATATATTTTTATATATTTACGTAGATTTAGACATTTTCAATAATATAATATATTAAAAAAACATAAAAAGAATACTATACATATCAAAAAATTAACATTCATAAAAATAAATGGTATTAATATACAAATCAATAGCATTAGCAGTGAATGAATACCATATAAAAATAAATCAACCCTATATAGATATTTATAGTAACCGATATCATTAACAATAATAAAAAATCGAATACTATAAATTATTGATATGCCTCGAATTCTAACCATCTAATGTCCCTCCTTTGCCCTAGGGATGAAAACAAATGTGAATATATTCGTATTCGATCCACTATCATATTCATTTTATACATATTTTGACATTCGTATTTGTATTCGTTTTAAAATGGATGTGGATATGGATATCACTTCGACATTTGCTAATATTTGCATTCATATTCGTATATTCGTTTTCGTACGTAAGTATAGTAATAGATTTATTTATAACTATGCGTAATAATATTTTATGACTGCATTCACCATTGTTGATATAATTATTATGAAATCACTATATCTGGTATATCTTCTTTATGTGTAAACCATCCTAAACATGTATCTTTTAATTAATCTATTAAATATTTCTGTTATTATTCATATGCGATTCGTATTTGTTTTATATTCATATTCGTTTTTAAGGATATTGTAACACATTTTCACATCTGTCAATATTTGTATCTGCACGCGTATTGGTATTTTAAAATGGATAAGGATATGATTATTACCTATATTCGTATCTGTTTACGACCTTTTTCATATGTATTTTCCACCATACCATACATGCATGGGAGTTTTACTACCTAGTCATCGAACTGGGGAAGGGGGTGCAAGTGCTCCCCCTACTGGGGTTGCAAGGGGCAGCGCCCTTGGCTGAAAGTTTTGGTTGATTTTGATATGCATTTTCATTTACAACATAAACTAAATATCTGACATGTTAGACATGTGTGCTCCTACAAACAAAAGTCAAAAGCGTTTGCGGTAAACGATAAAAGAATAGGTCCGCATATACATCAAAAATAAGTAAATAAACATCATGGAGATAAAACATCATGTGTATTGCTACAACATACAACATATGAACTTTTAAAAATAGCATTAACAAAAACTTCATATAAACCCTATCCTATGACCTGGCAGCATGGGATGGAGAGGATCAGAGGGAGGACATGCTTCTTGCGGCGATGCGATGTCAGTAACATGAAGGGACTTGGGCAACTGGCGCTCGGAGGAAGGAAGATCGAGTGATCGCTGGGAGGAGAAATATGTATCGAGCGTGTGAGGAGAAGTGAATGGAGAGGTTACGAGAAGACAATAATCTAATTTTCATCGAAATATGTAATCAATTAATGTTTTTGAACGGGCATTCAGATCCAGAAAAAGGTCATTTAAAAATCATCTGGTTACTCGGCCAACTAGGCCGACTAGTCGATCTACCCGACTAATGGTTGACTATGCCAACTAGTCAGTCTACCTGACTAATGGACGACTAGGCCTAGTCAAGTTGGCTACTTTGCCGAGTCGACTAATCGGGCCGATTAGTCGGCCTATTTGGTCGATTTTTGCAAGCTTGTGTTTGTTGGCCTTGGAGCATGATTTTGACATCCCAGTAGTTAATTCTTGGGATGGTGGTTCTTTTCCTCCCTTTTCGTTTTGATCTTTTAGACTAGCGGATGGTCGATCTTTTGGAGTTGATGGAAGCTTTAAGTGGACAAGATAGCCCTTCACAGGGCATGATTGTTGGTGTTGGTCTTAGGTTATTTGTTGATGGGGTTGGTGCCTTTTGATCCCTTTGGTTGTTGTGGAAGGAAATGAAATAATAGATGATTTCGGGGGCCACAGGGCTTTCTTATATAGATAAGAGAAACCCTAGATGGCAAATTACATAAGAAAAACACAATAAATTGAAAGATTCAAAATAATTTCAACACCACCCTTTAAGATGGAGCATAGATGGCAATCATGCTCATCTTTGAACAACACCTTTGGAACGACCCCCTGGCTAGGCCCTTAGTGTAAACATCTGCAGTCTATTCCCTTGAATTGATGTATGAAGTAGAGATAAAACCCTTATGTATCATAGCTCTTGTGTAATGGAAATCTACCTCTGTGTTTTCCTTTCATTGAAAGTTGGATTGTTGACAATGAATAGAGCAACATGGTTATCACAAAGCAACTGCATGGGAAGAGGCACGTTGATAGCTAAGCTCGTCAGAATTGATCTGACCCACATCATCTCAGTGCTCCCCTTCACCATAGCTCTATATTTAGACTCCACATTAGATCTAGCAATGACAGTCTGAGTCTTGCTTTTCCATGAGACCAAAGAATTCCCTATCAAGGCTGCAAAACCAGAGGTAGACTTCTTGTTTTTAGAGTCAACATCTTTACATGCCGTGATGGAAGAGATGCCCCTATGTTAAATAGCTACCCTCTATTTGGAGAATACTTCAAAACCTTAAGATCATGTAAACAATGTCCATATGAGCTTTTCGTGGTTTCCCCATCAACTGACAGATTTTGCTCACTGCAAATGAGATATCTGGCCTTGTAATTGTCAAGTAGAGGAGCTTCTTCATAAGCTTTCTGTATCCGTTTTTGTCCACCTCATCTGTACCATCATCATAGAGTTTAAAATTAAGATCCATAGGAGTAGTGCCAGGTTTGCACTCTGTTATCCCGTCTCTAGAAGGAGATCTGTAACATATTTCCATTGTGTCATCTCACAACCTCTCTATTTCATGTAAAACTCAAGTCCAAGGATATATCGTAGTTCGCCAAGATCCTTGGTGATAAACTGTTGTCAAGGAACACCTTAGCCTCACTGATGTGCTGTAAGTCATCTTCTGTAACAATATTTTTATCAACATAAACTAGAATGATAACAATACCTCTTTGTATCCTGTGTACGAAGAGTGAGTTATCTGCAGTCAACCTCGTGAAGACTTGCTACTCTATTAAGTCTGAAAGCTTTCGGAACCATGCTATGGGACTTTACTTAAATAACCTTATGAAATCCGCATATCATCTGACATTCCTTCTCAACAACAAATCCCGGTGGCTACTATATATAAACTTCCTCTTGCAGGTCATCATATAGGAAAGCATTCTTGACATCAAGTTGGGAAAGTGACCAGTCCCGTACACCAACTGAAAGGAGTATCCAAAGTATAGAATGATGAGCCACTAGGGTAAGTGTGACATGATAGTCAACCTCACATGTCTGGGTGAACCAAATGCCATAAGCCTAACCTTATAGCGATCAACACTACCATCTGTTTTTTGCTTTCCTATAAAGACCCATCTGCAACCAACTACAGACACCCTTGCTGGGGTAGTGACTAAGCTCTATGTACAATGGGACTAGAGCACAACCATTTCCTTCTTCATAGTAAGACGCCACTGGTTGTCTCGCATAGCCTCCTAACATGCGCGTAATATTGTAACAACAGACAATCCCACCATTAACTTCCTGAAATCATTTGAAAGACGAGGATATGTAACACAAATACGACTCTTCTTCCGAAGAGCAATGGGCTGGTCAAGATCCTTTGGATGATCTGTTTCCTGTACAATACTCTCGTGAGGTGCTACATGCTCAACATGTAGAGTCTTCTGCTGTACAGACAAATCAACAATGTGATCGGTAGAAGCCAACTCATAACTTACTAGGGGCGTGCTTGATGGTGGGGAAGATGCATGAGCATGGGGTACAATAATCGTCTTGCGAATGGAGTAATGAGGCGAAGTTTGAGGCATATGAGGAAGAGGAGGTATGGTGGCGGGGTGGAGTAAATGATAAGGTAGAACATAAACCTCCTCACTAGAGTCAAACGACTCATCTTATCACCTACAACAATTAGACCTTTTCCCACATTAAATAAGGTCATCTACATGGATTCTTTGCTTCCGTTCAGATCTACCTTGGGTCATTCTCGAGCTTAGAACCAAAAACTAAGATCCCTTCGTATAGTCTCATTCCAACACTTCTTGGGCCTTCCTCCCCCTCTTTTAGCCGACTCAACATTACAAAACTCGCATCTTCTTATCGATGCATCAACTGACCTCCTTTGCAAATGGCCAAACCACCTTTAAGCGATTTTCTCGTATCTTATCCTCGATCGGAGCTACACCAAGTTTCCTTTTGATGGCACCATTCTGAGAATCTGAATCCGATCTTTACATGTGTGTCTACACATCCACTTTAGCATTTTCATTTATGCTACTACCATTCTTTGCACATGTCTATGGTTCACAGACCAACATTCAGATCTATATAGCATAGCAGGTCTTACAGTTGCTTTATAAAACTTTTCTTTGATTTTCAAAGGAATTTTCTTGTCACAAATAACAGTAGAGGCTCCTCTCCACTTTAGCCAATCTGCATTTATTCTATTGGTAACATCTCCATCAATTTTCCCATCATGTTGCAAAATAGATCTCAAGTATCTAAAAAACATCTCTTCTAAATGTTATCATCACCAATCTTAACCCCGATCCTTTACCATTGTTTCCATCAAAAGTACACTCCATATATTCAGTCTTAGCTCTACTTATATGAAATCCTTTAGTCTCCAATGCATGTATCGAGACTTCAAGCTTCTCATTTACTCCATCTCTAGTCTCATCAATCAATACAATATCATTAGCGAATGACATACCCCAAGGTATCTCATCATGAATGTAACTTATCAACTTGTCCATAATCAAAGTAAAAAGGAATGGACTCAAAGTTGAACCTTGATGCAGACCAATGATGTCAAAATAGCCAGTCTTTCCAAACTGTATCCTTACACTGTTACACAAGATGAAGCCCTTTCATACATATCTTTTAATGTATAGGACAAATACTTGTCTCTTCTCCAAAACTCTCCACAATATCTCCCGCGAGACAGAATCATAAGCCTTCTCTAAATCAATGAAAACCATATGGAGGTTCTTCCTTTTAGCTCTGTAAATCTCCATTGTTCTCCTCAGCAAGTGGATGGCTTCCATAGTTAAGCGACCTATCGTGAATCCGAATTGGTTTTCTTTTACTTTGGAAACTTGCCTCAACCTTCTTTCGAATACACGTTTCCAAATTTTTGTAGTGTGACTCATCAACTTGACACCTCTGTAATTTACACAATTTTGAATGTCTCCTTTGTTCATATAAAGAGACACCACGATGCTTCTCCTCCATTCTTTAGGTATTTCTTGCTTCGTCAAATAACATTGAGTAAATTTGTAAGCCAAGTCAAATCACGCTCAGCCAAAACTTTCCAAACTTTTATATGAATGTCATCAAGTCCTACACCTTTCCTATGTCTCATAACCTTCAAAGCCTCCTCTACTTTCTTACTTTGTATTCGTCTATAGCTTGTACGATTCAAGTAACTTTCACTACTAGCTAGATTTCCCAAAGTGATCTCTCTATTTCCTTCCCCAATGAAAAGCATATTGAAGTATTGCTTTCATCTAGTCTTTTTATCCTTCTGAGCAACAAGCACGTGACCTTCACCATCCTTAATGCATCTCACTTGAGAAAGATCTCTGGTCTTTCTTTCTCTTGCTTTAGCCAGGGTGAATATATCCTTCTGGCCCTCCTTAGAGTCGAGATTTTTGTATAAAACTTCATAAGCTTTTGACTTAGCTTCGCTTACTGCCTTCTTTGCTTCCTTCTTCGCTATTTTGTAGTTTGTGACAGTTTTATCTGTTCTATTCTTAGACATAGCTTTAAAGCAAGTTCTTTTAATTTTGAGCTTCTCTTGCACTCCTTCACTCCAACACCAAGTCTCCTTTGGCCCTTTGACTCGCCTAGCATTTCTTTGGCTATCCTTCGGATAAAGGTTGCTACCGCCTCCATCTCATTTGCACTCCGCTACAATCCTAAGATAAGTCTTCTAAAACCTTCTCCCGTTGCTTCAATTTAAGATTCCACCGTCTAGTTCTAGTAATCTTGGAAACCTTCTTTTCTTTATTAGCCCTTTTATGTGCACATCCATGACTGATAAGCGATGTTGGGTAGTCAGACTCTGTCCTGGGATTACTTCGCAATCTTTGCAACACAATCGATCTCTTCTTCTCAATGCAAAGTAATCTATCTGTGTTTTAGTCGAGCAACTCTTAAAAATAATTAAATGCTCCTCTCTCTTCTTGAAGGGAGTATTTGCAATGAAGAGATCATATGTTGTTACAAAATCCAGATTGGCTTTTCTCTCTTCATTTCTATCTCCGAAGGCATGCCCTCCATGAACACTAGCATACCCTAAAGCATCCTTTCCCACATATCCATTAAGATCTCCCCATAGACACATCATCTCTCTTGGTGGGATTCCTTGCATAATCTTGTCCAAATCCTCCCAAAAAGCTTATTTAATCCTATCATCTAAACCAATTTGCGGTGCATAATTTGGAATGATATTCAGAATTTCTTCTTCGAACACCACTTTTAGCAAAATAAGCCGATCCACAGATCTTTGTACCTCAACCACATAATCCTTAAAATCCTTATGAACAATCACTCAAACACCATTTTTGCTCTTATCTTTACATGAATACCAAAGTTTAATGCCAGTCTTCTCATTCTCCTTTGCTTTCTTTCCAACTCATTTTGTTTTGTGTAGACATAATATCCGAATCTTCCTTCTTTCCATCTATCAACTATCTCCATCGATTTGTCAGTGAAAGTGCCAATATTCCAACTACCTATCCGCAACTTTCTTTGCAACCTCTTTTGGACTAACTTCTTTACTCGCATGCATCCATCATGCGAGAACCTTTGTAAATTTTGGACTGCATCCGGATTCCAGACGGCAATGCAACAGAACTAGTTTATTTACTCGCACGTGTTTCTTATGCGAGAACCCTTGTAAATTTTGAACTACATCTGAGCATCAATGTAGTGGCCTTTGCCAACTCTCATTGCATTCGGGCGATGCAACACGTCGCAAGTAGGGAACACCCTAACGAAATCTTGATGTTTGTTTAAATCCATGTTTAAAAGATCCGAACATGTTCGGGATAAATTCGTAAATAGTGTTCTTAAAAGGACACTATTTAGGAATTTATCGAACGATTTCGAGACAAATTCCTAAATAGTGTTCTTAAAAGAACACTATTTAGGAATTTATCTCTCATGCGCAGCTGCGCTGGCTGTCGTCTACCTAACGCGCAACCCTCCTCAATTTACACGGGCTTGGGACCAACCATGGCTGAGTTGGCTTATCCTATCACATGTGGTAGAAAGATAAGTAACTGACTCAAAGAAGGTGATGCCAACTGTAGCGTAGTACTTTCATCTGACATGATCAAAACATATGTATCCTTTTTAGATCCAGGAGTAGCCAACAAAGAAGCATTTGACAGCTCTGGGTGAGAATTTGTCAAGCTAGGAATCATGTGATGAACACAAGCCACATAGATAAAGATACGAGATATTAGAGATAAAGGTCCTTATCAGGAAACACAATCGAAATAGGAACTTTTTCTCCTAACATGGAGGACGCCATACGATTGACCAGGTAGCATGCAGAGAGGACCGCATCACCCAGAAAATGTGAGGAGCATGGCTCTGGATAAGAAGATCTCGGTAACATTCTCCCTCTTTAGACTACAAAAAAGATTTTATTAACATCAAGAAAAAGTCGTGTTTGCGCTCAACCACACTGTTTGCTAAGAAGTATAAACACCTGAGGTTTGATGTATGATATCAAGTGACTTGAAGAATTGAGAGAGTTGAATGCTACAAAACTACATGGCATTATCAGAGAAAAATATTCTTTATTTGAATAATAAAAGTACGAATAGAATTGGCCTCTATCTTATTTTCAGAAGGAAAACCCAAAAATAACAACAACAACATCAACAAAGCCTTCTCCCACAATTAAGAATAGTCAGCTACACGGATTCTTTACCTCCATTCAGATCTATCTTGGGCCAATCTCGGGCTTATATCCAAAAAAAATGTTCCCTACATACTTCTTAGGTTGTCCTCGCCCTCTCTTAGCTGGCTCAACATCCCAAAACTTGCATCTCCTAACCGGTGCATTGGCTGACCTCCTTTGCAAATGGTCAAACCACCTTAAGTGGTTTTCTCGTATCTTATCCTCGATCGGAGCTACACCAACTTTCCTTCTAATTGCATCGTATGGAATCTGATCATTACGTTGGACACACATCCATCTTAACATCTTCATTTCTGCTACCGCCATTCTCTACACATGTCTATGGTTCACATATCAACATTCAGATCCATAGAGCATAACAGATCTTACGGCTGCTTTGTTGAACTTTCCTTTGATTTTTAAAGGAATTTTCTTATCATAGAGAACAACAGAGGCTCGTCTCCACTTTAGCCAGCATGCATTTATTCTATAATAACATCTCCATCAATTTCCCCATCATGTTGCATAATCCTAGGTATCTAAAAAAAATCTCTCTTCTGAATGTTATCATCACCAATTTTTACCTCGATTTCTTCATCATTGCTTCCATCAAAAGTGCACTCCATATATTCAGTCTTAGCCTTATACGAGATCCTTTAGTCTCCAATGCATGTCTCTAGACCTTAAGCTTCTTATTTACTCCATTTCTAGTCTCATCAATCAATACAATATCATCAACAAAAAATATACCCCAAGATATCTCATCTTGAATGTGACTTGTCAACTCGTTCATAATCAAAGTAAAAAGAAATGGACTTAAAGTTGAACCTTGATATAAACCAATATTGATGTTAAAATAGTCAGTCTTGTCAGACTGGATCCTTACACAAGATAAAGTCCTATCACACATATCTTTTATAAGCTTAATGTATAGGACAAGTACTTGTCTCTTCTCCAAAACTCTCTGCAATATCTCATGTGGGACGTAATCATAAGCCTTCTCCAAATCAATAAAAATCATATGGAAGTTCTTTTTAGCTTTAAAAATCTCCATTGTTATCCTCGACAAATGGATGGCTTCAATAGTTGAGCAACCTGACATGGGCCCGGATTGGTTTTCTTTTACTTTAGAAACTTGAGTCAACCTTCTTTCGATCACACGTTCCCAAATTTACATAGTGTGTTCATCTCAAAAAAAATTTACATAGTGTGACTCATCAGCTTGATACCTCTGTAATTTGAACAATTTTGAATGTCCCCTTTGGCACTATGATACTTTTTTAATTTCAGGCATTTTCTTGCTTCGTCAAATAACATTGAATAAATTTGTAAGCCAAGTCAAACCACGCTCACCTAAAACTCTCCATACTTCTATAGGAATGTCATCCGATCCTACACCTTTCCCAGGTCTCATAAACCTTCAAAGCCTCCTCTACTTCCTTTCTTTGTATTTTTCTATAGCTTGCACGATTCAAGTAACTTTCACACTAGTTAGATCACCCGGAGTGATCTCTCTATTTCCTTCCCCAATGAAAAGCTTATGAAAATATTACTTCCATCTAGTATTTATATCTTTCTGAGTAACAAGCATGTGATATTCTTCACCCTTAATGCATCTCAGTTGAGAAAGCTCTTTGGTCTTTCTTTCTCTTGCTTTGGCCAATATGAATATATCCTTCTGGCCCTTCTTAGAGTCAAGATTTTTGTACAAAAATTAATAAGCTTTTGACTTAGCTTCGCTTACAGCCAAGGTTTTAAAAAACGTGAGGCGTATCGAGGCGTTTTCCAATATTTCTTCGAGGCGTAAGCCTCGAGGCGTATCGAGGCGTAAGCCTCACTCCATAAAGAAAATATTTTATAAAACATGCTAATTAATCACAACTATATTTTACAAGTCCTAGAATATTAAATAACTTTGATAAAAAAACATACTCCATGACATTGCAAGGCTAATTCCATGTTATAAAACACCATGTTGCATATTCGAATGGTAAATATTCATTTTGCATATGGATCCATATTGTTGAGTCTTGAATTTAAATATCTTCATTTATATTTAAACAAAAAAAAGATCAAATTGGCAACCAATCTTTAGCATACAGATGTAAAAGTTTTGTTTGTGCCCGAAAGCATGAAGGTTCTAAGGAAACCCACAAACTCATTGGTATCTATCATAGTATATCATACAATATGATATATGAATCACAATTAAAAACCATGACTAAAACAGATGCCCATTACGGTGATTTTATTATAGTATATATATGCTTAATCATGCAATGCCCATGTGGTAATTGTATAAAATATATAGTATATATTTACTGAAAACGGGTGATTAGGGCTTGCAAGTTGCAAGAAAACTGAGACAAACACTTGAGGATACCAGCGATGGAGCAGGCGGGAGCAGCCGAGCAAGCGATGGAGCAGGCGGGAGCAGCCGAGCAGGCGATGGAGCAAGCGGGAGCAGCCGAGCAAGCGGGAGCAGCCAAGAAGTCTTGAGGCGGCGCCTCACTTGCGCCTCACGCCTCAGCGCCTCGAGGCGCGCCTCATGACAATTGAGGCGCACGCCTCACTGGGGCTGCTTGAGGCGTGCGCCTCGAGGCGTTTTTTCTAGAAAAACGCCTCGAGGCGTACGCCTCAACGCCTCGAGGCGCGTTTTTAAAAACCATGCTTACAGCATTCTGTGCTTCCTTCTTCGTTATTTTATAGTTTGTAACAGTTTCTTCTGTTTTATCCTTAGACATAGCTTTAAAGCATGCCCTTTTAATTTGAGAATCTCTTGTGCCCCTCTACTCCACTACCAAGCTTCCTTTTGGCATGGAGCTCCTCTCTTTGACTCATTTATCATCTCTTTGGTTACCCTTTGGATACAAGATGCTACCGCCTCCCACATCTCGTTTGCACTTCCTCTATCCTAAGACAAGTCTTCTAAAATCTTCTCCCTAAAGCTTGATTGTTTCAATTGAAGATTCCACCATGTAGTTTTAGTGATCGTGGAAACCCTCCTTTTTTTACCAGCCCTTTTATTTGGACATCCATGACTAACAAGCAGTGTTGTAAAAATTGCCCGATTGACCCGACTAGTAGGTCCGACTAGTCTAGTCAGTAGGTGGCCGACCAAGTACCGGCTAATTCCGACTAGGTACACTAATCGACCAATCTTTACCGGGAAAGACCATATTTTTTATGTTTTTCTTTTTTTATAAGCAAACTTATTATAATATGCACAATGTTTTATTTAAATTCAATCACTTCTTTTATTTTATTATAGTGGTATAAAAATGTACAAAATCTATGTAAATATATGTATAAAAATAAGTTATATATTTAAAATAATCATAAAATTCAAAGATGATTAAAGTCCGACTAAATCTGATTAGTCGCCCGACTGCCGATTAATTCTTAGTCAGTGACCCGACCGATCGAGTACCGACTACCGACTTTCGCAACCTTGCTAACAAGCGACGTTAGGTTGCCGAACTCTCTCCTGGGATTACTTTCAGTCTTTGCTACACAACCAATCTCTTCTCCTCATTGCAAAGTAATATGTCTGTGTTCTAGTCGGGCCACTCTTATATGTAATTATATGGTCCTCTCTATTTTTGAAGGGAGTGTTTGCTATGAAAAGATCATAAACCGTTACAAAATCTTGAATGACTTTTCCCTCTTCATTTCTATCCTCGAAGCCATAGCTCAATGAATACTAACGTATACCCTAAAGCATCCTTTCCCACATGCCCATTAAGATTTCCACCCAGGCAAATCATCTCTCTTTGTGGGATTCCTTGCAAAATCTTATGCAGATCCTCCCAAAAAACTGATTTAATCCTTTCATTTAAGCTAATTTGCGGTGCATAAACTGAAATGATATTTAGAATTTCTTCTTCAAGTATTAGTTTTAGTAAAGTAATCCGATCCCTGAATCTTTGCACCTCAACCATACAATCCTTCGAATCCTGATGAACAACCACTCCAACACCGTTTCTACACTTATATTTACATGTATACCAAAGTTTAAAGCCTGTCTTTTCGATCTCCCTTGCTTTCTCTCCAACCTATTTTGTCTCTTAAAGATGTAATATCTGAATCTTCCTTCTTTCTATCATATCTACGATCTCCATCGATTTTCCAGTCAAAATGCCAATGTTTCAACTACCTATCCGCCACTTCCTTTGCAACCTCTTTTGGACTAACTTCTTTATCTATATGCGTCCATTATGCTATAATCCTTGCAAAGTTTGGACTGCATCGGGAGGCGATGCAGCGGAAGTAGCTTATTTACTCGCATGCGTTCCTTATACGAGAACAACAATAACAACAACAAAGCCTTTTCCCACATTAAGTAGGGTCGACTACTGGATTCTTTGCCTCCATTCAGATCTATCTTGGTTCATTCTCTGGCTTAGATCCAAAAAACTAAGATCCCTTCGTATAGTCTCCTTGCAACACTTCTTGGGCCTTCCTTGCCCTCTCTTAGCTGGCTCAACATCCTAAAACTCGCATCTCCTAACCGGTGCATCGGCTGACCTCCTTTGCAAATGGCCAAACCACCTTAAGCGGTTTTCTCGCATCTTATCCTCGATCGGAGTTACACCAACTTTCATTCTGATTGCATCATTCCGAACCCGAACGTTACATGTGTGTCGGCACATCCACCTTAGCATTTTCATTTCTGCCACTGCCATTCTCTGCATATGTCTATGGTTCACAGGTCAACATTTAGATCCATAGAGCATAACAAGTCTCACAGTTGCTTTGTAGAACTTTCGTTTAATTTTCAAAAGAATTTTCTTTATACAGAGAACAATAGAGACTCCTCACCACTTTAGCCAGCCCGCATTTATCCTATTTGTGACCTCTCCATCAGTTTCATCATGTTGCAAAATAGATCCTAGTATCTAAAAAATCCCTCTTCTGCATGTAATCATCACCTAACTTTACCTTGATTCCTTTATCATTGCTTCCATCATAAGTGCACTCCATATATTCACTCTTTGCCCTACTTATAATAAATCCTTTATCTCCAATGCATGTCTCCATACCTCAAGATTCTCATTTACTCCATTTCCAGTCTTTTGTTTTCATCAATCAACACAATATCATCAGCAAATAACATACACCAAAGTATCTTGTCCTGAATGTGACTTGTCAACTCGTCCATAATCAAAGTAAAAAGAAATGGACTCAAATTTGAACCTTGTTGTAAACTAATGTTGATGTCAAAATAGTCAATCTTGCCGGACTGGATCCTTACACAAGATAAAGCCATATCATACATATCCTTTATAAGGATAATGTATAGGACACGTACTTGTCTTTTCTCCAAAACTCTCCATAATATCTTACATGGGACATAATCATAAGCCATTAAGCCTTTTCCAAATCAATATAAATCATATGGAGGTTTTCCTTTTAGCTCTATAAATCTCAATTATTCTCCTCAACAAATGGATGGCTTCAATTGTTGAGCGACCTGGCACGGATCTGAATTGGTTTTCTTTTACTTCGGAAACTTGCCTCAATTTTCTTTCGATCACACGTTCTCAGATTTTCATTGTGTGACTCATCAGCTTGATACCTCTGTAATTTGAACAATTTTAAACGTCCCCTATGTTCGTATAAAGATATACCACGATACTTCTCTTCCAATCTTCAGACATTTTCTTGCTTCTTCAAATAACATTGAAGAAATTTGTATGCCAAGTCAAACCACGCTCACTTAAAACTCTCCATACTTCTATATGAATGTCATCCGATCCCCTTCATTTCTTTTCAACTTTTCCCTTCATAATTCCAGCAGAGAGCATTGTTGAGCAGCTCATTTAATACTCTTAAGTCCTGCTGCTTCCAATAGCTAAAGTCGTTCTTCTTCTTCTTCTTCTCCTCTTCCTTGCATTACAACAACCCAACTGATGTGTCAAAATCCTGAGAAGCTGCTGGAGCTCCAACAAAGTGGTGGTGCCGTGCACCTCATCCCTTGCTGATGCAGATAGCAGCAACAGCTCCTGCATGCAAGCTTTCTCCATCCTTGAGGGACAAAGAGGTACATTCAAAAAACCCATCTTCTTGCTGCCATCTATGTTCTTGTACTATCAACCCCCTTTTTTGCTGCTTTCCATGGATTTTTGCTGGTTAAATGACATTTTGTGGTCTTTATTAGACTCCATGGCGAAATTCTAGAAGAACTGATGTATTCTGGATTTTGAGAATATTGCATTGGGAAATTTGGAGTTTTGTTTTACATCTTATACTGATGGTGGTGCATGGTTGACTCCATTGAAATAACCTAATAATTACAATACTTATCACTAACATAGCTGTGATGGGAATCATAAAATGACCTGCACAACTATTATTGTTTCTAGGAATACGGTGAATATTGGCAAAGTAAATTCCTACAAATGCAAGGATGTAGGACTTGTTTAGGAAATATAAAGCTAATGTATGTCAGAAAGGGCTTGTTGCTGACAACTAACCATATGCTTATGTAAATTATTATTATTATTATTATTATTATTATACAACCACTATGCTGCAGAGAAAAAAATATACAGAATTGGTTATGATCTAAATTACATATGCTACCTCATTTTAATATTTGTAAAACACCGATGATTTTTTTAAAAGTTATAGTCAGAAAGTTAGAATAATCATGAATATTATGTTTAAATATAAATCTACTTGCGAGTATAGTTTTAACCTTAAATAAATGCTCATTCAAGTTAATGTACTTGGTTGGATTTTCTAATTTAGACCAATTCAAACCCCGATGTAATATCCACAAGAACCTAAAAATAAAACAATTTGGTTCTTCACGTCATTATTCTTTCCATCTTCACCAATTGTGCACCAACTCAAGATATAAAAAAATAGACTCCATTGACATTCTCTTTCCATATATGGTATGATTTTCTTCCCATCTCAAGATCCTCAGATATTGTCCGAACCTATAAATTCTTGTTAGACGGCCTTGAACTGCATAATATGGTATAAGTACATGACTAAATCATCAATTTTGTTATGTACTTCTAGTTCTCCTTTGATTGCTTCTTGAACTTTGCGCCATTCTTAATTGTTCCTGTTATATTCTTGAATCAGAAGTTACTCCATAAGACAGAAAGGTTATAAATTCTGCTATTCTGGACAAGGAACTATGGATCTTACCATAGAAATCAATAAGAAAGGGCACAAATCAAAAGGTTGGCTCTCCCTGTGCTATTTAAATAAACAGAGGATGGTTCATGATACTTAACTCAAATTCCCTAAACATATTGTTTATACATATTTATAGGCATGGGTTCATTAAACAAACAGTTGAGAAGGTTGAGATATTGTCAAAGTCAGGTCTTCATCCCATATTAGGATTCGGGAATCTCAATGCTTGATCAGAGCAATGAACTTAAGTGATACACATTACATTACTGTGAAATCTGTGAGATATTTGATTTTAAAAAATCAATGATGATAGTTAATATGCTGTTCACGGTGACCCTTACACCTGACTGTGCGAGGGTGCAACGACCTTCAGCTAGGCGGAGGATAGGAAGCCCAAGGTCTAGGATCCCAGTTCTTTGTACGGTTTTTACGTGAGCTCGCAGTGTTTTTATGCATCATTAGGATCCATGTTTTGACCAGTTCCACTGACCTTGTTTTAGTAGGGTACCTAGAATGGAGGACCCTTGGTTTAGTTTTTCGAGCTCCTTTTGTCCGTACCGGTCAGCCCGATTTTTGGAGTGACTCCTACCTGTCTCAAGTCTAGTTTTGGAGTGTGCCTAGCCCTCTCCTGGACCACGCTTCTACTTGGAGGGTGAGACGGAAGAGTCTCTTAAGAGGCTTCCTTACTGCTTGAGTTTTGGTTACTGTTCCACCAATAGGTCTTGGCATTGAAAAGGTCATGGTCAGCTAGAGTTGAGATTGGTTATAGTTGAATTGGCTACAATTGATTTTGGTTACAGCTGAGCTTGGTAATGTTCCTGAGTTTTGGTTACTGTTCCACCAGTAGGTCATGGCCAGGAGAAGATCATGAGACAGAATTACTAATAATCAATCACCGATATTTGATCAGAATTTAGAATTAGTACTATGGATGTTAGGAAAGGTTAGTGGGCGTGTTGGGAACTTAGTTAGGATGCGTTATACTCTACCGCATGCCTACGGAGGCACCCCAACCCTAAAGTATTATTCACGTAGAGTCACAGTGTGAGGTCACACCCAAACATGACTACAGACTATCCACTAAGCTTGAGAATTTGATGTAGACAAGATTATATCAAGTACTCATCATCTACAATCCTAATATCCATCTACATGAGTCATCAGTAATAAAAGGAAAATCTACACATGAATCATATAATTAATATATCAAATGTTTATATATGGAAAGTTAAGGGGTGATGGGTGATCATGAGATATACATAGAAAATAACTTGAAAATCCATTTTTTTCAAGTACTTATTAAATTTAACTATCAACAACGATTTCTTTTGAAACCACTGAATTGCTTGTTATTGTTAATATGCTAGATTGTATTTAACATCTGTTGACATTTCTCTTGTTTCCAACATGTGTAGCAGGCATGACGCCTGCATCACAGTAAATTGGCAACTGGTCGCTGGGCTTCTGTAATTTTTGTTACGGTAAACATATTATAGCTTTTGTACAAGATAATGTAAATGTTTCTTTTCTTTTCTGTTATATTTTTGAATACATGTATATATTGCAGTTTCTTTCTCTTCTGTTACATAAAATATATATGAAAATTTATGCAAATATGAATTTGATGATACTTGTTCTTTGGCCTGCTAATTCCGTGGTTGTGAATACCATTTCGAATAGAGAAAATTTTTCCATAAATTTCAGTAACCTATTGCGATCACTTACAAATATAATATTGCAGGTGTTGTGAAAACGGGTAATCTAGATCTGTGGGTGTCACAGTTTGGTATCAGAGTTGTAGTACCCTACTACACACATTCACAATATAAAATTCCAATCGCATTAAGTTCTTGGAAAGCAACAGTCCTTCGAATTGTCATGAGTGTGAGAGGGAAATATGGCATTTAAATAAAAAACAGATGTCACTATTTGCAATTAATTTTCATATAATATCCCAAGAAGAGAAAAATACAGTTAGAAATATCAACGAACACCAACTATTACAACTAATGATATTGGTTCTCATGCAGAACCATGGCATCTAGAGCTAACTAGGAGTAGGAGATGACTGATCGCTTAGAGCGCATACTGACCACTCTCACCGACTTCCAGCAACAACAGATTGCCATGCGAGGTCAGCATGATCAAATCTTGGTCCAACAGACAGGGATTGCCGACATACAGATTGACACAGAGATGAGGTTCGAGGAGCTGTCTGATTACACTTACCATCCATCTCAGGATGGAACATGATAGAACCAACCCAGTCTACTACCACAAACTTGTCCATGTATGAAAGGAAGATTCTGTTCGTCATGTCTACGAATGTTGCAGGGGCATTGGTAAGACTAAAGACATCACCACAAAATTGTAGTGCCCATATCGAGTCCTAAATGTTGTCTTCAAAATATCTGACTCATGAATCCTCAGTTGATGACATCCAGATTGAAGATGGATCTTCGAGAACACCGAAGATCCTGTAGCTGAATAAATAAGTCATCAATGTGTGGCAGAGGATAACAGTTCTTCATCGTTCTCTTGTACAACTGCCTGTAATCAATGCACCCAAGGTGAAATACTCGACCTGTACTCGACCTCATGAAGCCCAATTCAAGTAACACTTGCAACTGCACCTTCAACTCTTTCAACTCAACTAATGTCATGCAGTATGAAGCCATTGAGATTAGTTGTGTATCAATTAGTAAAGTGATCTCGAACTCAATCTCTCTCTCTCTCAAGTGACAAACCTGGCAAATCATCATGAAACACATCAAGGTAGTCTGACACTACTCTGATGTCATGGGTCATCGGGTCATGATCAAATGTCTCTTAGACAAATGCTAAATATGAACCACATCCCTGATCAACAAGTCTCTTGATGCAGCGTGAAATGGAAATATAGGGCTGCATTTATTTAATTTTTATCCATTGATTTTATTTACGTTTATTTTGAGTCGTCGTATTTTTAGTTAAATAAAAGAGATCGCTTGTGATCTCAATTAGTTAGAGATTTGAATTTCAAATTAGTCGGTTAGTCGGTTAGAGTCAAATTAGGATAATTAGTTTGAATTTGAATTTGATTTTTATTTTTGTAATCTCATCCCTCCTATATAAAGGGATGATGGGCTAATGTTATAATAAGTTCAGTGATATGAAAAATTGAGATTTTATTCTCTATCTCTCTCTCTCCCCCTTCTCTCTCTCCCCTCACGTGGTCTTCACGTTTCTTTTCTCCAACCCCTCATGTTCCTGACGAGCTTCTCCTCTCAACCCCTCCAATTTATTCCTCTCTCGTCTCTCTCCTCCCCTACGTGATCTCTGCCATTCTCTTCTCCAAAATCCCTCATTTTTCCGACGAGCTTCTCTCCTCAACCCTTCCATTTCTTCCCCACCAATTATCTCCACCATCAAATAAGTTATTTTCCCGCCATCGCCAAATTTCATTTTGCATCATTTGGTATCAGAGCCAGGTCTACAGATCGTCCTCACGATCTGACGATCCGTCCAGACATTCGCGCCGACCCCAGTTCTTTCATGGGATGATTGGGAACACTGATTCGGATTTATCCATCTCCAAGCCTGCAGATCCAACAATTCGTCGGGAGACGAATTTTTTCAAGCGGAGGAGAGTTGATGCAGCGTGAAATGGAAATATAGGGCTGCATTTATTTAATTTTTATCCAT
Source organism: Ottelia alismoides (assembly GCA_037367405.1). Classification (NCBI taxonomy): domain Eukaryota; kingdom Viridiplantae; phylum Streptophyta; class Magnoliopsida; order Alismatales; family Hydrocharitaceae; genus Ottelia; species Ottelia alismoides. Next base: position 239,744 of record JAZKJV010011300.1, on the reverse strand, counting down.
TGATTTTATTTACGTTTATTTTGAGTCATCATATTTTTAATTAAATAAAAGAGATCGCTTGTGATCTCAATTAGTTAGAGATTTGAATTTCAAATTAGTCGGTTAGTCGGTTAGAGTCAAATTAGGATAATTAGTTTGAATTTGAATTTGATTTCTATTTTTGTAATCTCATCCCTCCTATATAAAGGGATGATGGGCTAATGTTATAATAAGTTCAGTGATATGAAAAATTGAGATTTTATTCTCTATCTCTCTCTCTCCCCCCTCTCTCTCTCTCCCCTCACGTGGTCTTCACGTTTCTTTTCTCCAACCCCTCGTGTTCCTGACGAGCTTCTCCTCTCAACCCCTCCAATTTATTCCTCTCTCGTCTCTCTCCTCCCCTACGCGATCTCCGCGATTCTCTTCTCCAAAATCCCTCGTTTTTCCGACGAGCTTCTCTCCTCAACCCTTCCATTTCTTCCCCACCAAATATCTCCACCAACAAATAAGTTATCTTTCCGCCATCGCCAAATTTCATTTTGCATCATTTGGTATCAGAGCATGGAAATTGAATCGTTCCTACGATTCGACGATCCTGTTGAGTATTGGCGTTTGCAACTCAATCTCAGTTGCATATCTCATGGTTCACATGCTTGTACGCGGCAACGAATGTTCAAAAAGCGACTTATATCAAGCGTTAAGGTACAAGCATGGCTGGACACAACATTCGACGAAGATTCATATGACAACGACAAAAATCAGATCGATGAAGCTGCTGTGCAACCTACTTTTGATCAAGAAAACAAAGACCGTACAGAAGAAGCATGGGAAATCGTCGATCTGCTTGCTGTCCAGAAATATTCAGACCTACAACCGTTGGAAGAACCGATTCCAGTGCCACCCACGACTCCCTCTTGGGTCCCTGTTGCAGCCCCCGCACCTCCGGCACCCCCAATCTCCCAGTTGCAGCCCCCTGCTGTCCTCCAAACTGCCATACTGCCTCTCCTGCAACCCATCTCCGTCACCCCGGCAACCCTCCCAGCCCCAACGCCCCCTCGGGCAGTCCTCGCACCCCCAGCTACAGCAGAAGATATAGAAACGCCCCCTCGGGCAGCCCCATCACCACAGGTACACCGTCTTCGCCGTCTGCAGTGCCACCGCCGCTCAATCTCGAGCTACAGCGGCCGTCACGTACACGTCAGGCACGGTCGCCACTGCGTGCGCAAGATGGGGCCGTCGAACCTCCTTCCTCGTCGCCTGTCAAAGCCTCCCTTCTTGTTGCGTCACCGCCACTACCCGCACTTCAGGAAGCATCGCCGCCTAATGCTTCGGGTGAGAGGAACCCTAACGAGGGATCCCTCCTCAATCGGATGCCTTAAAAGAAAGGATGAGAGAATTTGGAGAAATTACAAGCAGGCCCCTCCTCACTATGGTCTTTATATAAAAGGCCAATTGGAGGAAAAAATATATTATTGGTACATTTTAAGTGAAGGGGTAGAACAGTTGCAGTCATATCCCTCAGTGGAAAGAAACTACAAGCGTAACATAGAAAATGATCAAAATTTGGGTTATCTACTCAACCAATTCAGATGAAATTCTCCACCGACGGAACAAAGATCAAGTAATTCTTCAGGAGACGAATTTTTCAAGCGGAGGAGAATTGATGCAATTATTTCCAAATTGATAGGGCAACCCGAATTGAAGAAAAGGCTGATTTGGGAATTTTTAAAATTAGGGATTTTCATCCTTAATTAGTTATTTTAATTAGTTTGTTTATTTAAATAAAAGAGATCATGTGTGATCTCCAATTAGTTGCTCAATTTTAAATTTGAATTTTGAATTAGAGTCAAAATAGGATAAAGGTAGATTTGAATTTTGATCAAATCAATTAGAGTCAATTAGGATCGAGTGGGATTTTGAGTTTGATTCACTTTCTATTTTTGTAAGTTCACCCCTCCTATATAAAGGGGTTGGTAGTCTATTGTAAGGGACAGTTCAGATTAAATAAAAATTGGAGATTTATCTCTTTTATCCCTCTCTCGTTATTCTCTCTCTCAACGTGTTCTTCACGATTCCTTTCTAAAACCCCGCGTAACCGGCGCGTTTTCTCCTTCTCCCTCCCCTCTCTAAATTTTTCTACCAAAATTATATTTTCCGCCATTGCAATTTTTTATCTGCATCATCTCTGAGCTCTAAATATTGAGATGTACTCTATTTTGGAGTCATGTAACGTACCCTCAAAGGTAAACTCACGTAAGTTTGGAATCTTGAAGACAATCATCTTCCTAAAGCAGTCAATTAAGACATGATTAGCTGACAACCAATCTATGGCTAAATCTGCGATCATCTTGTGACCACCAATCAATATTAGTAAGTCTATGACTATTAGTGAAATGGCGAACAACTAGTCACCTGGCCATGGATGTGGTAAGGAGGATATGGGGCCTTTGCAACTCTACCTAATGAAGCTAGTAATCTTGAAGCAATGAAGGAATGTGTAGCTCCAGAATAAAACAAAACATGGAAAGATCGACCTAAGAATGAGACCATACCTTTCACCACAGTAGTTGCTGATCGTGCCTGCTCCTCAGTCATTGCATGTAATTGACCGTGTTTAGCTGATACGGTGCTCGAACCGACCACAATCCGTGTCTATCTCGGTGGCCTCCTGAAGCTGGAGTTCCTGCCACAGATCTCCCAATACGTTTTCCTGCAACTGTGAAGGTTGTGGCTAAGGTCGAGGCTCACTAGAAACCTAGGGGCATTGGGATCGGTAATGACCTCATCGGTTGCACAAATAACATCGTACAAACAAGGTACGCATGGTAGTCATGTCTGTACTTCGAGTCGATCCTGCTGGGGGTCTCTCTACTCTCTGCGACTTAGATGGTCGAGCTGAACTGGTGCCACGTCCGGCAAGTGCTTCTCCTAAGATTGTTGGACGACTGGGGGTCTCTCTACTCTCTGCGACTTAGATGGCGAGGACGACCCAAGAAGTGTTGGAAAGAGACCATACGAAGGGATCTTAGTTTTGTGGATGTAAGCCTGGGATTGGCCCAAGATAGATCTGAATGGAGGTGAAGAATCCATGTAGCCGACCCTACTTAATTGTGGGAAAAGGCTTTGTTGTTGTTGTTTATCTAAGATGTGTCTCTATACATGTCTAAATAATGTGAATCGTATTCATTACTTAAAAATGGAGAAGTCTTTTCACTTTAATTAGGTTCGGCTACATGGATTTTTGCTTAAATTCCTGTTGAAAGATTTGACTATTTTACATGGCTATGGGCTACTAGAAGCAACCCCCACAAGGAAGGATTTGAACCTTGATTTTTTGGGTGGGTGGTATAATACACTACCACCAGACCATTGAAGTGGATACAAATGACAAAACCTTCTTCTACTTTTAGTAGGGTCTGCTACATGGAATTTCGCTCAAATCCCTGTTGAAAGATCCGACTATTTCTACGTTGGATGTCGGCTACCTAACACATCCCCTACAAGGAGGGATTTGAACTCTGATCTTTTAGGTGATAGGTACGCCGCATACTGCACTACCACCAGACCGTTAAAGTGGTAGGCATCCTTGTTCTTTTTCTCATATCAACATTACTCATGATAATTAAATCCAATTTAATTATCATTATTTCTTTTAAATTTTTGATGCTCAGATATTTGTCTCTAATGGAATAATTCTTGAACTCTTTTAAGAGCAGCGTGCTTTTTCTGTGGATATATGGAGATAAGGGTGTGCGGACTGTATATTCCATGTATATAGTGACTTGGAAACTGAAATATAATATCATATCTAGATCTAGAAGACTCTCAGAGATGCCTGGTCAAGTCAGACAAAATATCTAATCTTCTCATTACATTTGAATCACATTCAGAACAATAGTCAATATTTAAACCAAGATTGGATAACTAGTCCATTGAGTGGAGTTACTAATTATATGGGTCATATGTGGCTGCCCCCTAGGGGCAGCCCCAAACCTGTTTCATCACTCACTCGAAATGGAAGTGTCATGATTATACAATCGTTTAAGATCACATCACCATCGAGTATTCCTAATACCCGTACATTCTGCATACTGGAAGATCTTGAATAAACCCGAAGTTCGAATCTTATTTGAATTGTCTTCTTCAGGGTTTTACCACTAAGTTTTTCATTCGATCATTGGAAGTTGATATCAATCATATGCTTTCCAAAAGCATCATATCTACAAATCTTGTCATGCTTTCTAAGCAAGATGACCATCGATGGAATTTGATTAGTCCCAATATCATATGATTGTGCTTATGTAGTCCGATTCAATAATGAATCTTTATAATCCCTTTAAGAGATCGTATTACCCAATGCCCTTGTATGCACACAAGTTCTTCGATGTATAGACCTTGATTAGGTCATCAATCTAATGGTCTGCTTAATGTACATACTTAGACATATAGTAAGATATCTATCTTCGATTAGGGATGCGTGCCTATATCGTGACAACTTATGGCATATTTCTTTAATATCTCGATCTCGTTAAGTAAACCCTTTGACTTAACTCTTCCGAGACCTTCGAATCTCTATTTATATGCGGAGGACAAGCATTAAGAGGTCGGTCAGATATCTACCTTTGAGTAAGGATTGTCATCTCCTTATGTTGGAGTTCCTATCTTGACAACCATTTGACGGTGCTAGTTGAGTCCTCAATCTAACTCTTTAGATATCATCTCGGCACCAACCTTTATGATTCAACCATTAGATCAACAATTGTATGATTATCAAGATGCCCATGATACATAACCCTAATTATACTAAGGACCTTATAAGTGTATGCCAGATAGGGAGTGAAATTGAGACTTTTATTGATGTATTAAATTAATACAATAATATTTATTGTAGAAATAGTTCTCCTTGGGCTTACATGTCTAACAATCTCCTGCTAGCGCTTAGATACATTCAAGTACAATCTTTAAACCCATACTCATTACATGCTAGTCAAAAACCTTGTGAGATAAATGTTTGGTAAGGGGATCAATAACATTATCGACAAAGGTCACCTTGTTGATGATGATGCCACCACACTTCTGTATGTCCCAAATGATGTGGTATTTTCTTTCCACGTGTTTGCTCTTTTGACGCCATCTAAGTTCTGTCGCCTGAGCTATGTCTCCCGTGTTATCACAGAGCAACGAGATGAGAGTATTGGAGAAAACTACGCCAAACTCCAAGATGAACTTGCGCAACCACATCGTCTCCTGCACAATATCTGATGCATCAATGTATTCAGCTTCTGTCGTAGAATCAATCGTGGTATCCTGGTTCTTGCTTCTCCAACTCACATCACCACCGTTCAACAAGAATACGAACCTCAAAGTTGACTTTCGGCTATCAATGTCATATTAGAAGCCTGAATCTGTGTATCCTAGGACTTGGAGAATACTCTCTTCATATACCAAGATGTAATCTTGTGTCCTTAGATACTTGAAGATGTTCTTTACTGCATTACTGTGTTGTTCTCCATCGCAGGATGCTAGGATTGGCAACAACTTACCACTCCCACTGCATGTCAGATATCCAATCTTGTACACATCATGGCATACATCAAGCTTTCCATATCTAATTTGTAAGGGCATTTGACTATAGCTTTCTTTTCCTCATTACTTTTAGGAGCTATCCCTTTAGATAGGTTATACCGTGTCTTAAGGGAAGGAAGCCTTTTTTAGAATATTCGACATGGAATCGTTTCAAGATTTTCGTAATGTACCCATATCAAGACAAATCCTAAAATCCTCTTTTCTCTGTTTTTGAGCAATTTCGGACCCAAGATATAAGAGGCTTCTCCAAGATCTTTCATCTCAAAGGTATGACTTATGAGACAACCAGACCTTAACATGAGTCATTATCCTTGTATCATTGCCAAATCCCAATGATAAGGATGTCATTTATGCAAAGCACGATGAACACTATTGCACTCACACTAAACTTCTTGTACACATGGTTTATTAGGTTTCTAAACGAAATCATAACTCTTTATGATTTTATCGACTCTGATGTTTCGGCCATGAGAAACTTGTTTAAGCCCATAGATGGATTTCTTCAGCTTGCACACTTTACCTTCCTTAACTATGAAGCTATGAGGCTGCTCCATATAGATTTCCTCCTCGAGGTATCCATTGAGGAATGTGGTCTTGACGTCCATTTGTCAGATGTCGTAGTCTAGGTATGGAACTATAGCTATTAGAGTCCTGATGGATTTAAGCATGATCACATGTAAGAATGTCTCATCGTAGTCGATGCTTTCTCTCTGTGTATAGCCGTTTGCTACGAGCCGTGCCTTAAAGGTCTCTACCCATCAGGTCCCCTATTTCTTTTGAAGATCCATTTACACCCAATGGATTTTACACCCGTACGTGGATCCTTTAGGGTCCATACACTGCTCTTGTATATGGAATATATTTTAGACTTCATTGATAGCATCCATCTATACGATATACTTGTCATGATTCACGAATGCTTCATCAAATAAAGTCAGATCATTATTAGACTCTTCTGACAAGATGGTTTAACCACCCTCGAACTCTTTTGAAGAGGTATGATTGTTTCATCTTCAATTAACATTTCTTCCGTTTATGATTCATGAATTTCAATATCCTCAGAGGATTCTGTGAGTTTCTTTAATTTATTATTGTTTTGACTTTTAAGGGAGTCATCCTCTATGAATTTCACATCCCTAGCAAGGTTTGAAATCACGATTTCGATTTCTTTCATCCCTTTAACTGAAATTTCAGTGACATTTTGAGAAATTTCGACCGTTTCGACCATTTTTTTGCAAATTAAGATCTTACAAGTTATTACAATAAATAACTTACAAATACAAACTTGTATCACACATATTGCTCATATATGCCTTTTATATCACACAAATCGACCATATCAGTCATAATAACTGAATCGATGTTAATGCTAATTCTTGGTTGATACATACTCTAAATGGATATCATCCAATCTAAGATCTTAAAACCACAATAGATTACAAATGCACACTTATATCAGTTATCCATACATGTTATATCACACGTATCGTTTATACCAGACATATCCTGAGCTGATTGATAGATATCGGAAATGGAAATTGAAATAACTAATTTAACAACACTTAGAAGACAACTTTTGATGATAAAAATAAGTGAGCATCTGATTCTTAAATGCAGATAATTAATTAGACAATATTTCGTTTATAGAAATAACTACCCTGGATCATGTCCTAATGAATCACATAACTAATTAAAGACTTATAATAAAGAAGCATATATTCACAAAGGTTAACGACAAACTTAATGAAACGAACAAGATATCTCGGATATCTAGAAGCTATAGAGTTGTTTCATCTCCATTGCTTAAACCCAAAGGGAGAGAAGCTCTTCAAGTTAAAGAATTGTCATATGTACCCCCCTGTTGCACCATACTCTACCAGACGGGGGTCTCGCTATCCGGTCAGCGAGCCTGGCATGAAGTTAGGTGAAAATGTGAAGATGATCATGAGTGCAATTATGAGTGCTAAAATGCAAATATTAATTCTAAGTGCATGAATGGTAAAAATGCAAAATAACTGATGAAATGCAACTAATTACTCGAGAATGGAGCTCTATTTTCAACTTTTAGTATGATGAATTACATATTCATCAGGGGTCTATGGAGAGCAGGTACTCCCCCAGTGGTACGAAGATAGCACCCTAACCTGGAACAAAGTATATAAATCATTGTGTATTTTAATATTGAGGATAGGTAAATAAGTAGTAAAATCAAGCTCATATAAATAATATCATTGATATACATAGGTATCAGCAACATTTCATTGATATCGGTCGAAATCTGGGAAATTTTGTCTTAAAAACCACGAGTTTCAATCGAAATGGGTCAATATGAAGACATATCACAAATATCTCGACCCATCTTGATCGAAATTTGAAAAATCGACATATAGGGGAGTTTCGATACCCAGGACCTGTTGAAATCGAAATTTTAATGAATTCTGAATCATGAAATTTCAATCCATGATCCCTAGAGAAGAATACCTTCCGAGTCTCAAGGTTGTAAAGTTAGTATCCACTACCATCTTTTACATACCTAATAAAGTAGCATTCTCTAGTGCGAGATTCTAGCTTACCTGTGTCCATGTTCTTGGTATGGACCAAACAACCCCAAATCCGCAAGTGTTTGACACTAGGCTTGGATCCAAACAAAAACTCACGAGGGGCTTTGGGTATAGACTTGATAGGATTCTTATTAAGAATATATATTGCAGTCTCTACTGCATTTTCCCAGAAATTAAGAGGTAAATATGCTTTAATCACCATTGATCTTACTATATCCATGATGATCATGTTGCATCTTTCAACAACATCGTTTAATTGGAGAGTTTTAAGAGGAGTGAGCTTGGATACATTTCCTCTCTCTTTAAGGCATTCCTTGAATTCATCTGAGAGGTACTCGCCACCTAGGTTAGATTGAATCTGTTTAATCTTCCTATCGGTTGTGTTCTCAATCAAAGTCATGAATTCTATGAACTTTTCAAAGGTTTCATATTTATGATATAATTAGAAGATAAACCTGTATCACGAATGATAATCAATAAACGTCAAATTGTACCCATATCCATTTCCAGTCATGTTACTGAAGGGATCACATATATCGGTATGTATTAGGTCAAGTATATCCTAACATCGTGTACCCTTATTTCGGAAGGGTGCTTTGGTCATTTTACCTGGAATACAACAATCACAAGTCGGTAAACTTAGACTTCAAAAAATTCTAATGGTCCAACTTTTACCAATCTATTGATCTTATCAACAGACAAATGACCAAGTCTTTGTTGCTAAATCATATAGTTTTTAATTAGTGGTAGTAACATTCATGACACATTCATCAATGCATAATTCAAAGAGTCCATTAGGAGTAAGAAAACTATTGCAATATGTTTACCATAACGACTTATGATAATTTTTTCATAGAACGATAACAAATATCCATTTCTAACCAACTTAGATATAAGTAATAGGTTCCTTCTAACATCCAGAACATAGAGACATTATCTAAGTATTAAGATTCTCCCACTAGATAACGATAGTCAGCACGTCCTGACGACGACTGTTGCAATAATTGCATCAGATCTCATCTTGATGATTATCTCCCTTTTCTCAAGCTTTCTGATTTCCTGAAATAGATGTAACAACTTACATAACAGAAGCACCAAAATCTATGACAACTACCTTCTTGTCCTACAGGAAAATTAGTTTCAATTATGAAAGTGCAATTTATACTTACTGGAGCTATACATTTACCTTTTTCAACAGTTTTCTGGTAATTTGGATAGTCGCGCTTCCAGTGCCCTGATTTTCTTGCAGAGATGACAGACATACTTTCTTAGATTTCATGATTGTGGAAGCACGATAGGATGAACCAACAGCTTGACTCTTCTTCTTCTTCTTCTTATGGGCACGCATCCCTTTGACATGTTTTACCATTGCACTGCCTGTGAGATTCTCCTTCTTCATGATGTCTTCTACGGACTTCAAGGAAGATATGAGCTCATGGGTCTCTATCTGTGCCCCAAGGATCTGTGCCCCAAGGGTCTCCTGCTCAGAGAGGTAACCAAACAATTTGATTACATGTTCTTTAATTGATATCCCTTCGTGCATCTTGCAATGAATTAGATCTTTCATTAGGTTGTAACTCTGTGTGCGGTTTACATCACCTAACATCTCTTTTAGATTCAACATATATCATGGGTACCCTCAATGTCCATATGTTGCTTCTGTAGCACATCTAATAGAGTGCCCAATATATGACATTGAGCCAACGTGTGGTCTTCATCAAAATTTTCGTTAAAATTTAATTCTTTTCATAATATAGGGTTCTCATTCTTGTTCTTGGTCAACACATAACTGGTGCGCTCAAATCAACAGAGAGAACACGCTCCAATCTTCAAAGCCAGTCCGAATAATTTGGCTCGGTCAACTGGTTGACCTCTAGAAGCTTGTTGAGCGCGTTCATGGATTTTATATCTGAGATTAAAATGCACTTGTTAGAACATATATAAATAATTATATGTTCATATTTTATTTCTTTGATTAAGGAATCTTAAATCAAAGTCATCTTGCTTTTTTAATACTTTGAAAGTTTATTCCCTTTTCAACTTTCAAAGCAATAGATATTCTTACCACTATATCAGTAGCAAGATATGAGATCTTCCTTCTACCTTTGTTACACCCAAATAATATGAGAAAATGACAAAATGTAGCTTGGGTGAAGAAAGTAGGAACTCATTCTACCTTGCAAGTCCAACTTACAATTCCCAATTAGGTCTTTGACACCCGAGTCCACCACCCCTAAGGTGATATTGACTTGTTGTCAATTAAACCAACAATTAAAATGAATAGAACTCACTATGTGTAATCCAATACTGCCCCAATTGTATGAGGAATACTGGGATCACTAAGCATATGGCTTCACTTTCGAGATGCAAAGTGCCCCCCCATGCGTGATACTAGATAAGGGGTTTTATCGATCTTTCAACCATGTGTGATACTATATATTAATCATTCAGAAATTTAAGAATTTTAAAATCATTTTAATTTCCCTATATTTCTAGTCATATCAATCAATTAAGTTGTTTTGCTTGAAAATGGTTGAACTACAACTATTATAGTTTCCAATTTAGGGTTTGTCATGAAGCAATCACTCAATCAAGTTGTTGTTTGCCAATTATTTCTCTAAATAAATTATACAAAATCTAATCAGGATAAATTCCCAACTGTTGTGATTTATTTTGAATGAAAAATACAATAAAAATGGCATTAAGATGATCTAATCATTTTCTGACCCAATCCCCTAAAAATCGAATATCTAGGGCAATCAAACTCTGATTCGTGTGAAGTAAATTTGAATAGTTTGCTGTTTTGATTATGACATAATTAATATGTTTTAAATAAGTTTCATGATCGGAAAACAATAACTACAATCGTTAAGTTACAATTCTCACATTCATGCAAAAAATAACAAAATGCGAGAACTTTTCGAACCCAAATCGATGCTTGATTGTTGCCAACCTTTGGTGAACTTTTTGGGGATATGGTTAGAAATTCTAAACATGTTCCAAAAACTCGTTACTATCGGGGCAAAACAATAGCTACATCAACTATGCATAAAAATGATCCAAAATCATATATAATATTCAAAATCTTGTTCCCTAGGATTTGGATCATATCCAAGACCTTTGAGTAAAGCTTTGATACCACTTAAAGGGGAGGGACTACATCTTGCACATCACGAAAGTGTTGAGATCGAACCGTATACGATATGGTCAACTAGTTATACTAGTCGACGGTGCAACGAAATTTTTTTTCAATGAAACAACATCGGATGGAAACAATTCCCATGTCATTTCATCATAATAACACGAGTATAAGGGTTATATCTTGAAGCGTGATCGTGATCTCGAAGACTCGAACGGAAGAGATCTCCTGTCTCAAGTCTCGATCTGATGAGAGAGCACTTGAAGGTGTGTGGAGAAGACACGTGCTTCCCACATTCCAAAAAGACGATCCGAGCAAGGAATCTCCGAGTTTCGTCTCATGAAATCTGACATCTTCTTCATGTGCACGAGGTGTCGAAGAAGAAGAAGATTTGCGAGCAATCAATTCGACAACACGATGGCAACGCGACGACCGTTGTTGCAAAATCGACTGGCTAACCTTGATTAGTCAGTTTGATTATGAGTGGAGCCAATTAACCGGGCAAGTAGCCAGGTTAGTCGATCGACTACTGAATCGATTTTTGCTTAGAAAATTTCATTTTTTCTTCGTTGGGACCGAATGGTTTACTCGAATGCTTGATTAAGTGCTTAAGTGGGGATTACTATTCGACAGTACACCCCTGCCCAAACACCTCTTATCGTACACGCGATACTCCTACTGGACACCTATTTTTCGCCTCTGCCTCCTTGTATCTGGGCTCCTCTCCTCGAGTTCGGTCATCGGAGCCTCTGCCTCCGCATCGTTAATACCAAGGGAGATCCTAGCTCCCTTTTGACGTGTTCCTCTGAGCCTCTCTAGCCATCAACCGTACCACCTTAAGTTAGGGTTTATATATTTTGTGTTTTTTTTTAATTTTCATTTGTTGCTCTACCTTATTTTGCATTTGCTCTACCTTATCTTAATAGTATTTCATATGTTTATCTATCTTTCATGTATCTTATCTTGCTTGTAGTTGTTTTAACGCGCATCTTTCATGTTGCAATTGCTATGCCGTACAAGATTTCATGTTTTATTGTTGATAATCATCTTGCAGTTCGTTGTAGTTGTTTTATTAGTTTCATAGGATGTTTGTTCATAGAATGCTTAGCTTTGCTTTTATGTTTATTCTGCAAAATGTTGTACATCAAATGATTAGGATTTAAATTTTTGTTTATAAATGCCATCTAGATGGTTTATAGATTACTTCTTTTTAAGCTCTTATAAATATGAAAATGGCTAAATCTAGGTATATATATTAGAGTATATGTATTAGAATTTGTTTTATATATTTATAATAATTTAAAAAAAATTCAAAAATGACTAATGCTTGACTAAATCCGATTGCTCTCCCGATTGTCTCTATAAATTATTAGTTAGTGATCGTGCTGACCAAGTACCGACTATCGACTTTTGAAACTTTGGCGACGACGATCGCATTCTCTACAAACCCTATGTGGACGACCCAGGGGTTGGGGGGAGGGTTGATGTGTGGTAAGAGATAGAGAGAGACTTGTTGCAACAATTGCATGTGCATAGAAGAGCTAGGGTTACCATCTCTTTTATAACATAATGGGTGATGGAGATGCACTTCTAATAATGATCAATGATTGAGATTAAATGTAATATTTCAAGTTTATACTTGTGTTCCAAGTACAATAGGATTAGAAGTTGATAAATTAATTATCAATTCATGCTCCAAAATAAAATCTTTTCTTATGAATAAAGTGGAAAGGAGAGATCCTCATTCCAAAAATGAGGAACGAGAAAGCCTCCTTCCATATTTATGGGTGACACCCACAATGGAATTGGAGAGAGAGATTTTCCTTCTCCAATCTCCTTTAATGAAATCCAGTGTTCATGAAATCGACCGTACGAGTCGTATATGTCATTGCATATGCTCGTGCGACATGCTGGCCTAACTGATTTCCTGAATTGGTGTACTATGTGCCCTCCACGCATATGCGGCCCGCATGTACTCCGCATATCCCGTATATACCCCGTATATTGCTCCAGCATCTCAAACTTTCCAATCCTCTCATTCAGGTGCTTAATTCCGTAGATCTGTCTTTTCCTCCACTCAATTGTAAGAATATGATATGCTTTGTATGTAACTGCAATGCCTTATACCATTATGTATATGCAATATTTTATGTTTATCTCATGTATTGTTTTTATGAGTATATGCAATGTATCGTCAAATATTTAATATATGTTGATTGAGATTTTGCTCATGTAGTGCATGTCTGTGTAATGGAGTTTTGTTATTATGAATCATCTATTATGTGAAGTTTTTATGTCTAAATATTATCTAATATGTGAAGTTTTTATGTCTAAATATTTTTTTGATTAAATGTTAGGCAATTAGTTATTCATATATATTTATTTATTTTTAAATTAAAAATTAGAAAATCATGTAAAACCACATATACCCGCATATGCCCTTGTATATTGCTTATTCAGTATTCGGTGGCCTGTCCGAACACATACCCATGATGTTTTCTTGAACCTTGATGAAATCTCATTACAATAGTTTTTTTCGTAGAATTATTTTACTAATAAAATATCATCAAATAATTTGCACATTATTTGTGACAGTTGCAAATATACCATTGATACTTATGAATCATATTCATCCAACCAATATTAAATGTAAATCATATTTACATGTAACTGCTCAATGTCAATCCGATCACATTAGTATTTAAATTGTAAATCCTATACACAATTAATTCTCTATGATATTGTGGATCATGATTCATATCCAAGTTATATTGTGCATATTATTATCCACATTAATTTCATCTATGATAATTACATCTCATCTAAATGCCTCTCTACATATGTCTAAATAATGTGAATTATATCTACATTACTTATGATAATTAAATCTAATAATTATTATCGTTATTTCTTTTAATTTTCCAATGCTAAGATATTGTCTCTAATGGAATAATTCTTGAACTCTTTCAAGAATAGTGTGGTTTCTCCTAGGATACCTGGAGATAAAGATATGTCGATTGTATTCCATACATCATGACTTGGATATTGAGATCTAATCTCACATCCATATCTAAATACCTCTCAGAGATGTTTGATGTTAGACCGCATATCTAATCTTCTCGTTGCATCCGAATCACATTCATATTAATGTCAAACATTCGGACCAAGATCGGGTAACTAGTCTACTGAGCGGAGTCACTTCACTAACTAAAGTTGTTTCATTACTTCATAAGAATGGAAGTGTCATGGTTATACAATCGTTTAATATCACATCACCATCAAGGTTTCGATATGCAATATGCAGTATTCGTTCGGCCATGCGGTCTAAAGCGAGTGAGCGGATATGCGGATGAATATACGAAAGTATATGCAATTTATAATATTTTAATTTAAAATATTATAAAATAAAATAATAAAGTGAGATTATTTAAAAAATTGATAATCTAACAAAATTCAATATAAAAATTTCAAAAATCAATAAGATATATATGCACGCTATTATAATTTGATTATTTTTTAGTGTATATTTGAATGGGATATTTGCACATATAACCCTGAGTAATTACGTAATTACCCCAGAACCCTTCCATAATCACGAATTACACCCAGAACCCTGAATAATGATTAATCTTTACATGACGTAACCTTGTGTCAAGTTCCATCTTAATTCTCCGTTAACTATGACAGAAAAAGTTATATGTTGACAATTTTGCCATTTAAAACACATCATATTTATAAAATGATGCCATTCTACAGATCAAACAAAATGATCCATTCTAGAGAGGGTGGAGGAAGTGCAACTTGTTGTCTGACTTCCCTCCCTTCCTCCTGCTCCCCTCGCGTCTCCTTTGCTCGTTCCCACAACCACCCTCCGCTACCACCTCCTCCTCTTCCGTCGAGCAAGTCTCCCATCCTCTGGTTGGAGGTAGCCATCTTGCCATCTTGTTGGGATGGCTTTGGAATGCAACATCGCAACTATTCGGGACATGAATGACGCCATTTATGATCTCTGTTGCACCTGCGTAATCCTGCCTCCCAATGCTTTGGAAAATAAAACCCATATGATGTTTATCGTCGAAGATAAATTCAGAGGTATGTGTTGAAGGTTAATCATGAAAACTTGAAAAAAAAGAACAGATGCATAGGAAGACTCTCCCACGTCAATAGAATCCTTGATGCGGTTGTCTAGATTTTCGTAGAGATCGAAGTAAAAGCTGATTCTGATCAAGAGGCTGGCCGGAGTTGAGGAGATAGGCACTTTTGTTATGGGAGTAGTCCAAAGCAACATTGGCACCTATGCTCGTCGCGCACTTGAGGTTCGACCAGTTGATGCTTCCGGGGTCGAAAAGGAGCATGATGATGCACATGTCACTGTGTTGCAACTGTGAGCATGCTTTGTTTAGGAAGGCCATGTCGGCGCACACAGGGAAGGCGACGACGGAAAGGAGCACAAGAAGGCTTAAGCTGCCCTAAGCCGTGGCCGCAACTAGAGATCGAGGGTTTATGCGACGTGAACATGTAGAGGTGAAGATTTATATAGCCCTGATTGTGCTCTGGATCTTTGCCAAATTGTCTGCGAAGGGGCGTGACGATCCCTCCCTTCCTCAAGCTCTGGTACCAGGCCCCTCCTGCAGCCTTGCCCCCGACCGCCTGCATTGCAAGAGCCCTCCCATACCCTTTCCACCGCCTGCAACAGCCTCCCACCCCCTGCATCTTCCCTCCCTACAACCCTGCCCATCTCCGCCTTCACCTACAAGACCTCGTCCATCCCTACAACCCCACCCATCTTCGCCTTCACCTGTAACCCCACCTCCACCACGCAACCCACCTCGCCCCCCCCCCCCCCCCCCAAAGCCCCGCCGGTCGCCACCCACCCCCTCCACCTGCAAGCTCCCTGCAACCCCACCCTCTCTCCGCCTGCAACGTCCCTTCCCTGTCTCCCTACAGCCCCAGCTTCACCCCGCTAGCCCAGCCTGTCGCCCATCCCTCCCTGCAACCCCATCTCCACCCTGCAAGCCCTGCCTGTCCCCCGTCCCTTCCACCCACCGTCCTACAATGCCTGCAAGTTTTTTAAATTTTTTTGATTAATCAGAACCGTTAGATTGCATATCAGTTAGATTAACCCACGCATATGGTTGAGTTAATGAACAAAACTAATGGAAGCTTATGTGCGTAAAACGGAGCATTTACTCAAGGTTATGGTGTAATTCGTTATAATGGAAGGTTTCTGGGGTAATTACGAAATTACTCAGGGTTACAGGTGTAAATAACCCATTTTGAATTTAATGCATGTATATACACATACACATTTAGATTCAACATGGAACACAATACATGAATTCTATAAGAAAACCTTTAATACAAATGTAGATCCTATATATAACAAAAGCTAAAGAATAATCATATGTATACAAATCAAACATCCAAGGACATAACTTGTTGACACAAAATATAAGGGAAAATTATATTTGCATATAAAATTTATTAGAAGCACAAAAATGTAAAGTGTCAGACCGTTAGCCTATCATTCCATGTTTTGTTGGAAGAATTATAATGATTTTCAATAGATAGAAAAATCCAAAGATGGTAAACAGTTCATTAATAAGTGTTGCGAACAATTGAAAGATATGGATATGAGAAAAAAATATCCTAGATTATATTCTGATGAACGAGAAGAATCATCGGTCGTGTGTTCCACACAGGGCGGGAGCGCAGTTGCTGAGGCGACCGACAGAAAATCTCAATCAATCAACAATAAACCCACAATATGAATAAAGTAATGAATGACAAAAATGTGGAGTTAAAATTTATTATAGCTGTACATGCAAATGTGTATAGGTATAAGCATGTGTAGAGGTCGAACACTGGGAGGAAACGGGAGAAGGAGACATGGGAAATGCATAAAAATTCTGTCTTTTACCTCTTATCCAGTTTATTGTTTTTGTGGGTTTTTAATTTTATTTTTATTTTATATTTGGTTTTATAATTTTCTATTTTCTTTTTATACATTTCATTTATTTCGTATTTCTTTTTAATTTAAATATTATGTATATATATGTATATGTATATATGTATATATATAAATACAATATAAGGTATATACAGATAGTATAAATACGTAAGTATGTAAGAATAGTCAAACTATAATAAGTAGGGTATTTTTGTGATTTTTATATTTTTTTAAATTTTTTGTTATTTTTTACTGGAATTTTTACTCCTTTTTTTTAAAGTAAAAAATATCCCTAATAAGGGATTAGTAAGTAATCCGAAATTAATTTGGATTTTAAAAATAAGAAATAAGTCCCAAAATTACCCAAATTACTTTTAATATATAAATAAGAATATATGGATAATTATAAAGTAGAAAATATATTTTTGGTATTTTTGTTGAATTTTTGTAATTTTTGCTGGATTTTGAAGCTTTATGATTTTTATCATTTTCTTTTGCTATTTTTAGGATTTTTTGTTTTCTCGACTCAATAAATATCAAAATATACTATACATATTTTTTTTTTGTATTTTTTAAAAACGTTTTTATATTTATTTTGGAATTTTTATAGGTAAACAGAAATTATTTAGGCTCCTTTTCATTTTTAATAAATGGATAAAATGCAAAAAATGTCAATTAAAAATATGAGCGTGAAAGTGTATGACATGAGGCATTTATCCCTATTTTTGCGAGTTTTTAGGAGCTGATTAGCTATTTTAAATAAATAGATAAAACACATGAAAATACATGTCCTGACAGGGGCATTTTTATAAATAAAATAAATGTCAGGGAGTTCTGTGCAAAAGTTCCAAAAAGTATACAACGTGGTTAAAATTTAATGAACCGTTTTACAATTCCAAATCATCAAGCGTATACCTGCAATTTAACCTATCACGTGGGACTACATGTGATGCGTACTGGGAGGACCAAGATGCAAATATGTGAAAGCTCATGACCGTCCATGCAATTTTTTCAAAAAATTTATAATGTGGAACTCAATTTATTGGACTAAATATTAAATACAAAAAATCGAAGGGGTTGACATGCAAAATGCCCAGCTCACGTAGAACGACACGTAAGCTGAGCTGGACTGGACCTAAGTGCAAATAACAAAAGTTCGTGGGTCCAGTTACAAAAATCCTAATTTATTTACAACGTGCACTTTTATTTACAAAACCATTTATTAAATACAAATAAGCTGGGGCAAAAAGTGAAATTTACCTCATAATAGGCGCGGGCGGACGGTTGGGATGGCTTCACTTATACACGTGTTAGTACCTCGCATGCCGATGACACTTCGTGGATCGACGACGAAGATTAGATCGCTTGACAACAATCAACAACTAGAACCAGTCGTGATCCAATGGTTGCGGACGATTCTTGAGTGCGGATCGTCATCCGACCGTAGGGAAGATGACTCAAAGAACTGGGTATGAACTCGCCTGAGACGTGTTTGGATCTGATCGCGCGAGCAGCTCCGACCTCCATTCCCTCCGCTGAGGGTCTCTTCTCGTTCCTGGGAGTCTTCTGTGTCCAATGCTGGCTTTAATCGAGGCCCAGGTGCTAAAAAATGATCCGACAAGGGTGCTCGACCTGGGCCTTGCTTCCAACAATCAAAGCTCCTCAGATTGAGCCTTCTGGACCTGCAAATAAACACAGAAGAGTCACGAGGAATAGACAAAGGGTCCGGGCTTTTATTAGTGGAGAATCAAGGCGATTTGAGGCGATATGGGCCTACTCCAGCGAGCGGCGGAGGTGGAGCGGTGATTCGCTAATCGAGGATCGATCAAGTTGGGTTGATGGCTGATATAAGCTGAGGGGGGTAGTTGACCAGAGTCAA
Organism: Ottelia alismoides; assembly: GCA_037367405.1. Classification (NCBI taxonomy): domain Eukaryota; kingdom Viridiplantae; phylum Streptophyta; class Magnoliopsida; order Alismatales; family Hydrocharitaceae; genus Ottelia; species Ottelia alismoides. Next base: position 220,650 of record JAZKJV010011300.1, on the reverse strand, counting down.
CTCGCGACGTGACGTGATTGGTCCACGTTAGGTCGCTACAGGACAAAATAGGCTATTTTATTCAAAAATAATTATTTATAAATAGTCAATGATTTTATTAATTTTTATGTATAAAATAAAAAATGTTTGTTATTTTATATAGTATTTTATTATCATTTTTATTTATTTTTTGACATTATCTATTAGTAGTTAATTTTTATTAGTGTATTTATAGGTATATTAATCTATGTTTTATATATTTTTATTTTTATTTTGTATATTTTATGTTATTATTTTATTCTTTTATTCTATATATTTTTAACTTATTTTTGCGAGTATAAATATATTTTTATTTTATTTTTATGATGTGATTTGTATACTTAAATAAATAGGTAAATATATTCAATAGGTATATTAACATGCGTTTTACCTATGTATTACATACATCTTTGTATTTTAATGTATTTTTATGCGTTTTATTTTGCTTTTGTATTTTTAATGGAATATGACTAGTTTTTACAATATTACAAAAATATAAAGAATAAATAAAATGAAAGAATGTATGTCCCTTTTCTTTATATACATGTATATCCCTTGTATTTCATTTTTGTTTTTGCATAGATCTATTTTATTTTGTATTTCCCTTTTGGTTTTATTCTAATTTTAATATACACATATGTTATAAATAATGTTTATAAAATTATAAAAATATGAATTTGTAAAAATAATGAATAATAAGTAAATTGAATTTAGAATGTACAATAGGGGTCAAAATCTAATTTTCATACAGTAACTTCAAAAAATATAAAACCACCACCATTAAATAGCTCATGAAAAGTTATATACAATTAGAGGTGATTTTGATATATTTTGAGTTTTTATTTGAAAGATATGGGTCTGTGAAGTTTGGTTTTTGGCTTTTTATTTTGTGTATAAAATGTACACAGTGTATTATTTTATTACAAACTCAATTTTGTATTTTTATTTACATTATTATCTACAACTTTTATGTACAAAGTTTCTTCATTTGATGAATAAATAATAAAGAATAAAATAGGTGTCAAAAATACATAAATAAAGAATGAATAAATAGGATTTTATTCTATTTTTGACCCTTATCTCCCGCTACTTTGTTCCTTATCGACCAACTCAATTCTTGACTTGGTCTCGGGGTCTAGGGTCATAAAATATTTTCAATATTTTATTTCTTATTCTTTTCTTTTCTTTTTTCTATAATTTTAGCATTAAGGACCTCTTTTTATGTACAAATAATGCAATAAATAATGAGTGCTATTATGCACAAATTAATGCTATTTACATGCATTAGCTAGGATTTTTAAGTCCAAAATGATAGATAAAGGTGATGAAATGGAGATTCATCACCCCCTATACTTGCCTTTGCTAGTCCCTAGCAAACACTTATGCAATAAGTACAAAAAGAATAAAGAAGAAAAGAAAAAGAAAGAATAAAAAATAAAGAATAAACAGAATTGATTTTAATAATTAAACTTTTTTGTATAAAATCAAAGTTTGGAGATCATGTTTGACCTTGATGTGAGAATGTGTGTGGAACCTGGTCGGGAACCAAATTTAAAGCTCAACAACCTTCGAGAGTCAGAAAATTCGGTTTGAACCACCTCAATAGCCAGGTTAGAACTATCCTATATCATACACAAACCCTTATGACTATGAAGGTGACTTGTACGGTGTAACTGATAGTGGCTCTCCCCAACTGAAATGACAAAGGAACTGACTTCTCCGGAATGACAACCCAATGATTCCCTAATCCAGTACTCCGTCGTCGGGGAGCTCCGTTCTCAGTTCGAGTAGCATCCAACTCAAGAGGAGGTGAAGAAAAGAATGGACGGTAGCCAGTGTAGCTACCTATCCTAGGATGCAAGACCAGTGTAGTCAAGTCATCCAGCTGTAGGCTCACATGGTATAACTTTGATGCTCAAGCTTGCTTATTTTCTATACAACATATATACGTACTCCGACAGGCATTTTATTTTTATTTTCAAGCCTGTCCACTTTTTTGGAGTTTTTTTGAAATACTATTTACAACAACATTTACGTAAGGACTTTTTCCTCTTGAGCCGGAAGACTATCCCTCTTTTGAAGCTTTATCGCAACCCACACTCTCCTGTCATTCGACTTCATTGAAACTGGACCAGGTTGGGGTGCACTTCCCTCCCTAGACGAGGAAGAATGTTTCATTGAAACTGGACGAGGACCTGTGTGCATCTCAGACCGGCAAATCTAACCCCCTCACCACTCCAACTGAGTTGAGCCAAATTAAAGGTGCAAGTATCCAAGTTATGTCACGATCGACAATAGTCATGCGTATGTCTCGAAAAGTTCTAGTTAGTCAGTTGACGTGACTTGAACCCAGCCCTGAGTCTCCATGTATTAAGTCTCAATAGATTTGAATTACCTTAAGCCTAGTTCCCATAAGGTTCCAGTGCAGTTAGGTACAGTAAGGTCCAACCAAGCTCCAATCTTCGACTTTATTGGATTAGTTCAATCATCAAGCTCAATCTAAAGAATATGAATGCTATGCAAATGATGCAATTTTTCAAAGAATTTTGAAATCAAAGGGAGTTTTTACACAAAGAATTTTGCAAATAAAAAGAATTTTTACACACAAAGTATAAAATATGTACATCTATTTACACTGGCATGCTTCTCTTTATTTATTTACAAGACTTTAAGAATTAAAGATTTTATAAATTTTAAAAATTATTTTATAGGTATATATAGACAATTGTTAATGAATTATGTGCACATATTTTATTTTGAATGATGCTTTTATTCCTCAAATTTATTTGAAAATAATTTTGAAGACTATAGTGCACAATAACTTTTGCAAATATTTACAATCATTTATAAGCCATTTGGCAAAGATTTTTCAAACAATATATATATATATATATACATTTTTCAAAATATTTCTATAAACATTTTCAAAATCACTTGCAAATAGGTTTTCAAATCCTTTATTTCACACAAAGAAAAGAATTTTTGTAATCAAGAAAACATTTCACAAATAGTTTTCCAAACGATTCACACCATTTTTCAAATCATTTTACAAAAATATTTTTAACCTGATTTATTAATTAGTATATACAAAAAGAATTTGAGGAATAAACATTATTAATTGTTTTCAATGAATTATATATGTATATATAGTAATTTTAGCCGTATTTATTAATAATTATACAAAAGTACGAGTTATGGCTAAAGTATATACAGAGTATAGACGACCCCCTATACTTAACATGAGCTATGTCCTCATATATCGAAAAGAGAAGAGAAGACATAACTCGTACTGAGTATAGAAAAGCCTATACTACAACGACTGAAAAAATAAAAGAATGAAGCGATAAATGAATAATAAGTTGACCGTCCTCCTTATATTAGGATCAAATAATCCTAAGTATAGCAGACTGTATACAAAGCAGGGAGGGAATAAACAGATCTCAGCTCGGGCTGTCTCCCCCTGTACTTAGGTTGAGATATCCCTAAGTATAGTAGAACAAATAAAAAAGAGAGGTGACTGTGGAGGGGAGCAAAGAATGAACAAATCAGGGATGCAACCCCCTATACGTAGGACAACGTACGGCCTAAGTACAGAAAACTAACACAAAGGGGCGACACCTTTTATGTAGAAAAATACAAATAAGAAGGAAAAGAAGAAAAGACAGATATATACAGATAGATGAACATATCGCGGAGAATGTACGCATCACCCCCTATACTTAGGGTGAGATATCCCTAAGTGTAGGCAACAACAGGAGTGATGAAACGGAACGTAGAAAGAACAATACTGTGTGTACCCTCTATACTTTGGAGCAAGTACGTCCTAAGTATAGACACACAGATATGGTGCAAGATCTGGGCACACAAGGCGTACGGAAGAAAGAAGGAAAAGAATACACAATGCATATATACAACAAGTAAAGAGTGTGGAATATAGGACGGTATCTGGTAAGCGAATACCGTGCTCACGTCATCGTCTCCCTGTGAGAACGAAGACGCAGTCAGACAGTGAAAGGACACCCAGGTATGCAATCAAGTGGGTGTTAGCTACCGGGGACAACAGATCGAAAACTAAACCATGGACCGATAACAAAAACAGAATATTGGCTCATAAGGATGGAATGAGTGATCAGAGCCAATATTGTAAGATAAGGAGGAAGAAAGAACAGTACATACTCCAAGTCAATCATCATCTCAGAAAGGTCTAAAGAGTGAAGAGCAGGAGACTGTCAATGTAGCGTGAGATCTGGTGATCATAGAGTCAGAAAGTCGCAGGAATACACCGAACAACACAACACATGGCTCAACCTTGCGAAGGTCCTCAAGGTGAGCAGGATCAGAGAATTATCAGAAAACTCGGCTCCATTCTCCAACAGAGAGGAGACACAACCAGGGAGGAGACCAAGTACACATATCAGAAGACTCAGCTTCGTGCTCCAACAGAAAGGAGGCACAACAGTGAAGCCGAGTACTAAGAAAATGATGTACCCTCCCGCAGATAACCTTCGGGGAGTAATACATACTAGTCAGTGAATAATCAGAACATAAGCTCACCCTTGCGAGGGTCGTCAAGTTGAGCAGACTCAAAGGAGTTAGATCCATCGGATGGATCGACAGGAGCAATCTTGGTAGGGGACAAATCGTCTACCAGCAGAAGAGACCGACAGAGCAAGAGAATGTGGCAGCGTCCCGCAGACAACCCTCGGGGAGCATACTGCCAACTAAGCATCGAATAATCCGAGAAAGGTGGATCATCCTTACGATGACCGTCAAGGAGAGCAGACTCAAAGGAGTCTAGTCAGATGGGCCCCAAAATCTGATAGATCAGATACAACAAAAGAGTGGGGACCAAAGCATAATCCATGCTCTAACAGAAAGGAGACACAATCAGCGACGACAACCGACCGTAGAGAAAGTGTTGCATTTTCCCGCAGATAGTCCTCAGAGAATAATGCAAGGTAATCATGGAATAGTCAGATCAGATCTCGTCCTTGCGAGGGTCGTCAAGGAGAGATGACTCAAAGGAGTCAATTAGAATGGTCTCGATAGACGACAAATCGTTTACCAGCTGAAGAGACTACAAGATCTAGCAAGGTGTCATAGTCTCTCGTAGATAACGCTCGGAGAGCACTATGAACCATGCAATGAATAATAAGAACTGTGGGGCTCATTGTTGCGAGGACCGTCAAGGAGAGAAGGATCGAAGGAGTCAGGGACATGGGCCTCCTGCACCTACACACCGGGCACAAAATCAACAGGGAGGCCAAAAAGTCAAATCAGACGATGCAGTTTCGGGCTCCACAAAGGTGAAGATAGAGTCAACGTATGAAACCGATCGTAAAGAAAGTGTCGCATCCTCCCGCAGATAGTCCTCGCGGAGTAACACGAACTAAGTCAATCAAGTCTTGGGATTGTTGACATCCAATCTCAGGTCCTCAAAGGCAATCAATCAATTATCAGGAGGGCATAAGGTCATTTGAGGGATAAATAATCATATCAATCACACTACATCCCTTAGGTCAATTCAATCAAGCTGAGATGGCACAAAATATTATCAGGAATCCTCAAGGTGCCATAGGTGGATGAAAGAATCAAGAGATCGAGATGGGTTAATCAAGAAGATGAGAGATTATGTGGGTTCTGCACACCATTGATTTAAAGTCTAAATCAAAATCTGTCAATCAAATCTCTGAATCAATATAGTGGGAATCTCAAAATAGATAGATCAGTCATAAATCATGAAACCATCATCGAACCATCAAAGCATATCACATCCTCAGTCCGGTGTGCGAGCTAAAAATCATCAAATAATAATCACACCTAATGATCATGCATCATGAAAGTCCTCAATAAGCTCTTATGCACATATCGGGAGTCAAATCCACCAAAAGAAGTGTATCCACCTCAACATCCTCAAAATACACCCGACTTACTTTAATAATCAATGCAAGCGAAAATCCTCAATGTGGGCTATATCTACAAGCACAACAATCCCGGATAAGAGAAGGATGATATGGGGGACACGAGGAGGTGGGCGAGATGAAGGTGGACATAGACAAAAGTGTGGTCCAAAGAGAGGGTCTCCTCGAACCGGACTAGATGTGGGTGATATGGGCAAGGAGAGGAAGGCAATCCGACGAAGAATGTGAAGATCAAGACCCAATATCACGACTCAATGCATATGTGGAGATATAAGTATATGAGGGGTAGAGAGACTTAAAGATGAAAAATGATGACTCACACGGATGGGACCGCAAAACTCAAAGAGATAAAAATGCAAATGGATTCCAAGTTACAATCAATACATAAGGCAAACCCCCGATTGACCTACTCAACACAGTGAAGATCGAGATGTGGTCCTTTTATCTTGTCGATTTTAGAGTTAGGTGAACATCACAAAGTTGCACACATCGTAGATAGGCTTGGGATTTGGGCACTAATTCTTAGTGTGTGCATAAGAATAAAATGCGCATACAAGGAGGGGGTTGCTCTTCCCAATGCAAGGGATCCATTATATTTTATTTTAGAGATCAAGTATAGTTAGCAGTCCCAATTTTATTTTGGTTATCACTTTTTTTGTTATTTTTCAATGCACGTGCCTATCGTGGTTTCCAATTCCATTTACATCCTAAGTGGTCAAAATCAGAGGGAGAAGAACGGAAAAGCCATACGAGTCCGAAATCGATGATGCATGCAAAGTAAGAGGACTTACAGTGCTTCCCAGCTCTCTCCATGCGAGATGCAAGATAGAATTGGAACCTATGCTATATGCAAATGCTAGCTGATAAAATCGCCCTAGGATAGTAACTCTATTATCGTGAAGAACAAGATGTTGATTATTCAAAACCAAACCCTAAAGTCTGATCTTGAAGACGTCTCGGTGCCCGTCACAACGGGTCCTGCCAGCGCTGTACGACGTCTCTCACGGCACGCGGGTTCGAAGCTAAATAACCAACAATTATTATTTTTTGACTAAGTCCAAAAGCGTGTCTATAGGTACATGCAAATATATTAGGGGCTTAGGACCTTAATCTATCGGCAAACAATTCCTAATCTAGGTCTCATTCACACAAAATAATAAAAATAAAATAAAAATGAAAAAGCATCAAAATCGTCGAGGCCCCCAAGGGAACAATCCCTCGGGCACTGGACCTCGGGAAGTTGAAGTGTCTCTGAGAGTCCTGAATTATTACAATTATGGAGTCACTCTCTCACATGAATATACATAATGAATAAAATGCGGAAAAAGTAGATTGTTTGCAAAAATTCATCTCCATTTGCCTTTCATGCTCTCTCCTGTCAGCCGAGCAAGAAAGACTGACTCTCATTCTAAGAGGTCCTCCTTCGCGCGACGATCCCTCGCATCAAAGACAAACAAAGAGAGTGGTCAGAACAATCAATTAATAATATCAAATAATAGTGAAAAATGAATAAATAAATAAATGCAACAATAAATAAATGAACGAACAAGAGATGTAAGACAGAAAATCAAATAATCTCCTACTACGCGACGTTGCTCCCCGGCAATGACACCATTTGATGAACGAGAAGAATCATCGGTCGTGTGTTCCACACAGGGCGGGAGCGCAGTCGCTGAGGCGACTGACAAAAAATCTCAATCAATCAACAATTAACCCGTAATATGAATAAAAAATGAGTGGCAAATGTGGAGTTAAAATTTATTATAACTCTACATGCAAGTGTGTATGGGTGTAAGCATGTGTAGAGGTCGAACACTGGGAGCAAACTGGAGGAGGAATGAGAAATGCACAAAAACTGTCTTTTATCTCTTGTCCAATTTATTGTTTTTTTGGATTTTTAATTTTGTATTTTTTAATTTTAGTTTTGGTTTTTATAATTTTGTATTTTCTTTTTATATTTTATTTTTTGTATTTCTTTTTAATTTAAATATTATGTATATATATGTATATGTATATATTTATAAATATAAATACAATATAAGGTATATATAGATAGTATAAATACATAAATATGTAAGAATAGTCAAAATATAATAATAGGGTATTTTGTGATTTTTATATTTTTTTATATTTTTTGTTATTTTTTCTGCAATTTTTACTAATTTTTATGTATTTTTAAAGTAAAAAATATCCCTAATAAGGGATTGATAAATAATCTGAAATTAATTTGGGTTTTAAAAATAAGAAATAAGTTCCAACATTACCCAAATTAATTTTACTATATAAATAATAATATATGGATAATTATAAAACATAAAATCATATTTTTGGTATTTTTGTTGAATTTTTGTATATTTTGTTGGATTTTGGAGCTTTATGATTTTTATCATTTTCTTTTGCAATTTTTTGGGGTTTTTATTTTCTGAACTCAATAAATATCAAAATATACTATAAATATTTTTTTTGCAATTTTTTAAAAATGTTTTTATATTTTTTTGGATTTTTTATAGGTAAACATTGATTATTTAGGCTCCTTATCATTTTTAGTAAATGGATAAAATGCAAAAAATGTCAATTAAAAATATGAACGTGAAAGTGTATGACATAAAGCATTTATCCCTATTTTCGCATGTTTTTAGGAGCACATTAGCTATTTTAAATAAATAGATAAAGCACACAAAAATACATGTCATGGCAGGGGCCTTTTTGCAAATAAAATAAGTGTCAGGGGGTTCTGTGCAAAAGTACAAAAAAATACAACTTGGTTAAAATGTAATGAACTGTTTAACAATTACAAAGTCACTAGGCGTATACATGCAATTTAACCAATCACGTGGGACTACACGTGATGCGTACAAGGATGACCAAGTTGCAAATATGTGAAAGCTCAAGGCCCTCCATGCAATTTTTACAAAAATTTATAACGTGGAACTCAACTAATTGGACTAAATATTAAATACAAAAAACCGAAGGGGTTTACTTGCAAAATGCCCATCCCATGTTCCAATGAGCTGAGTTGGACTGGACCTAAGTGCAAATAACAAAAGTCCGGGGGTCCAGTTACAAAAATCCTAATTTATTTACAACGTGCACTTCTATTTACAGAATCATTTATTAAATACAAAAAAGCTGGGGCAACAAGTGAAATTAGGCGCGGGCGGACGATTGAGATGGCTTCACTTATACACATGTCAGCACCTCGCGCGTCGATGACACTTTGTGAGTCGACGACAGAGATTAGATCACTTGGCATCGATCAACGACTAGAACCAAGCATGATCCAACGGATGCAGACGATTCTGGAGCGCGGATCTTCATCCGACGACGGAGAAGATGGCTCGAAGAACTGGGATGAACTCGCCTGGGGCGAGTTGGGATCTAATCGTGCGAGCTCCTCCGACCCAATGTTTCAAATTTCGTGAAATTTTGGCGAAATTTCAATTTTGGCACCCTACCGAAATCGAAACTGAAATATTGATATATACCCTTCCTTTACAAATTTAGGCCGAAATTGGCGATATTTCGTCGAAATGTCGACGAAATCTCGAAATTGTTTCATTTTTCAACGACTCAAACGAAATCGAAATCGAGATTTAGAACCTTGCTCCGACCTCCATTCCCTCCGCCGAGGGTCTCTTCTCGTTCCTGGGAGTCTTTCGCGTCCAATGATGGCTTCAATATGACCTAGGTGCTCGAAAATGATCCGGTGAGGGTGCTCGTCCTGGGCCTTGCTTCCAACAGTCAAAGCTCCTTTGATGGAGCCTTCTGGACCTGCAAACAAATGCAGAAGTGTCGTGAACCTCCCGATGAGGGTAGGGAGCAAAGGTCGTCGGCGTGGCGGCCTTGGGTGCACCTTCCGTCTCCTGGAGCATCCGCGAGCTCAAGGGGACTCCTCCTGTCACAAGGATACGCTCTTTGGCCGAGCATCGGAGCTCTAAGGCTTGGGAAAATGACAAAATTTGAGATGGAAGAAGGAGGTTCTTATTTATAGACATAAGGGGCACCCTTATTGACTGGGGCAAATCGATGAATCGGGCGTATGTACAAGTACGCAAAGGGGTCGGCGTGGATCCTGGAAGAATGATTAAGAAATCTTGTGAAGCGTTCGAAGTTGATTGAACGATGGTTCAGTCGGGAAAATTGCAAGAAATCGTGGGAAAAGACACACATCGTCAAATCAGGAGCTGAGGGGGGTAGTTGACCAGAGTCAACTCGCGACCTGACGTGATTGGTCCACGTCAGGTCGCTACAGGACAAAATAAGCTATTTTATTCAAAAATAATTTTTTATAAATAGTAAATGATTTTATTAATTTTTATGTATAAAATAAAACATGTTTATTATTTTATGTAGTTCTTTATTATAATTTTTATCTATTTTTTGACATTATTTATTAGTAGTTAATTTTTATTAGTGTATTTATAGGTATATTCATCTATGTTTTATACATTTTTATTTTTATTTTGTATATTTTATTTTATTATTTTATTCTTTTATTTTATATATTAATAATTTATTTTTGTGAGTATAAATATATATTTTTTATTTTTATGATGTGATTTGTACACTTAAATAAATTGGTAAATATATTCTATAGGTATAGTAACATGTGTTTTACCTATGTATTATATACATATTTATATTTTAATGTATTTTTATGAGTTTTATTTTGATTTTGTATTTTTAATGGAATATGACTAGTATTTACAATATTTAAAAAATATAAAGAATAAATAAAATGAAAGGATGTATTTCCCTTTTATTTATACACATGTATATCACATGTATTTCATCTATGTTTTTGCATAGATCTATTTTATTTTGTATTTCCTTTTTGATTTTATTCTAATTTTAATATACACATATGTTATAAATAATGTTTACAATATTATAAAAATATGAATTTGTAAAAATAATGAATAATAAATAAATTGAATATTTTAATCAGTAGAATGTACAATAGGAGCCAAAAACCTAATTTTCACATAGTAACTCCAAAAATATAAAACGACCACCATTAAATAGCTCGTGAATAGTTATATACAATTAGAGGTGATTTTGATATATTTTGAGTTTTTATTTGAATGATATGGGTCTGTGAAGTTTGGTTTTTGGCTTTTTATTTTGTATATAAAATGTACACAGTGTATTATTTTATTACAAACTCAATTTTGTATTTTTGATTACATTATTATCTACAACTTTTATGTACAGAGTTTCTTCATTTAATAAATAAATAATAAAGAATAAAATATGTGTCAAAAATGCATAAATAAAGAATGAATAAATGGGATTTTATTCTATTTTTGGCCCATATTTCCTCATACTTTATTCCTTATCGACCAACTCAATTCTTGATTTGGTCTCGGGGTTTAGGGTCATAAAATATTTTCAATATTTTATTCCTTTTTCTTTTCTTCTCTTTATTCTATAATTTTGGCATTAAAAATCTTATTTTATGTTCAAATAATGCAATAAATAATGAATGCTATTATGCACAGATTAATGCTATTTATATGCATTAGATAGGGTTTTTAAGGTCAAAATGATAGAATAAAGGTGATGAAATGGAGATTCATCATATTCCCAAATGCAACATATACGGGAATAATGAAAAGATGCATCAATGTGAATGATGATATAAGAGTTGCCCGGAAAAAAAATCGAGCTAACGTGTCATCAACATGTTATGGATTAATATGAATCTTATATGCATGTCCCTTGTTTAGATATACGGCCACATATACCGCATATTCGGACTGCATTTGCGTTTTGACCACATATTGCTACATATAGCGTATACGCTTCGGTCAATGATCGAATACACATATGCGACTGCATATGCGGCTGCATTCACCATTGAGTATTCCTAATTCCCGTACATCCTGTATACTGGAAAATCTTGAATAAACCTTAAGTTCTGATCTTATATGAATCGTCTTCTTTAAGGTCCTATCAGTAAGTTTCTCATTTGATCATTGGGACTTGGTATCATAATCATATGATTTTTAAAAGCATATATCATACCTAAGAATCCTATCATGTTATCAAAACAAGACGACCATCCATAGAATTTAGTTGGTCCCAATATCTCATGAGTAAGCTCATATCTTCTGGTTCAGTAGTGAACCTATATAATGCCTCTGAGAGATCATCTTATGCATATGCCATTGTATGCACAATAGTGACCAACTTGTTGGTGTATAGATCTTGATTAGGTCATCAGCCTAATGGTCTGCCTAATGTACATACTTAGACATATAATAACACATGTCTCTGGTTAGAGGATGCATGCCTATATCGTGATAGCATACGTCGTATGTCTTTGATATCTCAATCTAGTGTCAACTCTTTGACTTAAATCTTTTGACACCTTCGAATCTCTATTCCTATGCAGAGGACCTGCAGTAATAGGTTGGTTGGATATCAACCTTTGGAGTAAGGATTGCCATCTCCTTATCAGCCTGGAGATCCGTTCTCGACAATCATTTGCGGTGCTAGTTGGGTCCTCAATCTAACCCTATAGATATCATCTCAACAGTAGCCTTTATGATTCAACTATTGGATCGACAATTGTATGATGATCAAGATGATCATATTACATAAACCTAATTGTACTGAGGGACCTTATAAGTGCATACATTCACTAATCTCAGATAGGGAGTGAAGATCATGAACTATTGTTGATATATTAAATGATTACAATAACATTTATTGTATGAATGGTTTACCCTTGGCTCACATGTCTAAAATTTCCTACTACATCAATTGGTATCAAAGCATGGGAATCGATACGTTTCCATTATTTGACGATCCTATGGAATATTGCGCCCAAAGTTTGATCTAAGTCGTGGCCACGATTCGTGTTCACGGCATAAGAAATTCAAGAATCGCCTTTAGCAAGCATGATATTTCAACAATGGGTTGAGTCATGGCTAGATGACCATTTATTCATTCATAAAGAAAATACTACAACACCACATATATTCCATGGAATTATTTTCATTTAAGACAAGGATTTTATTAGTACAACTCCTTTACAAGAAAACAATGAAGAAACATGACCCATCTTTGACGAAAGCCCTACATATGGAGAGTTTGAAGTCCTCGATCTAACTGCTTCCGAGATTGATGGCAAAGAGGTATTAAAGCCGTTTCCCAAGAAACCCATGCATCACCATCTCCGTCGCTGACCCTAAGGCCACCTCTTTCTCCACGTTCAGTGTTGTTGCTCTGGATACTGGAGACATGACCTCAATTTTCAGCGAAATTCGGTCGAATTTCTGTCGAATATCGATATTCAGTCGAAATCGAAATTCGACTGAAATGACCAAAATATGGGGGTCCAAGTACAAAAAATGACCGAAATGACTGAAATTCCGGTCGAAATTCCATCGAAATTCCATCGAAATTCTGTTTTGGTCGATACCAAAATGCTGACCGAAACCGACATTTAGGGCCTTGACTGGAGATTGGGCATGATCTCTCATCTCGTGGGCATCTTTAAACCCTAGTGTGCCCTCCAACTTGTGCAATACGAGATCACGTGGTGAGATCAATCATCGTCGCCCAACCATGCTCCTCAAACCCTTCCTTCACCTCTGCACTCGTGATGAAAAGGATGAACCCCACCTCTGATGCGTACGGTGCATCCGTCGCTGCCTCTCTCAGTATTTCGCTGTTTGAACCTTCATCGCCTCCTCAACCCGGAGCAACATCATTGCAAAGGGACCTCGAGGATATACTGCTAGCCCTCTCATCGAAGGTGACACCCCCATTGCCCCAACCCTTTGAAGCACTACCATCGAGGCCAATGTCGGGGCCTTAACCCCTATCGCTGTCATTCTCTCCATGATGTGCGACATCGGGTCTACGGTGCCTATCACAGTATTTGTCACTGCAACCGTGAATGCCATCATTGTACCCCTACGAGCAGCATTACCACCACTGCTTTCTCTAATCACATCACTGTAGCCCATTCAGCGTATATGGTCATGTTGTCTCTAGCTCCCACCTCCTACATCTGCTGCTTCTTGAGAGGAGAAGAAGCCCTAATGTGAGGTCTCTCTCTCCATTGGGTATTAAATCCCTAAATAAGAGAGATTGGTTGTATGTGAAGAATTTGAAGATATTAAAGAGACTTCTTTCCTCATATTTATTAGGGATTTTTCCATTCATAATCTTGAGTAATTTCACAATTACATTCATAACCTCGCATAATCGTGAATTACACGAAAAATCATGGATAGTTCCTCCGTCTCACACCTATAACCTTCCGTTAAAGGGCAGTTAACTCAACCACATCGTGGGTTAATCTAACCCATGGTCTATCTAAGGGCTTTAAAAATTTGCAAAAAAAACCCTCCAGCCACACCCCTCCCTCCGTGTTTGTGACGTGGGCGGCGTAGGTGGGTGTTCAAGGGGGGGGGGGTCTTCGCCCTCGGCAGACGAACGACGCAGGTGGATGTTCTCAGCTGGTGGGCGGCGTCGGTGGGTGTTCTCGGGGCTCTGGCGGCCCGGGTGCGTGTTCTTGGTGGGGAGGGGGGGACCCTTGGCTGGTGGGCGGCACAAGTGGGTGTTCTCGGGGGCCCCTCAGCTGGAGGGTGGGCAACACAGGTGGGTGTTCTCGGCTGGTGGGCGGCGCGATTGGGTGTTCTCGAGAGGGGTCTTCGCCCTCGGATGGTGGGCGACATAGGTGTTCTCGGCTGGTGGGTGGCGTGATTGGGTGTTCTCAATGGGGGGGGGGTCTTCGCCCTCGGTTGGGTGGGCGGTGCAGGTGGGTGTTCTCGGGGGGCCCTTGATTGGAGGGTGGGTAACGCAGGTGGGTGTTCTTGGGGCTCTGGCGAGGGGGGGGGGGCTTGGCTGGACGTTGGGCGTCGGGGTCAGAGAGATTGGACGGTGGACAGCACAGGGTTGGGGTCAATGCTGGCCTGGGCTGTAGGAGGTGGGCAGTGAAGGATATAGTAAGATGCTCAAGCGCATCATAGAAGCGTGATGATCGTATCATATACGATCAAGAGTGACTAGTCGCACTAGTTGCTCGATGCAGTGGAATTTTAAAATTTTTAAAATGATGAAACCATATGATCCAAGAACATTTCTTGGATCGTTTAATCTAACCACAACAAAGATATATGAATACCTCTTGGAGTGTGGTTGCGATCGAGCCTCTAAAGGAAGAGACCTATCTCAAGTCTGATCCGTCAGAGGAGACGCTTGCAAGCGCGAGGATGAGTTGCGTGCTTCTCGCAATCCAAGTTGATGATCCAAGCAATGGATCTCCGGATTTGTCTCTCGAGATCGTACGACTTCTTCACGAGTGCCACACACCAAAGAAGACAGAGAGCCGCTAGTCATCGAAGCGGGAGCACAATGGCAAGGCGACGACGAAGACGACCTTCTCTATATGAGAGTGGATGACCACTCAAGAAGAGAAGGGAGAGAGTATGCGTGAGAATGAGAGAGAGAGACTTCGTTGAGATTGCATAACTCGAAGAGTAAGGGTTGCCTCTTCTTATACAGGGTCTTGGGAGTCCATGGATCTCAATCCATGGACAACACACAATCAACAGATGAGATTGATTTATGTTTCTTTCAATAACTAAGATGTTATTGTAAAAAAACACAACAATAAATGATTTATTTTGAATTAATTTATATTGATAAATCAACATAATTAATTCCAAATTAAACCATATTTGACTAGATATGAGATAATGTAGAGACTAACCTCTTTCCCTAAAAGAGGGGGGACGGCTACTCTTCTCCACATGGAGAGTAGCTTCCATCCACCCCTTTTGAGAGGAATGAGTCTATCTCCTCTATTTATCATGAAATCTCATTATCTCATGATATCTCCTAATCTCTTGTCATAAATATTTTTCACAAAAAAATTCAAAATTATCTTGTGAAAAATTTCAATCAAGCCATTGAAATTATGTGAATCTCATTCACAATCCAAAACAAAATGTAATTATATTTTCAATTAATCATTTAATGTGAATCCTATCCACATTAACAATTAGTCAACAAATATAAATCACAAATGTCTCTCTCTGATATATTATAAATCACATTTATAATATATATGGATAAGTGGATAGTGCTATCCATATTATCCATATCCACAATAATTAATCTCATTTAATTACATTGGATAATCTTTCCCATGCATTCAGATAATGTGAATCAAATTCACATTATTCATGATAATTAAATCCCATTTAATTATCCATTTTTCAATGCTTAGACATAATTCAACTTTGAAATTATTTTTGAACTCTTTCAAGAATAATACACTTTCTCCACAGATACTTGGAGATAAGGAGATGACGATTGTATTATTCCACCTATAGTGACTTGAATATTGAGATCACATCTCAATCCAGATCTTGCGGATCTCCCATAGATATTTGATTAAATCAAAGCAGTAGATCTAATCTTCTCATTGTATCTGAATCACATTCAGATCAGTGTCCAACATTTGGACTAAGAGTCTAAGATTAGACCACTTATCTATGAGAGGAGTCACTAAAATCCAGACCTATTTCATCACTCCCTCGGAATGGAAGCGTCATGGTTATACAATCGTTTAAGATCACATCACCCTTAGCCCTTAGGTATTCTTAATACATGTACATACTGCATACTGGAAGACCTAGAATAAACTCGAAGTTTTAGGTCTCTTTTACACTGTCTGCTTCAGGGTTTTTATCATTATGTTTCTCATTCGATCATTGGGAGGTTGTATCGATCATATACTTTACAAAAGCATATATCGTACCAAGGTGTTGATCATATACTTTCCAAAAGTATATATCAAACCTACAAATGCAATCAAGCTTTCAAAGCGAGACGACCGTGCATGGAATTTGATTCTTCCCAATATTTCATGAGTGAGCTCATGTCTTCCGGTTTAGTAACTGAACCTGTATGATCCCTTTCAGAGATCTTATTACTCATATGCCTGTGCATGCACACCAGCACGCCAGTGTATAGACCTTGGTTAGGTCATCAATCTATTGGTCTGCCAAATATACATACTCAGGCATATAGTAACACATCTGTCTCCGGTCTGAGGATGCGTGCCTACATCGTGACAGCATATGGCATAGGACTTTGGTTATCTCGATCTCGTTAAGTCAACTCTTTGACCTAACTTATCTAACACCTCCAAATCTCTATTCCTATACAGAGAACCTGCATCAAAAGGTCGGTTAGATATCAACCAAATGAGAAAGGATTGCCATCTCCTACTCATGCTGGACATCATCTCCTAACAATCATTTGATGACGCTAGATGAGTCCTCAATCTAACTCTTTAGATATTCATCCAAGCACCAACCTCTATGATTCAATAATTGAATCAACAGTTGTATGATCATTAAGATGACCATGGTACGTAACCCTAATTGTACTAAGGGGTCTATTATGCATATTAGTTATTTTTCATTTCAGATTAGGGAATGATATTCGTAATAGCATTTTTTGCATAATGGCTCGCCGTGGGGTTGCATGTCCAACAGGCGGGGGGGGGGGGGTCCGGCTGTAGGACGTGGGTTGGGGGGGAGCTCTCGACGGGGTCTGGCTGCAGGAGGTGGGCTGGAGGAGGTCGGGGCACAACTTGGGGCACGAGGGTCTTGCGAGGGGCTGACCTGGCCTGGAGGAGGTGGCTCGGGGGTGGGGGGGACTCGACGGGGGAGGTAGCTGGAGGAAGAAGGAGAGGAGGAGGTGGAAGGGATCCTCCAAGAACCAAATGACAAAATGCATGATTGTTTTCTTAGATTTTTTATACTAATAGCATTTTTTATAAATGTGATATGATTTTAGGGGTAAATTTGGTAATATATAACTTTTTCCGTGAGAGTTAACAGATAAAATAGATGCTTACTAACATAGGGTTTTGCCTTGTAAGAGTTAAGCATTTTTTGGGGCCCTAGGTGTAATTCAGGATTTTACGGGGTTATGAATGTAATTGTAAATTTACTTTGGGTTATAGGTGTAATAAATCCCAATTTATTATGGGAGGGTTAAATTTGAGAGGTATTTGTGGAGGAAGTTTATTTGGAATAAAGGAGTAGGAAAATTGCTGCCTCACCTCTTGGTGAAAAAATTTCAAACGTAATGCTGAATAACAAAATGGTTTAAATTGAAAGATTGAACCAATAATTTCAGATGGAATTCTCCAACGATGGACCGAAGAATCAACAATTCGTCAGAAGGCACATTTTCTTTAAGCGGTGGAGAGTTTGATGCATCCAATTTGAGGGTTCAATTTGAATTTTGCCATAATTTAAAGAAGCACAAAGATCTCCTTGGAATCAAGGATTTGAGCTTTTGATAAACTAGGGTTTGCTTCCCTTAATTTGGTATTTTGATTTGGTTCTCTTTTTTTTATGTTAATTAAATTGAGATTGATTGTAATCTCTACCTTTATAGTAGATAATGTTAGAGTCATTTTAGGAGATCAGTTAGGGTTTGATTTAATTTTTATTGTATTTTATTTCTATTTGTATAATCAAAACCCCTCTATATATAACAGGTTAGTAGTCCTTTGGGAGGAAAAAATTGAAGTTATGAACTGAATTTGAGAGCTTTCATTTGGAGGGTACATCCATCAATATTCCCCTTCTCTCAATTTCTACGTTTTCTCTTCTCATCTCATTCCTCTCTCATCCCGTGATGTGTGTTGCGCATCTTTCTATCCCTTCTCCCCTTTCAATTTTCCAACTGTATCTCCTATGATGGCGCTTCTTGGCTTGTTGATAGTGGCTCCGCTCGGAATATCTTTCTTCTACATTGTCATTAAGTTATTTGGCCCATTGAAAATGCAAAATCATTCTCTCTCGTGTTATATGCATTGATAATGTTGTGTTGAATACTATAAGAGGAATTGTTTTAACACCTAGTTTGCATTTGGTTGGATGGTTTGCTGGTGGTGGGTATCCCTTTGGAAAAGTGGGTTATCCAGTGGGTAACATTTTTTTTGTGTTTTGGTGTTTGGTACGAGGGTTTGTTATTGACAAGGTTTTTTGTGACGTGATTGTATTGAAGTTTAGAAAAATGAGTAGAAGTTGGGTATTTTATAAATTTTAGATGATAAGTTGGTTTAGTATATATTTTTTAATGGACTGGATAAAAGAGAATGGATTTATTTGATGTACTAAATAAGAGAGTGGTTTTTGGGTGGACCCTACAAGAGGGGTGAAAATGAGTGTTTTGAGGGAAACATATTAGAAATAAAACTTTTGATAAACCAAAGAAAATCAATACCGATTATAGTATGTTGCAGATATGTGATTCTTTATCACTAGGACGAAGCCCCCCGTTTGAAATGGGCGTCTTGCTAGTCCGATTAGTGAGTGTTGGAAAAAATAGAATCGTTGTTTATTCCTGTAACCCTAGGATCTCTTATATAGGGGAGAGGCCTATGGATATTACATAAGATAGACAAAAGGAAATAAAATAACATAAAAGATACGTGGAATGTCGAAATATCTCAACACTCCCCCTCAAAATGGAGCATAGATGTCAATCATGCTCAGCTTCGACAAACAATTCTGAAATGGCCCCCTAAGTAATGCCTGTTGGACATGCGAGCCCACGGCGAGCCATTATGCAATAAATGTTATTGCAATTCACTCCTTAATCTGAAATGAAGAATAACTAATTTGCATAATAGGTCCTTAGTACAATTAGGGTTATGTACCATGACTATCTTAATGATCATACAGATGTTGATTCAATTATTGAATCATAAAGGCTAATGCTTGGATGAATATCTAAAGAGTTAGATTGAAGACTCATCAAGCACCATCAAATGATTGTTAAGATGTG
This sequence comes from Ottelia alismoides, assembly GCA_037367405.1. Classification (NCBI taxonomy): domain Eukaryota; kingdom Viridiplantae; phylum Streptophyta; class Magnoliopsida; order Alismatales; family Hydrocharitaceae; genus Ottelia; species Ottelia alismoides. The sequence goes on along the minus strand of JAZKJV010011300.1, from coordinate 200,875 downwards.
ATCTCCAGCCAGAGTAGGAGATGCCAATTCTTATCAATAAAGGCTGATATCTGACCAACCTCTTGATGCAGGTCCTCTGCATAGGAATAGATATTCGGAGGTGTCCGATTAGTTAGGTCAAAGAGTTGGCTTAATGAGATCGAGATAACTAAAGACCTATGTCGTATGTTGTCACGGTATAGGCACGCATCCTCTGACCAGAGACAGATGTATTACTATATATCTGAGCATGTTCATTTGGCAGACCAATTGGTTGATGACCTAATCAAGGTCTATACACCGACGCGCTGGTATGCATATAAGGGCATATGAGTAATACGATCTCTCAAAGGGATCATACATGTTCAATTACTGAACCGGAAGACATGAGCTCCCTCATGAGATATTGGGAAGAATCAAATTCTATGCACGGTCGCCTCGCTTTGAAAGCTTGACTGAATTTGTAGGTTTGATATATACTTTTGCAATGTATATGATCAACACCTCGGTATGATATATGCTTTTAGAAAGTATATGATCGATACCGACTCCCAATGATCGAATGAGAAACTTAATGATAAAACCCTGAAGGAGACATTCTAAAAGAGATCTAAAACTTCGGGTTTAATCTAGGTCTTCTAGTATGCAGGATGTACATGTATTAGGAATACCTGAGGGTGATGTGATCATAAACAATTGTATAACCATAACGCTTCCATTCCTAGGGAGTGATGAAACGGGCCTGGATTTTAGTTACTCCTCTCATAGAGAAGTGATCTAATCTTAGTCCAAATGTTGGATCTTGATTTGAATGTGATTCGGATACAATGAGAAGATTAGATCTAGGGCTTTGATTTTATAAAACATCTATGGGAGGTCCGCAAGATCTGGATTTGAGATGTGATCTCAATATCCAAGTCACTATACGTGGAACAACACAATCGCCCTGTCCTTATCTCCTAGTATCCGTGGAGAAAGCGCGTTATCCTTGAAAGAGTTCATGGATAATTTCATTGTTGATATTGGTATCCAAGCATCGAGAAAATTAATAATTAAATGTGATTTAATATCATGAATAATATGAATTTGATTCATATTATGAGGAGAGATATCTAAGATAATTAAATGTGATTTAATTATCAAAGATTTGAATAATATGAATGTGATTCATGTTATTTCGGCACATGAGAAAAGAGATCCAAGATGATTAAATGTGATTTAATTATCATGGATATAAATAATGTGTATAACACTATCCATATTAATCATATATATTATAAATGTGATTTATAATATATGAGAGTTATTTGTGATTTATATTTGTTGATTAATTATTGATGTGAATTGAATTCACATTAGATGATTAATTAAATTATAATTTACATTTTGTTTGGGATGTGATAGTGATTCACATTTTTCTAATGACATGATTGCAATATTTCACAAGAAAATTATGAATTATTTTTGTGAAATAATTTACAGCAATTGTTGTTGTAAATCCTGGAGATATCATGAGATAATGGTATCTCATGAGATAATGAGATCTCATCAGATGTTGGTAGCCGTCCCCCCTTTTAGGGGATATGGTTTATCTCCTCATTATCTCCAAGGATAATTAATTGATTTGATTTGAATTTAAATATATTGATTTCTTGATATATATTAATTTAAATTAAATCATTTGTTGTGTTTTTTTACAAGAATATGTCAGCCATTGAAAGAAACATAAATCAATCTCAACCATTGATTGTGTGTTTTCTATGGATTGGGATCCATGGACTCCTAAAACCCTATATAAGAAGAGTCACCCTTGCTCTTCTAGATAAGATATGAATGTTCTCTCTCTCTCTCTCTCTCTCTCTTTCTCCACACGCCAAGCCTCTCTCTCTCTCTCTCTCTTATAATAGTCGTCCAACCACGGAGCCATTATAAGAGTCGTCATTAACGCAGCATCATCGTTATGCTGTCGGATCATCTACTTGTGGATCTCCATCTCCTTCAGTGTGCCTCGCTCGTGAAGAAGATGTTGGATCTCGTGTGACAAGATCAGGAGATCCGCTGCTTGAATCATCAACATGGATTGCGAGAAGTACGCTCTCATTAACGTGCTCACATGCGTCTCCTTTGTTGGATCGGACATGAGACAGGAGGTCTCTTAGTTTAGAGACTCGATAATTGTGGTTTAGATGAAACGATCCGAGAAAGGTTCTTGGATCATGTGGTTTCATCATATTAAAAAGTTTAAATTCCGCTGCATCGAGCAACTAGTACGACTAGTCGCTCCCGATCGCATTCGATGCATCACGCTTCCGTGATGCGCTTGAGGATTCTTCCCATATCCTTCAAGTGGTATCAGAGCCTGGTTGTCGAAGGTTTTGGATTAGATCCATGAACCTACGAAGATTTGGGCTCGTTAGGGTTCGCGTAGATTTTAGCATTTCAATTTTCGCAGCTTTGTTTTGTGATATTTCTTTCGGACATGTTTAAAATGTTTAAACTTGAAAATATCACTGGAATAATGTTACCCATTAATTTAAAGAAACCGTAGGATTTGAGTTTGCGTGATTTGGAATCCGATAACTCTAGTTATGCTCTTTTTATTGAACATATGCCCACTGTTTCGGGAATGGTGATTAGTGATATAGTTAAAGAGTTAATTACGTGTCCTAAATGCATGGAAATGCATAATTATCACTTGGGTTCTGTTTTAAATCAAAGTGGCGAATAAAATAAAATTAGTTGCATTACTTGGATTTAAATTGATCGAGTTATGTTGATTTTAGTGAGTAGGGGTCACTACTGGAAATTAACAAACTTGATCATGAACCTTGTGATTGGCATTCAAATAAATTAATGAAAATTAGTTGTTAATTTTCTGAAATGATTTTTGATAAATATTTGTGAATTATTTAAATATGATAATTATTTCCTTGAATGACATTGCACTAACCAAAATGATGAGATAGTTGATCTTGATCACAATTGGTTAATATGAAATTTCCTACAAACATTGTTTTCATGAAAACTTTAGTTTATCCTAAATAGTTGTAAGACAACTTTTACATGAAAAACCTTTTTGCTTGAATAAGATTGGGGATTTGTTTAGCAAATCTCCTTATAATATTATCAAAATGGTTTTGATGAATATTATATGGTATAACTTCGGTTGAAAAACCGATGAACATCTCTAGTACAAAGTGATTGACTCGACATTTTTTTTCCCGATGCGAATATGATGCCTAGTCGGGGAGCGTTGGGGTAGCAGGTTGCACCGTGTGTGGTCTGTCCTACTCCCGTCGATATTGGCCATGACAACGGGTAGGGAACGAACGATGCTTGAGAGATCATGATGTATTTTTTCTAATTACTAAAATTCGAGTAATATGTATTTAGGGATTATACCATCCATTCATGTAACAAAAACAAGTTTGCTGGTTGATTAAATTGGAATAATGATTGATTTAATATGATTAAATTAATTATGTCCAATTAAAAACACTCTATTATGAATAGATGTGCATTTCCCTTGGAAGAATTAATTATATGAATATGATTCATGGTAATTAATTTAAATTTAATATGAGGTGGATGATCACATAAGTGACATCCATGGTCTCCCGTCAAGGCGAAGGGTTCCGTCGCCAGGGATTGTATGTAGGAGAAGCATGTCCGAAGTGACAACTCCTGTATGCAAGCGCATCTGGATCGGGCTCTTTGCATTAGATGTTAAGGCCGTATACATATCATAGATGTTAAGGCGCACACCTAGGCGCGCCTAGGCGGCCGCCTAGGCGCCCAGGCACCTCAGGCCGTGCGCCTAGAACGCCTTACTTTTATAGAAAATGGCGTGCGCCTTGGGTTGCCTGGGTGCCTAGGGCCTAGGTGCGCCTAGGCACGCCTTGATGCCTAGACGACTATTTGTCATGCATACGACTACCTGAGTGTTCTGGAAACGAGTCAAATCATCTGTATGGGGTCGTCTAATATCCAATATAACTCTTTCCATATATGTTTCAAAGAGAGTAAAAGCACTCATGTACTGGTAACCTGTATAGGAATACCGATGCACAAGGTATCACATCACACAAAGGTTGGTTGTACTGATTTTTCTTAAATAATAGTGGAACATAACAAGATTGGGGGTCACAAGCAATGCATCTGTAATGGAATACAAGATCAAATATGTTGCAGAGAGGATAATGCCCCCTTTGATGTTTTTCCAGTGAAGGCCTATGATGGTAGGATGCTCCATAATATTGGTATAAGCCGAGCTCTACTGTCGAACTTTATTCTATAGAGTTTATACTGATAAGATATCACCTAATATTTGTAAGTGAGGGCCAGGGTAACCCAATGATCCTTTGCTCTTATTAGTGTAGTACCGGTCTAGGAATAAACTTATTAGTACAAACGGGTCTCTGTTGCATTAGAGATTCTGGAATTGATTCGGCTTTAAATTTGATCTGATAGTGTACGGGAATTAGTGCATAGTTGGCTAGTAGCCCTACCGAATCACTGCGCTTGGTGCCTAAATACACTAAACAAGAAATAATTGCTATAGTAAAAACAATTGCTGTGAATACACAACATTATTGTAGGGATGCTAATGAGCCTGTCGAGATTCTAAAAAAAAGATTAAATTGATGTTGTCACTAAGATTTGCACATGACATGGCACATCCAAATGTGATATTTTTGAAATTTCTTGATGTCACTTTGGAAAATGCGATATAATTTCTTAATAATCTAGCATCCAAATGTGATATTTTTGAAATTTCTTGATGCCATTTTGGAAAAAGCCTAGGCGCGCCTAAGCGCGCCCAGGTGTAACGCCTTACCGCCTTAATAAGTATGATGCGTAGTGACCCTAGTATCGGTTCGTCATATTATTGGGGCGATATTGGATTGCGCATAGCGAGTTCCATTCCTGTTGATGGTTGGTTCAATTAATGACGGATCAACATCACCTTAGGGGTGGTGGACCCGAGTGTTAAAGACCGAATCGAGAAATGCAAGTTGGACCTGCAAGGCGGAATAAGTTCCCGCTTCTTTTTATCTGAGTTGTAGTTTCTCATATTATTGGGATGCAACAAAGATAGGAAAGGAGATCCCAGATCTTGCTAAAGATATATCGGTAAGTATATCTCTTACATTGAAAGTGATTAAGGGAATGAACTTTCAGTGTTGACAAGGCAAGACAACTTTGATATAAAAATTCCTAAATCAAAGTAAAATATGTATATATATAAATATATATATATACATACATTTTTGCAAATTTCTTATTTCAAATAATCCTTCATTAAACCCACTCAATTCTATATTCAATAATAACAAGTATCATGGATTGGATCCATGATACAGATATTGTACTTGCAGTTGGACACATAATGTATGTGGTTGCAATGTGCAAGTTTCCTCATAATAACGAGGAATGCCAATTAAATAGACAATAAGACTACAACCCTAGGGTTTGTATGTCTTTATAGTCTCGATCTCTCATCGAATGTACTTTGGAAGTGGCATGTCGATGATGATCACAATTGTCAAATAATCCTTATAAAATCTAAGAAGATGTTCTGGCATACATATGTGCTCTCGACATTTAATCATGAATGACATGGTTCTCTGTATTATGCAGAATGGTGGCTCTATAGGAGAAGATGTGTTCAAAATGTTTGAGTACCTACCTGAACCAATGATTTTAAGAGTTAAGATGTATGTAGATACGATGAGTGTCATCATTCTACTATCTATATTCTAGTTATTCATGAAGCTTCATAATATTCATATTGTATGAGTTAAATAAAGCATTTATAAATGTTGAGATACTCTTATATTGAAATCTTTTGAATTCAATATGAGAGATCCTTTGTCTTAAGCAATTGTTGTTTATAGATGAAAGGAGCACAATGGAAGCATGGGTTGGACCCAAGATTAGAAGGAAAGTCAAAGAGTTGACTACACTTCTATGGTTTCCATACATATTACATCCAAAGATTTGGATGAATGCCAATACTGTAATAAGTCAATGTATTGATAGTATGACTATCTAGTCTATCCAAGATCCTTAGAGAAGGACTCAGATAGTGCATCGAAATAATCTACATATAATCATTGAAATTGACTTTCTTATTTAATAAGATTAAAGTCTAATAATTGTATCTCATTCTTCTAATGATTGTTGCAATTGTTGCAGATGTCATAGAAGATTAGTAAATTTGATCTTAAGGATTAATAGTTATTTATATGGGAATTGATACAATTGTTGCAACAATCTCTATAGGATAGATAGACTTCATATTTTCAGTGGGAGAGTCCTTGGTCTTAGAGAATGTCTCTATGACCTAGATATTAGAATACATTCATTGTTGGAGATGAACATGTATTCTGGAATAGACCTATCATAAAGAGTTATGATAGTGGACTCTACTAAATTAGAATATTAATGAAAGGTTTATTAACATTTCTAATACTGAAAATTAAACCTTAATGGATCAGTAGGAGGATGAAGATCATTTGACAATGATCTAGCATCGAGTCTTGAACATATGTCTATATTGATATGATCGATAGACCAGTGAGATATTGAACTTTAGATTATCTAAAGGGTCAAATTTTACATACTTGTGAATATTGTATTCAAAGTAAATATATCCAATACACTCTTCTCTGAGAATTGTGTAAGATGCCAAGGTATTCAATATCCTATACATATTGATGTATGTGGATAATCTGTATCATAATAAACATTGATGATATGTGATATCATTCGATGATTATTTGTGATATGAGATTCCATCCTTTCACCTTAGAAACCTTTGAAATGTTTAAAGATTTCACAATTTTGGTTTAGAACCAAGGTTTGAAGGAAGATGAAATGAATTTTATCTAACCTAGGTAGCAAGTACCTATTAGATGAATTCAAGGAATACCTTATGGAGATAGGAATATCATTCCTATCTCACTTCTCCTAATACATCTAAACTCAATGGAGTTGTAGGGAGATATAATTAGATCATGTGTGACATGATTTAATAAATGATTAATCTTAGCATAGTTATCTCTTATTTCCAAGGTATATATATAGTAGAGACTACAATATATATATATATCCTTAATACGGTTCCATGCAAGTAAGCTGGAATCTAGCACCAGAGAGTGCTACTTCATTAGAAAAATAAAGAATGGTATTGGATGCCTACTTTATGACCTTGAGATTCTTAAAGAATTTCATCTCTAAGAGTATGATTTTAAGATGATTACTTTTTGTGAATCAAGAAGAAAATGAAGTCAAGGAACTCATTGAATCTTGAGAAGATAACGAGGCTCCTTAAGTCCCGAAACTAAAAGGACAACTAAAGATGAAACACTAATACCTCTTCAAATGAGTTTGAAGATGAGTTCCATGTGCAGATAAGTATGACAATGATCTGACTTCATATGATGAAGCTTTTAAAGATCATGACATGGAGAGATGGATGTTAGAAGTAAAGTCTAAATGTAGACCTCATATACAAGTGTTGTATATGGACCCTCGAGGATCCACCTATAAGGGTAAGACCCGTTAAGATTTAAATGGATCTTAAGAGAAAGAGAGAATATGATGAGAAGGTAAAGACCTTCAAAGCACGGTTCGTATCCACAAGATACACACGAAGAGAAGACATCGCTTGCGATGAGACTTCTTCTTCAGTGACCATGCTTAAACCCATCAGAATATTGCTAACTATAGCTACGCAAGTTGACTTTGACATCTTCGAGATGGAAGTCAAGATTTCATTCCTCTATGAATACCTCTCCGAGGATATTCATAAGTAGTAGCCCCAGGGCTTCATGGTTGGGGAATGCAAGGTGTGCAAGTTGAATAACTCCATCTATGGACTCAAATAAGCTTCTTGTAGTTGGAACATAAGATTTGATGAAATTATAAATGTTATGATTTCAAATAGAATCTTGATGAACCATGTGAAGCTTAGTGGGAGTACCAATGTGTTCATCGTAATGTAGATAATATCCTAATCATTTAGAATGATATAAGGATGATAATAAGTGTTTTATGATCTGGCTATTTCATACCTTGAGATATGGTCTCAAGGATACCTCTTAAATCTTAGTTCTGAAGTTGTTCAGAAGCAAAGAGAAGAGAGAGAATTGTGATTGTCACATTATTGGTACATCTTGGATATATTCTGTCCAAGGAAGGCTACTTTCCCTTAAGATTTGGTGCTGACCAATCTGAAGGGATAACATATCAAGTGTTGATGATGTTAAAACTGCTTGCCCTTGTGCATCGGTTGCTAGAGGCCTGGTAGGTGCTAGATATGTACGGAAAGCTAGATGTCTGCCATGCAGTGGGAGTAGTAAACTTTTTCTAATCCTACTATAGAGATAAAACACTTAGTTGCAGTAATAAAATAATATCTTTAAAGATAACAAGACTTAGAGATACTGATCTCAAAGTCTCATCATCAAGAACCTGAGACTTTATAGATAGTGATCTACAAGGTTTTAATTGCAAATACCTTAGGAGATAGAGATCTCTGGGAATAAGGGTATTCTGATAAGGATAATTGAAATTACACACTGGTTATAACGGTTGTTGAGTTGTAGTGCCAAAGACATTATGACTTCCTCAATATTGAGTATTGGTTGCATAAGATGCAACATTCACATTGGATGCGAGCACTGTTACGGAGGGATATGCAAGTGCCGTAAAAGGGTTTGGCATAGTCTCTCGGGAACAAAGTGACTGATCAGTTTACCTGGCTATATTAAATAGACTATGATTGTCACATGATTGCGGGTTTAAATGATTAGCCCATTAATGGCTCTTTGGACTAGTGAGAGATTGTTGGACATGCGAGCCCACGACGAGCCATTATGCAATAAATGTTATTGCAATTCACTCCTTAATCTAAATGAAGAGTAACTAATTTGCATAATAGGTCCCTTAGTACAATTAGGGTTATGTACCATGGCTATTGTAATGATCATACAACTGTTGATTTAATTATTGAATCATAGAGGATGGTGCTTGGATGAATATCTAGAGTTAGATTGAAGACTCATCAAGCACCATCAAATGATTGTTTAGATGTGATCTCCAGCCTGAGTAGGAGATGACAATCCTTATCTCTAAAGGCTGATATCTGACTGACCTCTTGATGCATGTCCTCTGCATAGGAATAGAGGTTTGGAGGTGTCAGATTAGTTAGGTCAAAGAGTTGACTTAACGAGATCGAGATAACCAAAGACCTATGTCGTATGCTGTCACGGTATAAGCACGCATCCTCTGACCAGAGACAAATGTGTTACTATATGTCTGAGTATGTTCATTTGGCAGACCAATAGGTTGATGACCTAATCAAGGTCTATACACCGGCGCGCTGGTGTGCATATAAGGGCATATGAGTAATACGATCTCTCAAAAGGATCATACATGTTCATTTACTGAACCGGAAGACATGAGCTCCCTCATGAGATATTGGGAAGAATCAAATTTCGTGCACGGTCGTCTCGCTTTGGAAGCTTGACTGAATTTGTAGGTTTGATATATATTTTTAGAAAGTATATGATCAACACCTGGGTATGATATATGCTTTTGGAAAGTATATGATCGATACCGACTCCCAATGATCGAATGAGAAACTTAATGATAAAACCCTGAAGGAGACATTCTAAAAGAGATCTAAAACTTCGGGTTTAATTTAGGTCTTCCAGTATGCACGATGTACATGTATTAGGAATACCTAAGGGTGATGTGATCATAAACGATTGTATAACCATGACGCTTCCATTCCTAGGGGGTGATGAAACATGTCTGGATTTTAGTGACTCCTCTCATAGAGAAGTGATCTAATCTTAGTCCAAATGTTGGACCTTGATTTGAATGTGATTCGGATACAATGTGAACATTAGATATACGGCTTTGATTTAATCAAACATCTATGGGAGGCCCGCAAGATCTGGATTTGAGATGTGATCTCAATATCCAAGTCACTATACGTAGAACAATACAATCGTCCTGTCCTTATCTCCAAGTATCCGCGAAGAAAGTGCATTATCCTTGATAGAGTTCATGGATAATTTCATTGTTGATTTATGTATCCAAGCATCGAGAAAATTGATAATTAAATGTAATTTAATTATCATGGATAATATGAATTTGATTCATATTATAAGGAGAGATATCTAAGATAATTAAATGCGATTTAATTATCAAAGATGTGAATAATATGAATGTGATTCATGTTATTTCGGCATATGATGAAAGAGATCCAAGATGATTAAATGTGATTTAATTATCATGGATATGAATAATGTGGATATCACTATCCACATTAATCATATATATTATAAATGTGATTTATAATATATAAGAGAGAGCTATTTGTGATTTATATTTGTTGATTAATTATTGGTGTGAATTGGATTCACATTAGATGATTAATTAAAATATAATTGACATTTTGTTTTGGGATGTGAATGTGATTCACATTTTTCCAATGACATGATTGCAATATTTCACAAGATAATTATGAGTTATTTTTGTGAAATAATTTACAGCAATTATTGTTGTAAATCCTGGATATATCATGAGATAATGGTATCTCATGAGATAATTAGATCTCATGAGATGTTGGTAGCCATCCCCCCTTTTAGGGGATATGGTTTATCTACTCATAATCTTCAAGGATAATTAATTGATTTGATTTGAATTTAAATATATTGATTTATCGATATATATTAATTTAAATTAAATAATTTGTTGTTGTGTTTTTTACAATAACATGTCAGCCATTGAAAGAAACACAAATCAATCTCAACCATTGATTGTGTGTTTTCCATGGATTGGGATCCATGGACTCCTAAAATCCTATATAAGAAGAGTCACCCCTTGCTCTTCTAGATAAGATAATGAATGTTCTCTCTCTCTCTCTCTCTCTCTCTCTCTCTCTCTTTCTCCACACGCCAAGCCTCTCTCTCTCTCTCTTATAATGGCCGTCCAACCACGGAGCCATTGTAAGAGTCGTCATCGATGCAACATCATTGTTATGCTGTCGGATCATCTATTCGTGGATCTCCATCTTCTTCAGTGCGCCTCACTCGTGAAGAAGATGCTGGATCTCGTGTGACAAGATCAGGAGATCCGCTGCTTGGATCATCAACATGGATTGCGAGAAGTACACGTCTCATCAACGTGCTCGCAAGCGTCTCCTCCGTTGAATCGGACTTGAGACAGGAGGTCTCTTAGTTTAGAAACTTGATCGCTAACACGCTTCAAGAGGTAAACCATATACCTAATTATGGTTTAGATGAAACGATCTGAGAAAGGTTCTTGGATCATGTGGTTTCATCATATTAAAAATTTTAAATTACGCTGCATCGAGCTACTAGTACGACTAGTCGCTCCCGATCGCATTCGATGCGATCATTACGCTTTCCGTGATGCACTTGAGGATTCTTCCCATATCCTTCAATGCCTTGGTGAAGATATCTGTTGTATGCTCTCCCGAACTAACATGAGAAGTGGAGATCGGACCCTTCTGAATCATATCCCTCGTGTAATGGCTATCTACCTCGATATGTTTCGTCCTCTCATGGAACGCGGGGTTATTGGCAATAAAAAAGGCTGCTTAATTGTCACATTGGAGATGCATAGGTAGTGGTACCTCTATGGTTAGGTCTATAAGAACATATCTGACCCACATCATCTATGTTGTAGCTTGTGCCATAGCCCTGTATTCTGACTCAACACTAGATCTGGCAACCGCCGTCTGCTTCTTGCTTTTCCATGAAACGAGGGAATTTCCTATAAACACATCAAAACCTGGGGTAGACTTTCTATCCTTCGGACATCCAGCATAATCTGCATCCGCACATGTTGTAACTGATAGAGATGTACCACTGCTGAAAAGAAGTCCTGTACGTGGTGAAGTCTTCAGGTATCTTAGAACCATATGGATTGCATCCATATGTGCCTGTCTAGGCTGCTATATAAACTAACTTTGCTCACAACAAATGATATATCAAGCCTTGTGATAGTCAAATATAATAGCTTGCCAACAAGCTCTCTGTATCTCCTCTTGTCGACCTCCTCAGTGTCATCATCATATAGCTTCATGCTCGTGTCAATAGGAGTAGTGGCAGGTCTGCAATCTGCCATACCTGTCTCTGAAAGAAGATCTACAACATACTTCCTCTAAGTCATCACAAGACCTCTCTGGTTCCGTGCAAACTCCAACCCAAGGGAGTAACGTAAATGTCCAAGATCCTTGGTCACAAACTGTTGACCTAGGAAGTCCTTGGCATTCGGAATGCCTTGCTTGTCATCTTCTGTAACAATAATAGCATCAACATACACAAGAATGACAACAATACACACTATGAGTCTTCTGTACAAACAAGGAGTGGTCGGCAGTCGATCGCACGAACCCCTGCTGCTCTATCAAGTCCGAGAGCTTCTGGAACCATGCTCTTGGACTCTGCTTAAGGCCATAAATTGCCTTGTGAAGCCTGCACACCTTCTGGCATTCCCCCTCAGCAGTAAACCTCGGTGGTTGCTGCATGTATACGTCTTCCTGTAGATCACCATAGAGGAAGGCATTCTTCACATCAAGTTGGTATAGGGACCAATCTCTTGCCACAACTACTGAGAGTAGAATCTGCGGAGGAGAGTGTCTAGCCACTGGAGAGAAGGTATCCTAATAGTCCACCCCATATGTCTTGGTGAACCCACGTGCCACAAGTCTCGCCTTATAGAGATCTATACTGCCGTCCTCACGGTGTTTCACAGTGAACACCCACTTGCATCCCACAACTGACTCATCAACTGGAGCCGTCACCATACTCCACGTACCACGTGACTGTAATGCAGCCATCTCCTCTTCCTTAGCCAAGCGCTAACGGCTATCCTGCAATGCTTCCTCATAATTCCGTGGAATTTCCACGGCAGATAGAGCTATTGCAAATCTATGAAAATCCTTTGTTAGTCGATGAAAGGAGACTTGAGAAGTTAGGGGATAGGAGGCACAAGATCTCTTCTTCTTTCGAACTACAATAGGAATATCCAAATCAGAGGGAACATCTTCCATCTGTGCGGTAATTTCCTGCAATGAGTCCTGCACAGATACACCTCCAGACCCATCATTAGATACTATGTTATCAAAACAAATCTGGGGCTTCGTGGAAGATGGCTGATGATTATGAGCAGAAGCAGACCGACGAGTGTAGAACTTAGGAAGAAGTGGAACAGGTGGTGCAAGCGACCGGGTAGTAGGAGGCGGTGGAGGAGGAGGTTGAGATGGTGATGGTTGTGTTGGTGGAGGTTATGGGACAACATGCATGGGAGGAGGTGGAGAACTCCAATGCATTGTCAGTTCGAACAAACTTCATAGAGGTAGAGAAAACATTTTTGACTTCATTAATAAAATTTTTGATCACCTTCCCTGCTTCAGATTTATTCTTCAAAAGAAACACCCATGATAAACGTGAAAAATCATCCACAGCTACAAGTAGAATCTGTGTCCCTGGTGATCAGGTACACGACTTGGACCCCATGTCAACACGAAACAACTCAAAAGAGGAGCTACTGCTCCGACTCTGACGACTAGGAAAGGCAGACCGTTGATGCTTTCCCAACTAATAAGCTTCGCAGTGAAATGAAGAAGTAGGTGAAATCTGCGGCAACATGTGACACATTTTCTGAAGAGGAAGGTGACCAAAACGGAGGTGCCAGGTGAATGGAGAGACAGAGCCAGACGAAAGAGAAGATTCTTTAGCACATGGAGTTCAGACCACACTATAGAGGCCACCCTGCTCACGACCACAGCCAATCACTTTACCCGTAAGAATGTCGTGAAAAACAAGAGTCGATGGGTCAAAAATGTCACGACAGTGTAAATCCTTGATAATCTGACTAATAGGAAGCAAATTCACAGAGAAATCTTGAGCATGTAACACATACTGCAGACGCATCGACAGTGTCAAGGTAATCTCCCCTTGTCCTGTAATCGGGAAGTAACTCCCATCATCTATCACAACTGTTCGCCCTGGCTTAACTTGTCTATATGACGTAAGCTGATGTTTGTCTCCATATAGATGATGTGTCACACCGAAGTCCATAATCCATTCTGAAATGTCATATCCATGATAGGATGTAAAAGCATAGGTACCTGAGGTACTGGCAGCAGCAGAGGTACTGGCAGAGGCTGAGGCTGCTACATATGACTGACTACCTGAGGATGATGATGAGGAAGGAGGTATAATGTCCCTCAGTCTGGCTACGAGATGATCAAACCTCTAATCTAGAGTAGAAGCAGCAGGAGACTCAATTTGTTCTGCAACACAGGCTGAAACTGGGAACCCTTGCTTGGAGTAGCATGCATCCTCGGTATGGCCTGGACGGTGACAGAAAGTACAGGGATGACGAGTGCGACCTCCTCTACCACGAGGTCCACATCCACGAAGAGTAGAATGGCCTCCTCTTCCTCGAGAGACTGCCATGGCCGAGGAAGTCTGATTAGAGACACTGGAAGGAATAGTAATCCTGCTAAGCCCGCAGAATGCTTCCTCCATGGGAGGAATTGTGGCATCTGCTAGGATCTGAGATCAAGCAGCATCATACTCAGCGTCCAGTGCTGCTAGGAAAACCCCTACCATGATAGCATTCTTGTAGGTCTTTTGTTGTTCTGGAGTTGTCGTCAGAGGCATAAAACTGTAAAGCTTCCCAAACATGCCACACAGAGACGTATACAACGAATGTAGAGGACGTCCGTTCTACTTGATAGTGAATATATCATGCTGGAGTTGGAGGATCTTTGTCTCATTCCTCGCTTGCGAATATGTAGTTGCAAATATATCCCACATTGCCTTAGCAGTGTGCTGATGTAACACATCATTGGCTATCTCAATCGTCAATGTACTGGAAAGCCAAACTTTGGCGTATGCGTCGTCTGCCTCCCATGAGGCGTATACCCCAGTCTTCTCCTCCGGTTCTTCCTCGGTAAGAATGTGTTTCTTACCATTCGATTTCACAAGGCCCATGAACTGCATAGCCCAAAGCTCATAGTTTGTCCCGTCCATTTTCACAATAGGCGCTGGACCTCTGAATGCGCCTGTTGCGGGTACATCAACTTTGTTCTCCGATATCTTACCAAATGTAGAAGACTAGGGTTTTATAGACAACGGATGAACGTCTACACAAACATACGTGGATTTGAGTGCATATGTAGACTTATGCCCTCAGATCCATTAATGAGAAGGACCGAATGACACTGGTGCTTGGAGAAGGAGCACACGAAGGAACCGCGTGCGAAGGTCGGCGCCCTAGGATTGACGCTAGGGGCACACGGTGGTGCGTCTACGTGCAAGGCTGCGCGCGTAGAAGGGCACTGGTCAGTGTGCGTGAAGGCGCACGAGAAGGGGGCAACTGACGTAGAGCCGCGCGACTGGTGGGGCGATACGCAGAGTGCTGAGGCGCTCGAGACGGTGACACCCGAGGAGAGAGGTGTCGACACTTAAGGAGATGGGGCCGGCGACGCATGCGTGTGGGGTACAAGGTAGGGTTAGGGTTTTTGGGCACGAGAGCTCCGGTCTAGGACCGCCGCTCTGATACCATGTTGGGAGAAATAGAATCATTGTTTATTCTTGTAACCCTAGACTCTCTTATATAGGGGAGAGACCTATGGGTAAATTACATAAGATAGACAAAAGGAAATAAAATAACATAAAAGATACATGGGATGCCGAAATATCTCGACAGTGAGCTTCGGGGGTCTAAGGGGAACATGTGCACTCCCCTTACTCGGGTGTGGTGGTAGCAGCCTCAATCTCAAAACAAAATACATAAATCATATTGTATTTTTAGTTTCAGGAGTAGCTACATAAGAAAATTCTACAAATCTACCATAAAAATGGCGATATCGAGCAAAACATGCCTCATATCAATGATATTGGTCGATATCGATCGATATCTAGGAATTACTATACTGCAAACATTCAATTTCGACCCGTACAGGTTGGTGTAGCAATATCTTGTCGATATCTTACAAAATATCGACTGATATCTTGGATATCGATAGAGAGGTGAATATCAAAATCCCTTCCTCGCTGATACAGATAAATATGCGATATATCATTATGTCATGATATTTCGAACATCACACAATTATTCCATTTAGACCATGTTTGTTAGCTTGGTGGCAAGTACATTTGCTATCATTTCCAAACACGGTGGTAGGTGGTGGGCAGCATGTATTGCCATTCTATTTTCACAACATTTAGAGGAGTGGTAGTGGATGGCATATGGTACTCACTTTTTCCAGTAAAGTGGAATATTGAAGCATTGAGTCTCACTTGGACTTTGGGATAATTTACCCTCTTTTATCCCACTCTGGGGAACACAACGTGAGTGCAGAGAATAGAACATAATAGAGAAAATAGAGTGGGAAACGACCTTAATTTGCCCTAATTCCCCCTTTCACTTGCGCATGGACTGCAAAGTTTTCATCCCTCTCCTCTTCCTCCCGTGGTTTTCGGCTGACAGGAGATTGTGCTCTAACATCTCTTTTTTGGAGAATAATGGATGCGGTTCTCTTTGCTCTCTGAAATCTCAACATCTCCACCTTTTATCTTGCTTGGTGGTAATTGTTTTGTTGATATATTAAGTAGAATGGTTTAGCTTTGTGTAGCCTCTTGTGGAGAACGATTTTATAACCAATTACAGTGGGGTGGTTTTGGTCGTGTTAGCCATGTGATTTTTTACTCCCATCATCTTGGGATTTTTCCACATTAAATCTCCATGTGCATATTGTGGTTGATTTTGTGGCTAGGCTCGGATTGTTCTTGGTATGTTTATCTGTGTTATCTGCCTAAGTTTGTGACATGTTTCCACATTTATGTGAATTCTCGTTGTTTTGGTGTCCCTGTAATACTAAGTCAAACCCCTTTAACATACATTTACTAGAAAATGGCACAACCTTCTCCCACTTTAAGTAGGGTCAGCTACATGGATTCTTGCTCAAATCTATGTTGAAAGATTCAACTATTTTTTACTTTGGCCGTCGGCTACCTAACACAACCTCCATAGGGGGGATTTGAATCCCGATCTTTTGGATGACATACACATTACAATACCACCGGACCATTGGACCCAACATGCAATTATTGCTGTTAAACTTTTACGACCATCTCATAAGCACACCACATGCCTTTTTGCTCGTTTATTTGATAGAGGATTGTTAAGTCCATGTCATCAATGGAAGAGTAGTGGTCTTTTTCAAGTATTTAAATCAATATCCTTGCAGTAGATATATCTATTCGAAAAATTGGCTTGTGCCTCTGCTTCAAGTCATTTAATTACATAGCCTCAATTGCATATCGAGCTCGAGTTCATATACATGAGCTCGACTGACCTCAAGTTCATGTTTCGAATTTTCTACAAGTTTGAGTTAAGAATGACTTAATTCATTTGGCTCGATTGACCTCCCTAAGAACAACAACAAAGCCTTTTCCCTCACTAAGTAAGGTCGGCTATATGGATTCTTCGCTTCCATTCTATCTTGGGTCAATCTTGGGCTTAGATCCAAAAAACTAAGAGTTCTTTGTATAATCTCATTCCAATACTTCTTGGACCTTTCTCGCCCGCTCTTAGCCGGTTCAACATCCCAAAACTTGCATTTCCGAATTGGTGCATCAATTGACCTCCTTTGCAAATGGCCAAACCACCTTAAGCGGCTTCCTCGCATCTTATCCTTGATCGGAGCTACACCAACTTTCCTTCTTATTGCATCATTCTGAATCCGATCTTTATGTGTGTATCCACACATCCACCTTAGCATTTTTATTGTTGCTACTGTCATTCTCTCACATGTCTATGGTTTATAAGCCACCATTCAGACCCATGGAGCATATCATGTCTCATAGCTGCTTTGTAAGACTTTCCTTTGATTTTCAAAAGAATTTTCTTATCACAGAGAAAAGTATATGCTCCTCTTCACTTTAGCCAACATGCATTTATTCTATTAGTAACATCTCCATCAATATCTCCATTTTGTTGTAAAATAGATCCCAAGTATCTAAAAGAATATCTCTTCTGAATGTTGTCCTCACCAATCTTCAGCTCGATTCATTCACCACTGCTTTCATCAAAAGTACACTCCATATATTCAGACTTAGCCCTACTTATACGAATTCCTTTAGTCTCCAATGCTTGTCTCCAGACCTCAAGCTTCTCATTTACTCCATCTCTAGTCTCATCAATCAACACAATATCATCAACAGATAACATACACCAATGTATCTCATCATGAATGTGACTTGTCAACTCTTGCATAATCAAAGTAAAATAAATGTTTGCTTAAATCCATGTTGAAAAGATCCGGACTGTTTTGATACAATTTCTTAGGAATTTGTCTCTCTTATGTTGGATGTCGGCTACTTAACGTAAAACCTCCTCATTTACCCGGGCTTGGGACCGGCCATGTTTGACCTCCCTAGCAATATCATTTTTTTGCATGCAGTGTAGACGATTGCACTTTTATAAGCAATCCATGCCCACATACCCTTGAAATTATTTTCATGTATTCAAATTTACTTTCATTGGTATCTTTAAAAAGCTGGTTCATCCTCTGTTTGAACATTTTATTCTTTTGGATGTTGGGTACGTCCTTGTTTGTTTTTTGTTTTTTTAAATGATGCATCTTCTCATATGATGTTTTGCTGTTTATATCCAGAAACCAGTGGCTGATTGTATCCAGAAACCAAGACAAATCTTCTGATTTTGGCCTGTCTTATCTTATTTCTTCCAGGTGTGGACATACATTCTGCTATACATGTGGAACCAAGATGACCAAGGATCATTATTGTACCATCTGCAAGGGTTAGCTATCGTGCTGAATGTTTTTGTCTATATTTTTGTTGCGTCATGGTTCTGTCCTTTGAATGTGTATATTTCACGTTACTTGAAAGTTAATCTTTCAGTGAGGTCCATCATTAGGATATAACATTACACTTTATTATGAAAACATATAGATGATGTCCCTTACATCTGTTTTGATAGCATGCTTTGGACAGTTCAAGGACCTTAGACCTTGTTTTTTTTGGTTTTTTGAGAATGATATAATCTTCTCACTATGAGCATTAAAAATCGATACCATGCTTCTTGTGACATGCACTTATTGACAAGCTGCGCTGGAGGAACTTGGGTGCAAGGGAGACTGCAAGGTCAGAACCCATAATGTGAGGAACACGGTTCTACATCTCAAAGGGGCACGGGACATCACAGAGATGCAGGATATCAACCTTAGACTTACAGGTTCCATTTTGCTACATGGGGATGACTGATGTAAAGGTATCAGGCAGACTGGCAAGAGAGAGATTTTTGGTCTTGTCGTACAACTAGCCAAGTTGACAAAGCCCAAGGCGACAATTCCCGCATATGTTTAGATTAACCCCAACAACCTGAAATGCCAGCCCAACCACGATCAGGTGTATGGTGCAGTGAATGGGATTGTGTGGGCAGAGACAGACAACACGAATCAGATTCAAGATGCATCAATAACCTATCGAATGTTATTGCCCACGAACATGCTCATAGATTGGGATTAGTTGTGAGAGGTTTGATTTAAGTTCACCTCTCACTCTTTATTTGATTCCAACACATAATATTATTTTGTGCATCGGGTTTTCGTGGACTCTAGCTCAGGTGCTAGTAATGGTTGATGATCATTGTATTATTAAGGGATTAAGGGCTTAATTATTTGTTGCATGATGGGTTATTCCTCATTGCCTACCATGCATATGCGGACACATGGTGTCAATGTAACC
The DNA here is from genome assembly GCA_037367405.1 of Ottelia alismoides. Lineage (NCBI taxonomy): Eukaryota > Viridiplantae > Streptophyta > Magnoliopsida > Alismatales > Hydrocharitaceae > Ottelia > Ottelia alismoides. The sequence goes on along the minus strand of JAZKJV010011300.1, from coordinate 181,067 downwards.
CCTGATTAGTAGTTATGGACAAGCTAAAGAGACTCAGAAGTAGGTAGTGTTCAACTTCCGCGTCTCCTCTCTTTAGATGCATCATCACTCTTTAACGTGGAATGAGTTTCTAACTGTCCTTTAGCCCGAGGATTGCCTGAGCAACATTCGTGCATGTCATAAACATAATGTTGAAGCATTTCTTCCACAAGTTTGTCGTTATGTTCACAGACGATATGTTGAAGTACATGCAGAAGGAGGTACAACATTGGATGCATCTATAGTTTGCGTGAGAAAGAAGGTAAGTATGATGGATTTCAATTTCTAGTTATGAGAGGCGAGTTTTTTTAGGTCATCTCATCTCATGAGCTGGGATTTTGGTGGATCCTGCAAAGATTGAAGTAGTCCTCTGCTAACGGTGGTCAAAAAATGATATAGGGGTCTGAAGCTTCTTACGACTTGTTGGGTAAAGTTTTTTCCAGATAAACCATGCTACTCTTCCATCTCACTTTGAAGGTGTCATTGACTTGGACATACACGTGTAAGCGTAATTGTTAGAGCCTGGAAGTGGAGGACATCAACAGGTTCGTGCATGACTTAATTCACAATATTCACAATGTAGGTGATACCAGGTTTCACCAAGGTAGGGGTAGAAAAGCTTTTTGATAAACCTTTTGTATTTTCCTTTATGTTCCTTATTAACTCATCTATAATATTTAATACTCAGCTTGTGACCAAGTTTAGTGGGCATAACAGAAGGTTTCTTCTATCTGTCAATATCAGTACATTGAAATCTTGTTGATTTTTAAGGTCTTGTAAGTCAAAGTCAGTGGCAAAGTTCTTTAGTTGAATGATTTTAGCTTCATCATTGTCTATCATGATGACATCATCCTTGAACAGAAATGCACAAATAAACTTGTAACCATTTCTTTTTGCAACGAGGGTGATGTCTATTGTCTTGATTGTACTGAACTTCGTCATAGCCATTCCAAATCTTCCAACTAAACTTTAGGTCATTTTTTCTAATCTATGCTTTAGGTCATTTTTTCTAACCTGTAGAATGCTTTCTTCATTTTCTAATGTTCTCTATTCCTTTGATAATTGTGGAGCATATGGATGTAAACTTCTTCCCTGAGGTCACTAAAACATCTCAGATGTTATCAAATCCATGTAGCTGCTTATTAGATTTGATGTGATCAATCAGTTTTAGATCAGATCCATTCCCGATGAATTCAATGCTATGCAAAATCAATCAGACCAAATTTAAGCGAATTGCCAACTAAAAAAAAGTTATCAAGGGGAAGATGACATGCTAATGTCTATTAATTGGAATTGAGGTTCTGTTGAATTGAAATTAGTTGAGTCAACTAGATCAAATATGAATTGCATTAGTTGATTAAATGAGTTTGGAATGTGATAAATCCATTAGGTTCGAGTTACATAAAAGCAACAGCAATTGCACCAGGTAAATAAGTGAAAATCCGGAGATCATTTATCTATAATCACCCATTTACATAAATATGTAAATATCATTGAATTGTTTCCTTTTTTTTGTAGGCCAAATATGTACAAAATGGCCTAGAAATGGATGCACTTGAAGCTTGTTTCATCACTTTCACCACATCTTACAATATGGAGCCAATTCTTTACCGATTTCCCTATTTTTTTCTTCACTGTTGAAGGCTGTTGAAGCGATCTGCCATACCCCCAAGTTGTGTGATTGGAGATTTGCGTGGATGGTCGACAGGGAGATTTATGCAAATATGCAACATGGAGCTTTAAAGTGAAGTTACGTGGATTGTTAGCTCGAGCCCCTGATTGAATTGGCACGATAAGTACATGTTGCCGTGCAAAGAGATGATGGCGCATGTAGGCGTTGGCATATATAGGAGCATGGTGGTGGCACGTGCAAGTTTACATTGTGGACATTAATGAGGAATATGATACAGTTGTTCATACACACGGAGGTATATATGATCCATGAAGGTGTATGGATGTGATTTCTAGTTGTCGATGATGCATACACACAAGCAACTTAGAGGATCATAGGAGGCTACAAGGAACTGTACCTTGGAAGCTATGCACAATATGCTTGACACAAGATAGGGAAAACATGTGTTACCTCAAAGCCCTTCGGTTGGATTTGAAGGCATATAAATTCACATGGTTTGATGGCCTCAATTACACAAGTCTTCAAGGACTTCCGTCGGTAAGCAGATGGCTAAATATAGTTCACTTGAAGGGCACAAATATCGCATGTTCCCTTTAACATGATGCCTAGTTTTAGCTAGAACTTGAGTGAGCACTGACAAAGCTACATCGACACACGTTAGAGCACGTGACCTGCTGACGACGTGTAGATGACTTGGCATCATCTACATATTATATACGAGATGAAGGAGTTTAAGGGAACCTAAAGGACATGACATGGAATTCAAAAGGTGTTAATTCGAAGAGTGGTCATTGAATATGGAGGTTTATAACAAGGGCACGGATCCTCTGCTGTAAGTGGATTGCAGCAGAGTCTGCTGCAATCCACGGATGAATGACATGTGGCGGTGAATGATCCAACGACCGAGGATCCTGCCCCCAGCCCCTCCTCTCTCGAATCCCTACCCTCGTCCCCGACCCTCTCGCCCCCGACCATCGCCCCGACCAGACCCTCTCTCACCCACCCCCGAGCATCGCCGCCTCCCTGACCCTCTTGTCGACCATAACCGCCTCTCTTCCCCCTCGCCGCCTACCCCCGAGCATCGCCACCTCTCGCCCTCTTGTCGACCATCGCCGCCTCTTGTCCCCCTCGCCGCCCACCCCCGAGCATCGCCGCCTCTCGCCCTCTTGTCGCTTCGCCGCCACCGTCTCCCGCCCCCTCTCCTCCCCGCCGCCATCCTCTCCCCGACATCAACTACTCTCGCCCCACCTCTCGCTGCAACCCTCTACCGCGACACCGAACCCCTTCTCGACGCCACCCTCTTGACGCCTCACCGCCAACCTCTCCCCCGACCCTCTCTCGTATCACATGCTTTTCTCGTCCCCAGCCTAATCAAGAAGCAAAGAATATTCAAGTACTTGAGATTATCATATCATTTTATTTCATATTGTGTGGGTGTCTAAATTTATTTGATTTTTTAGAATGGCGGCCTCTACAAGCAACACTCGTCGCAAGAAGATCTCGGTTGATGGCGATAAGAAATTTTTGCCATCTACCACCAATGATGGAGCTACATGTAAGATATATATATTTGATGCAAATGAGTAAAATGTAGTTGGTTTTATCATTTCGCTAAAGAAAACATTGCTAACAGGGAGGAACATTGTGAAGACCGGATGTTCAATTCGGTGGTACTTGTCCTCCATCGAAGAAATTACCCTTAAAGATATTCATTATTGACGTATGAGCAAGACACCTTTTTGTAGACTATTGAACATCTCTGAAATTGATGTCAATGCTTATCTACTGGATGAACTTCTGGGTAGATATTTGGGGGATAACAAATTTGATATTGAAGGAATTCCACTAGAGTTTACTAGTTTTGAGTGTGCTGCATGTCTTGGTCTACCATGCAGTGGCTATTGCATTGAGCTGACTGGCAGGGTCAAGAAGATTGGATGGTTGGAGGACGAGTTATTCATCTCGGAAGGAGGTGTAGACTTGTCTAGGGATTTTTTGGCCAGCAAAATGAAGAGCTTGGTAGATTTGGAAAACGAGGATGATGTTGAAATATTTTGTTCTTTGTGGATTCTGCTAATGTGTTCATCATTTCTGTTGTGTACTGCATCTTACACATGTCCATGGCATGTCATTGCTTACTTAGCGCATTTGGATAACGTTAAGTATTACAATTGGGGTGGTGCAGTTCATCACTTCCTTATGGACAAATTAGATGATGTTTCGAACTCCATTAAGAAAAGGAATGAGGATCGGGTTGACCAGTCAGTGGGATATATGATCGGCTGTGCTGTTGCTCTACTGGTAAGTAATTATCGTCCATCCATACATCCTATGAATGAGGCATGTTTTATAATTAATATATAATGCAGGTTTGGTGCTATGAGCACACCACTATTTGGACTCCCACATTCTTCACCACGTCTATCCGACTGCAGAAATGGGCTAGTAGGGGTAAAGAAGATCGGAGAGTAAGGGCCATTGCTACTCTACAATTGGATGAGATATATTACTATTTTTGTTTAATTAATATTTTGAGATCTTATCTATTAAATTACATTTTAATGTACAGGTAATTGGAGAGGTGGAGTGGTCTAAACAAGAGAAGAAGTTTGTTTATCCGATGATGCATGATGTTCCATCATTCAGTCAGTTGATGAGGCGGATGGATATCCCATCTGCATGTAGAGTCACTTCAAGAATTGCGGCGGGCTCATCATCAACAGGTGAAGAGAATAAGCGCCTGAGAGAGCGCATTGAGGAATTGGAAAACCTATTGAAAAAAAACAAAGACGACGGAGAAGGGAGATGTGAGGACCGAGGGAAGCATGAAAATGCAGAGGTAACCATACATTTCAATCACGTAACTAATGTATCAGAAACTTGTCATTAACTTTACCTTTAATATATTTATTCAGTTGTTTGAGGATATAATCTATCATACATCTTCGGGCAATTACTGCACTGCGACCCAGTTGGAAGAAGAAAGAAAAGAGGGATTTGTGGTCGATGATGTAAGTTTAAAAAATTATGATATATATTTTAAAATTCAGTGAATTGACATTGGATCTTTCCTTTTTGAGGTGATTGATGCGTACGTAGACATCCTTGCTATTGAGAATCACAACATGAGGACCCGTCACAAGTGTGGTTTCCTATCCGTATATGCATAGGTAAAGTGATTTTCATTACCTTTTTTTAAGATCTTATCTAATAACGTGTGATTTCGACACAGAACAAATTTCGTGGGGATCCAAGCCATTCTTCTCACGAGGAGGTTTTGGAGTTTAGAAAATTTTTTTATCGGGAAAACATGAAGAATCTTTCGCTTTATTTTATGATCGTTTTCTCGGATGCGCATTGACATCTCGTTGTCATTGATATGAACGAGAAATATTTTAAGATGTACAAGTCTAGGCTGGGCATCATGGGGATAAGAAAGCCACACTTTTATTGGTAAGTGACTCTTGTTAACAATGTCGTATACATTCTGTTAACCTTTTCCGTCTAATACAATTATACGTCACTTAGGTTGGATGGGCAAAGCGGTATATGGCTGAAGTCCTGGCAATGACGGAGGTATTAGAATGGAAGACAACGAGAGTTGATGACATACCTCGTCAATATGATGGTAGTTTGGATTGCGCGATATTTACAATGCAATACGTTGAGCACCTTGCCTGTCGGAAGAAGATGTCATTCAAGCAAGCGGACATGCCAACGTTCAGAGAGAAGATTATATGCAAAATATACAACGAAGGACAGAAACAGAAATCTTACAACATTATATGTCATTTTTGTGTAATATAGGCGTTACGTTGTAATATTGCATGGGTTATTGATACATTGGCCGTTACATTTGAGCTTTTACTTTTACTTGCTTCATATTGGTCTTGCATATCCAAAATGTGTATTGTATGCGTTACGTTGTAATATTGCATGGAATTTTGATGCTTAACTTACAACGTTTTGAGTGAAAATTTTGAAGTACCTCTAGAACAGGATTCCAACATCAGTGATCTAAACTAAACGAAAACACAAACAAAAAATCGTAACCAACACAGTCGTAAACAAAACGGTGAGATGGCCACGAACACGAAAGTAAGTTCAAAACTCACACAGTGAAGAATCCTATACATAATCCTATTTATACCAAAACTCGCACATATATACAAAAACACGCACATATATACCTAAAGACCATTTATCCAAGTATAGCCTCTTCCATACCAAAACGAGTACGGATATACCAAAATGGACACTTCCATACAACAGAGAGCATGACCATACCAAAACTCTCACATATATAAAAAAACACGCACATATATACCAAAAGACCATTTATCCAAGTAGAGTCTCTTCATACCAAAACGAGCACGGATATACCATACAACATAGAGCACGACCATACCAAAACTCGCACATATATACAAAACCATGCACATATTTATACCAAAATGAGCTTTTATCCAAGTAGAGCCTCTTCCATACCAAAACGAGCACAGATATACCAAAGTGGACACCTCCATACAACAGAGAGCACGACCATACCAAAATTCGCACATATATACAAAAACACGCACATATATATATATACCAAAACGAGCTTTTATCCAAGTAGAGCCTCTTCCATACCAAAACGAGTAAAGATATGCAAAAGTGGACACCTCCATAAAACAGAGAGCACATCCATACAAAAACTTACACATATATAAAAAAACACGCACATATATACCAAAAGACCATTTATCCAAGTATAGCCTCTTCCATACCAAAACGAGCACGGATATACCAAAATGGACACTTCCATACAATAGAGAGCATGACCATACCAAAACTCTCACATATATACAAAAACACGCACATATATACCAAAAGACCATTTATTCAAGTAGAGCCTCTTCCATAACAAAACGAGCACGGACATACCAAAATGGACACTTCCATACAACATAGAGCACGACCATACCAAAACTCGCACATATATACAAAATCATGCACATATTTATACCAAAATGAGCTTTTATCCAAGTACAGCCTCTTCCATACCAAAACAAGCACAGATATACCAAAGTGGACACCTCCATACAACAGAGAGCACGACTATACCAAAATTCGCACATATATACAAAAATACGCACATATATACCAAAACGAGCTTTTATCCAAGTAGAGCCTCTTCCATACCAAAACGAGCACATATATACCAAAGTGGACACCTCCATACAACAGAGAGCACGTCCATACCAAAACTCGCACATATATACCAAAACATCGTTTATCCTACATAGAGCGCTTTACGAAGAATCCTACTAGAGCCATCTACTATTATACAAAAGTGGATTTTTCGTACCAAAACACACACATATATACCAATACATCGTTTATCCAAGTAGAGCTTCCTCCATACCAAAACGAGCATCGATGTACAAAAGTGGACACTTTCATACAACAAAGAGCACATCCATACCAAAACTCGCACATATATACCAAAACATCGTTTATCCTACCAAAACATCGTTTACATATATCTTTGAGTTCATACAGAAGGTCATATCTATTAGTCCAAAAAAATTGAATTCTTAGGTTCTCATATACCAATCTATCTTTCCATACAAAAAATTCCTCTCCACGAATCACATGGAGTGCGCAGTTCAAATCTCTCCAATGTTAAAAGACTATTGCATACGCACTGATGACACTGAATGCTGCGATGAAACCTGATGATATAAAATATGTGAGGAACCGCACGAGAAAAATGTGAATATTATGCTTGAAAATATTTACCTGATGTAAAAAGTTAGTATAACTAAATTGTTAACTCCCAACTATAGGTTGTGGTTGGTCTTGTTGGCGCATGTTTTCATGTATCTGAGATGACTGCCCTTCACTTCTATGCTTTACACTTCGAGCATTTTTTGACTTCTCTAATGCTTTCTCCACCCAACTCTTCTTCCTCCTTTTTTGTCTACCTTTGACCCCCTCTTTCTTCTTTACTCCCTTTGCTTTTGTAAGAAATGAATTTGTCGCAACGTTATTAACCTTCACCGCTTTATCATTACCCTCATTGTTGCCCACCCTCAAACTTTGCAATTGAGTTGATAGTTGCGCAAGTGCGTTCTCCATCAATGATGTACCCTCCTCACTCTCCGAAGCTGCATTAGCCAACTTCACAAGATTAGTGCAAAGCCTTCTATACCTTTGGATAACACATAATCTTTCATCACTCTCGTTTGGGATATTATCAACCCTTTCAAGGATAATATCTCTTACATGTTTTGTCCATCTTCGAACGATAAATGCATCGGGGATCTCCTTATAATTTAGTGAATCCAACACTTTAATCATATGAGAACACATTATTGTATATCTTACAAAGAGTCCCCAAGAGCAAGTTGTGGTCTCGACATCAGAGATCATTCGGACTGTATGTGATATTTCTTTGCCATACTCAACAACAGTATAGCGAGTCAATCCGTCAACGGTTTCAACTGTCAAGACTATTGTTCTGAGGAACTTCTCAAACTCTTTTTGGAACAACTCGAATACATAAGGGATGTAAATCTTTGCAGCTTGCAATATCATTGGTGCATGCATCAAGATTCTCGGTAATTTTTGTCTTGCTTCATACTCGTCTTGCAGCTCGTTGTGTCGCTTATCAATGATTATGCGTTCGAAATGAATAAAAAAATCTCTAAAATTGAAATCACGTCGAAGATATGCCTTGACATATGAGTTAAAAGATTCTGATAATTGTATGCTTGTAATCCCGAGAGTGAGCAACCTGTTCAAATAACATTTGGCCCACTTACGATGTTGCAAAAATTTTCCAGAAAGACAGCTATTTTCGCATAATTCATAGGTCCTTATCATTTCCTCCCACTTGTTCATGAAAGCATCTTCGTCGTCAAGCTCATGCATGCATTTACCAAACATTCGAAGAATTGGACCTACCTCACCGACTACGGGAGCTAAATTTTTCACAGCATTCTGCATTATATGATATGAACACAGACAATAAGAAACTTCTGGAAGCTTATTGGCGATGGCACCACCCATTGTAGCATCCTCGTCTGTAAAAATTGTCTTCGATTTTTTCTTTGAATGGACTTCAACGAATGTTTTGAATAACCATTCAAACGAAGCCATGCTTTCATCATATAGTAAAGTAACACCGAAGACAACCATCTGACGGTGGTGATTAAAATCGGTAAATGCACCGTATGGTCTCAACTCCCTATTGGTATTGAATGTCGCGTCAAAACAGATAACGTCGCCAAAGAAGGAGCAATCTTCCTGCATTCGTGAATCTACCCCAAATATATTTGTGACTTGATCTTCACAATCGAGTTGTTGCACATAACGGAAGCGAGGATCTTGTAATGATTTCTCTTGAAAGTATGTCAATAGACAACCAAGCTCTCCTGCTACCATCTGATTTTGACGTCTCATTCGTAAAAGGTTCTTATGATGTAATTTCGTGTATCCGAGATGCTCAATTCCTCCAGATAATTTTCCAGCAAGATCATGTGCCCCCTTTAGAGAAATCCCAGCATATGCAGCAATATCTATTTGAATTGATTGCATCTCCAAAATTTGTCTTTGTAATCTCATCATGTGAGCACATTCTTCCGAATGTAGTGGATGATTATGCTCGAATTTCAATTGTATTACAACATACTTATCAAATTTCTTATCCCGGTTGATCTTCAAATGAGCACCACAACCGCATCGTGTTTGTGCTCTTGGCTTGGTTGTATCTTTGTATCTTTTATCAAACCCTCTGTAACCCTCCTTAGCGCAAACAAATTTGGCCGAAGTAATAATTCCCGTGATTTTACTTTTGTTTATGTAGTCTTTACGAACACTGAAGATGCATTTTGCTGCAAATGAATTATACAAATTGAACGCGTCTTCTACAGTTTTAAATTCTTGAGTCAACGATGGTCCATCAAATCCATTAGAGGGCTCTCCTTCCATTGACAATTCAACACTGTTTGGATAGGATAATCGGTATTAACCATCGTGGGAGAATCAACAACATCAATACCTACTAACTGATCTCCAATTATTGGCATGCACGAGATCTGACTATCTTCCATTAACCAACTACAAGAGACAAATTCATTGAAAAATAAACCAAGCATTAACATACAAAAATATGCACAATTATTTAAAAAATACATAAAAAGGTTTTTATACAACAAACAAGTTTATTCGTACAATGTACAACATGATGGCATGTGACTCGATGACCTAAATATACATATCCAAAGACAAGCATAACAAAAAAATGTTATATTACATTATCAAACAAATGAGGTGGGGGCGAGAGGAGTTGAGATCGGGGGAGAGGATGGTGGCGGGGACGAGAGGGTGCGGGAGACGGTGGCGGCGAAGCGACAAGACAACGAGAAAGGGCTTGGCAGCCAGGGTGGGCGTCGAGAGAGGGCGTGGCGGTGATGGTCGGGGGCGAGAGAGGGTCGGGGACGAGAGGCGGCGATGGTCGGGGTGGGCGGTGAGAGAGGGCTTGGCGACGATGGTGGGGGGGCGAGAGAGGGTCGGGGATGAGATGCAGCGATGGTCGGGGTGGGCGGCAAGAGAGGGCTTCGAGGTGATGGTCGTGGGCGAGAGAGGGTCGGGGAGGCGGCGATGCACGAGGGTGGGCGAGAGAGGGTCGGGTCGGGGTGATGGTCGGGGACGAGGGTAGGGATTCGAGAGAGGAGGGGCTGGGGGCGGGATCCTCGGCCGTTGGATCATTCACAGCCACGTGTCATTCATCCGTGGATTGCAGCAGACTCTTCTGCAATCCACTTACAACAGAGGATCCGCGCCCTTATAACAGAAGATAAAGAGCTGTTGGAGAAGATGAAGAGTTTTTGTGCATTTTAGTTATTAATGGTGTTAATGTAAATGACCATTATGAGTGTGCCCCATGCCCACGAGGAGAGTTAGTGACCATTCTTTACAAATCCTGCAAGTCTCCCTTGTCAATAGAGAGTAAATATTTGCGTATGTCTCGTGTGTTCGTGCTTGAGTCTTCTTATGTGTGTACTTGGTTTTAGTTGGAGGCGCTTGCAGTTGAACGTTGTAAAGGATTGTGATTGATCGTGGATACTTGTAGCTGCTCATGGATGCTTATGGAGGATTATGGGTGATCATTGTGAGTTGTGGTTCAAGCTTGGATTGTGTGTGATTGTGTTGGTATATGCTCAAAAATACGATAAAAAGTCTTAAGGTCATCATAATGGTGTTGAACCAAAATTGGGGTTAGGCTAATTAGTTTCCAGAGGGAAGGCTAATGCCTCACAGGAAAGATCGTTGGGGAATATTGGAAGATATGACCCCTATGACATATCAAAACGATATCCTTATCCGTATCCAAACATGTACAATGTTTGTATGTCATTTGTCTGTGTATAATTGTCACACCACACTCCTTTGATCACCAAGACCTATGCGACGAGACCGTCGGACCTACGGTCCAATTACACCCGTGGTCTATGATATACAACAGTCTGCTGTATTAAAAATTGTATTTAGATTTTAATTGGAAAATCTATGTAATTACAATTGAAGTTAATTTGGTTTCAATTGGGAAACCAAATGGTTTGGAGGGAAAGTTGGGAATTCTCAAATTTGAAACATGGATAAGTTTGGGTTGAAGTTTAGTACCATACCTTGGAGTTCTAAATTTTTGGTGGACTTATATATGAGTTCACATCCCAAGCTCTTGTAGAAGTAATAGAGAGGAGGAATGGAGGACCACACACGTGCGCGCGCGCTCCGCTCCGCTCCGTCTCTGGCTCGGGCTCGGGAGAGTCAATTCGGATCTCGGATCTCGATACTTTTATTGCGAGTTTCATTTGGCCGATTGATTAAATTAATCAGACGGATTAATTTGATTTCGATCACATTGGGAATCTGACTCGATCTAAACGGTTCGATTTAGCCGCGGTTTTGGAATCTGAAGGGACACGTCCGTTGAGGGGCGTTTTCGGAAACCAAGGGTCACCGCGCGCTAGGGCACGCGAGCCCCTCTTTTTATATCCCTCACCCGACAGCGTCTTTCTTTACTCACTAGAAAAACTCCACGCGTCGTTGCTCTTGTTCTCGTTTCTCACGCCTGCGGCCCTGTTCTTCTTGGCTACAAGTTCTCGGAGGTGCTTTCGAGGACGGTCTCGTCGGTGTGCGCGGACGAAGACCGTGAACCATCGTATCTTGAAAGCGGATCACCAATATCCTTTGCACCGGTATTGTGGGGGCGAAATCCTCTCCAAGGACAGTCCATTTCATGGACGCTTCGATGATCTCTGATCTAATCTTTCTTATCTATTGTTTGCTGCAATTTGTTTATTGCTTACCCTTTTCTGGATCTCGCCTGGTTGTTTGTTTCCGTGTGATTAATCGGTTCCTATTTCCCTTTTGTAATCGGATAATGGATTGAAATTGCACGTTATTAATCTTGATAATCTATAATGTTGTTATGTCAATCCATTGAAATCCATATGATTATTATTTAACATATGCATGGTTGATCCTGTTTACAACAATCTTAGAGAGAATTTCCGGAACCAATTATAAAATTATGTCGGAAACCATGTTTAAATCGATGGTTGATATAACGGGTATGCCTGAAAAGTTCGGTGGAAAGAACTTTAAGCGTTGGCAACAACGCATGAAGATCTGGTTAACCACTATAAGATTAATCTCGATGCTTGAAACCGACTGTCCTACGGTGGAAATGGAAAACCCCTCACCCGATAGCCAGAAGGCGCAATCTGCGTGGAAGGAACGCGCCCGTATATGTCATGGTTGCATCTTGTTGGCTTTGTCCAACACGTTGTTTGACGTATACTGTTCGTCCATATAGACTGCGAAGGGGCTATGTGAAGACTTGGATCAGAAGTATAATACCGAAGACCTCGGTATTGAGAAATACTCCGTGGTCAAGTTTTTGAAGTTTTCCATGGCCGAAGGGAAGTCAGTTTCTGAATAGGCACACGAGTTTTTACTCATGCTCCATGGTTTAGAGGATGTCGAAGTGAAACTTCCAGAGAAGTTTCAGGTCATGTACATCATATAAAAATTTCTCAAGTCGTGGGAAGACTTCAGTATGACCCTGAAACACAGAAAGGGAAAATTTCTATGGATGACTTGATGGTGGCAATTGCCATAGAGGAGGAACACAGGAAATAAAAGCATGTGCTTCCTGTCGATATTCAGGCTAAGGTCAATTTCATGACCTCGAAGGGCAAGGATAAGAAGGGAAAGGGTCCTAATAACAATAAAATGCAACCAAAGAGCAAGATCTAGAAAAAGGTGAAGAATAAACCATGCTGGCACTATAATCAGGTTGGCCATTGGAAGAAGGACTGTCCGTCCTTGAAGGCTCAACCTAAGGCTGCAGACGGGAGTCCACAAGTGAATATGATCACAATGGGACTCGGGGCTAGCGAGGGGTATGTCTCTGTAAAACCTGAACTATACCATATCCATGATCCAAATGAGTGGCTTGTGGATACGGGAGCCAATGTAAATATCTGTTCTGTTAGAACTTTATTTTCTTATCAGACCTGTAGTGGCGGGACTGTGAAGACGGGGAACGATTCTGCAGCCAAGGTGCTAGAGTCGGGACAAGTCAACTTGAGGTTCTCCTCTGGACGTGTCTGGACGTTGCACAGGGTACTGCATGTTCTGACATCAAGAAGAATGTTTTATCTAGCTCTATCCTAGCTAGAAATGATTTTGAGTTAAACTTTAAATGTGATAAAGTTGTCATTCTGAGACATGGCATTTTTTTATGGAAAAGGCTATTTGGCATACTTTGATTTGTTATTTAGAACTAGATGTGATTCAGTAAATATTAATGAAAAGAATGTTTTGAATTCTAAATGTTCTAATTCTGTGTCTCATGTTGTGAATAATCTAGAATCTTGTGATCTGTGGTATGGTAGATTGTGACATGTAAACTTAAATTCAATTAAAAGAATGATGAATTTAGAGTTGATCCCTAAACACACTATTGATAAAACTCAAAAATGTGAAATCTGTGTGCAAGCGAAGACACCTAGGAAGTCTTTTCAGTCTGTCTCTAGAGATAGTGAGATCTTGGATCTAGTGCATATGAATAGGGTTCCTCCAAGACATATGGAAAAGTGTCCTTTTGAACTTTGGATAAATATGAAACCGAGTTTAAAATATCTCAAGGTGTGGGGCTGTCTCGCTAAGATTTTAGTCCTAGAACACAAGAGAAAGAAACTTGGTCCTAAAACTGTTGATACGGGCTTCTTAGGTTACCTGGAAAATAGCTATGCATATAGGTTCTTGGTAATTCGGTCCGAGATACCAGGTATAGAAGTCAACACCATTGTTGAACTTCGTGATGCTACCTTCTTTGAGGATGTCTTCCCGTTGAAGACTGGGATTCCTCAGAATCTGACCATTAAGGGCGCTTCTACATCAGGATCTATTCCAGATCAAGTGGAAATGATAACGAATGTGCGGGTTGAGACTCAACCTGAACCCAATGATCTTTCTGAAGAGATTGAGCCAAGGAGGAATAAAAGACCTCGGACAGTCAAGGATCTGGATAGCGACTTTGTTGTCTACCAGATCGAGGGTGATGCACCAAGTTATAAGGAAGCCATGGCTTCATCCGAAGCGAAACAATGGAAGGAAGCCATCAAATATGAGATGGATTCCATTATGGCTAATGGAACTTGGGAGTTGGTTGATTTACCCAAAGGGTGCTCTACCATTGGGTGTAAGTGGGCGTTTAAGAGAAAACTTAGACCTGACGGATCAATTGAAAAGTACAAAGCTAGATTAGTTGCCAAGGGCTTTAGGCAAAAGGAAAGTATCGATTATTTTGATACATATTCCCCTGTGACTAGGATGACCACAATCGGGATGCTCATAGCATTGGCATCTGTATATGATCTCTCTATCCACTAGATTAATGTGAAGACCGCCTTCCTGCATGGCGATCTTGAGGAAGAGATCTATATGGATCAACTTGATGGGCTTGTGACTCATGGGAATGAGAGAAATGTTTGCAAGCTTGTCAAATCCCTTTACGGATTGAAACAAGCAACAAAGCAGTGGCATGAAAAATTTGACAAGACTATTTTGTCATGTGGCTTTAAGGTTCATGAATCCGATAAGTGTGTCTATTCCAAGGTGAAAGGTGATGAGTGTATTGTCTTGTGCCTATATGTTGATGACATATTATTGTTTGGATCACACATAAGGATTATTAATGAGACTAAGGCATTCTTAAGTAGCAAGTTTGAGATGAAGGACATGTGTGTTGCTGATGTAATCTTGGGTCTTAAATTGACAAGGTCAGTTGATGGGATTGTAATTTCTCAATCTCACTATGTTGAGAAGGTACTTGAGAAATTTGGATATCAAGATTGCAAAGCTGTAAGCACTCCTTTTGATTCATCCAAAATACTGTTTAAGAATAAAAGTGGAGTACCTGTAGCTCAGCTAAGGTATTCACAAGTGATAGGAAGTTTAATGTATCTTGCAAATTGTACGAGACCTGATATTTCATTCTCGGTTGCAAAGCTGAGTAGATACACTAATTGTCCTGACCGTACTCATTGGGAGGCTCTGGATCGAGTACTGAAGTACTTGAAGGGAACTATTTCCCTTAGTTTGCATTATGGTAGACATCCATCTGTACTAGAAGCATACAGTGATGCAAGCTGGATAGGGAAAATAGAGGAGTCTGGGAGTAATGGTGTTACAGGGTATGTATTTACCCTTGGAGGTGGTGCAGTCTCTTGGAGGTCTGTGAAGCAGACCATTCTAGCTCGATCTACTTTTGAGGCTGAGTTGTGTGCTTTGGACACAACTAAAATTGAGGCTGAATGGCTAAGGGAACTTCTATATGAAATTCCCATGGTAGGTCAGCTTGTTCCTGCAATCTCGGTACATTGTGATAATATGACCACAATTGTCAAGATCAAGAGTTCAAAGTTCAATTAGAAAACAAGGAGACACATACAAATCAGACTTAAGACGTTAAGGGATTTGGTGTCTCGAGGAGTGTTGGCTGTGGATTTTGTTGGATCCAAAGACAACACGACAGATCCGTTGACTAAGGGACTTGATAGATCTTTAGTCCTAAAGTGTAGGCTTGGGATGAGACTGAGAACCATTGTGAGTTCCTCTACAGTATCAACCCAACCTATCTGAGTGGAGATCCCACAAAGTAGGTTCAATGTGGTAATAACAAGCTGTTTGGAGAACTGGTTCGTACTCTAATCTTAATGCGTAAGCATGAGTGTCTTATCCCTAGAAGCCTGAGTGTCGTTTAAGCTGCAAGTTTAGGAAGAGCATAGGCTCTGAATGGGTTCAAGCCTTTGGGCAGGATGTTAGCAGTGCATCCTTGGAGAACGCTACCTATGTGAGTGTTACTGTGGGCTGCAGTTAAACGAAGAGAGTCTTTCCTGAATACACTCATGAAACAGGATAAGGGTGCATGGCCTTTAAGAGCACCAACCCTGAAGATTGCATCAAGAACAACGCTTTGTTGTTTCTACCGTATACTTTAACACCAAGGTCTGAAGTTCAAGACGTAGTCACTTCGTTCTTGTTAAAGTGAAAGTAGTAAACTCAGGTAGAGGTTAAAACGGAAGGTACCTTTACTGAAAGCAAAGTGTGGCTGTCGAAAGAAGTCTCTTAACTCTTTTTGAATCTCTTTTTCGAATTGGTGAATTCGTGGAGGATTGTTGTATTAAAAATTGTATTTAGATTTTAATTGGAAAATCTATGTAATTTTGAAGTTAATTTGGTTTCAATTGGGAAACCAAATGGTTTGGAGGGAAAGTTGGGAATTCTCAAATTTGAAACATGGATAAGTTTGGGTTGAAGTTTAGTACAATACCTTGGAGTTCTAAACTTTTGGTGGACTTATATATGAGTTCACACCCCAAGCTCTTGTAGCAATAGTAGAGAGGAGGACGCGCGCGCGTGCTCCGCTCCGCTCCGTCTCCAGCTCAGGCTCGGGCTCGGGAGAGTCAATTCGGATCTCGATACTTTTGCCGTGAGTTTCATTTGGCTGATTGATTAAATTAATCAGACGGATTAATTTGATTTCGATCACATTGAGAATCTGACTCGATCTAAACGGCTCGATTTAGCCGCGGTTTTGTAATCCGAAGGGACACGCCCGTTGAGGGGCGTTTTTGGAAACCAAAGGTCACCGCACCCTAGGGCACGCGAGCCCCTCTTTTTATATCCCTCGCCCGACGACGTCTTTCTTCACTCGCAAGAAAAACTCTACGCGTCGTCGCTCTTGTTCTCGTTTCTCACGCCTGCGACCCTGTTCTTGTCGGCTGCAAGTTCTCGGAGGTGCTTTCAAGGATGGTCTTGTCGGTGTGCGCGGACAAAGACCGTGAACCGTCGTATCCTGAGAGCGGGTCGTCAGTATCCTTCGCACCGGTATTGTGGGGGCGAAATCCTCTCTAAGGACAGTCCATTTCATGAACGGTTCGGTGATCTCTGATCTAATATTTCTTATCTATTATTTGCCGCAATTTGTTTATTGCTTAACCTTTTCTGGATCTCGCCTGGTTGTTTGTTTCCATGTGATAATCAACTCCTATTTCCCTTTTGTAATCAGATAATGGATTGGAATTACACGTTATTAATCTTGATAATCTATAATGTTGTTATGTCAATCTATTGGAATCCGTATGATTACTGTTTAACATATGTTTGGTTGATCCTGTTTATAACACAGTCAACTCACGTACACTAGATTAACATTTGGTACCAAAAGAAAAATATAAAATAAAGGGAAATTTCAGCATTCATTCATTCTTATTAATTATATTCATCAAGTCCATATCCACAATTTGAAAAACAAAATGTAAACATAGAATATATGGAAAAATACTCTCAGTAGTATTTCATTACATGGTTTCTACAAAAAAACTAGAAAATTACAGGGAGACAAATAAATTACTGTAAGATGTAAGTACCTTGTATGGCATGAATATGTCTGTCGAAAGCTTTAAAGTATAGAGAATGCTATTGTTGCAGCTACTGCTCAGCTACACATGTTGGATTTACACAAGATAATGATATGAGCGATTGCCTAGATATGAGTTGTATGCTAGACATTAGTGTAAGGTAAACAAGGAACATGTACTCAACTCTCTCTACTAATATACATGTTCACTGTGAAAACCAACTTCAATGAGGTTTCATTAGTTTACATTAGATCACATGTTCACTGATTTCATTTATTAATTTAATATTCACTTAGAGCAATATGACACTATTCTTAAGTTTTCTTCTTGTTGATCATAGTCCACAATGGTGTACAATATAAATACTGTTATTCAATCACTGATCATTTCCTTAAACAAGCCCACTCAAGTTTGCAACTCGTAGGCCTCTACTTCAGGGAAACTTTTATATAGCCATCGTAAGTAAAACCCACACCAGGACCTCTATTCATATCAAAATATGAAGCACAAAATCCCAAATCTCCAACTTCAATCCACATCCTGCAACACCTCTAACATTTCCTATGCTCGAAGTAATATCCGATGCAGCTGCACCTAATGTTACTTCCAGCACTAGTATCGTGTATAAGTGCGAAGATAAGAACACAACAATGTCACCTTCCAACTCCAGAGAGCGACTCCGGATGCAAACGGACGACTAGATGCAACGTGTCATCCAACTCGTCCACAGAGATCATGACCTTCATGATATCTACTCGGAGTCCAAAGGTGCATGCTGAATCATTTATAGCATCTGCTTTATTTCTACATGTCACCATGAATTTCATTTATGACTCAATAATACAAGGATTATATGCAACACTAGCGACCTCTTGTAAATTTAAATATTTAGCATATTCCTACAATGTTGTAATGAGATCATTCCGGGCACTCAGAAGTAAGCTACAATATTCTTGGATTTCATGTAATTTATTGATGTATTGCTCGGAAGTCACCCCTATATAGATAGGGATAACATTACTATATATTGTAACAGGTATTTATGCCTATATGGATTAGGTATCCAACATCAGTTCTAAAAGTTGCTGATTGGAAGCAAAAAAGACCAAGTACATATTTATGGCTATCCGTTTGCTCTACTTAACATTAAGTGTTTCACTGGAGGTTGCTCCAATTATCTAAGGCCAAAGTTATTTGCATAATGGGAGTCTAATGCATGGTTGTGATGTTGGGATCTAATGATTCAGTAGAGACAACATTTCATTAAAGAATGATCGATGCGTTTGCCCAATGGATTAAAAGTGTATTTGATTTGAAAAGGACGTGGCATTGATTGGGATTCATGGTGCATTTGATTTAAAAAATGTGTCATAAATTGGGAACGAAACTTGTTCCTCTAGTTAATGTATGAACTCAACCTCGTGTTTCTTAAATAGTATTACAATCAAAACCACTACATAGAGATTGATGGAAGACGGGCAACATGCAGCGTCGCTAATTCTTTTTGGATGTCAAATTCAATTCTTCGAAACACAATATCTATAGACCTGTGAACCATAACATCGCTATGCATAATTTCTTGAATCCTTTTGAGGAGCCCTAGTGCTTCAGTTGCCAAGAACCCGAAAATATCAAAATCAAAAGGATGAATACATGTTGATTTTCAATACAAGTTTTTTTCATGCTTAACAACTTTAGCTGAGGCAACTTTCTGTAAAATGTATCTAGGGCTGTCAGAAAATTCTCAAGTTCAACATTCGCTCAGATTCGACTCGCTAGAAATTCGTTTCAGATTCAATTCGAAAATAAATGAATCGAACCTGAACACAAGTTTGGGCTCGACTAAATAAACGAATCGAACCTCAAAAATATAGGTTTGCTCAGGTTTGGTCCACTAAAAGTTCGATTATATACACACACATACATAAAGTATATATACATACATACTTTATATATAAGGAAAAAGACATTCTATTATAACATATGGCCATTCCCTTATTTTCTTAAACAGATCCAGTCATCCACTCCCTACGTCCATATTCCCGAAACCCCCATAAAACCCTCCCTGCAGACTACAACGCTGTCCTATTCTTAAACGAACCTTTAATGAGCCGAACCGAACTTTACGAATCTTACCTGAACCAAACACTACAAGAAATTGGACCTAAGGCAACGAATAATTTGAATTTTCGTTGCCATATCTTTCGACGTAAAAGATTTAACAACAAATATTATTTATTGTCAAATCATATTTTATACTTGTAATTAACAACAAATGTCATATTTGTTGTTAAAGGTCCATATAACAACGATTTGTCTGTTCAATTATTCATTAAATTTCATACTAATCGTTGTCAAATTTAGCAACGATTAGAAGAAAAATTCAATGAATAATCCTTGTTATATAATTCATTATGAGAAATATAGCAACGAATACCATTATTCGTTGCGAATTTAAAGAAGCAAGCAATGAATGATATTCGTTGTTATATATTTAACTACGGAAGATATGACAACGAATATTAAATTATTCGTTGTCTTAGGACAATTTTCTTGTAGTGAAACCGAACTTGATTATAGTTTTCATTTTATAGAATCGAACCAACCTCGAGCCTGAAAGTATGCTAAACGAACCGAACCGAGCCTGTGTTGGCTCGCTCAAGTTCGGCTCGTTTACACCCCTAAACATATCCCGCAATAAAATCACTCCTTACTGAACCCGCCACTTGAAAAACTTCAGTCAAATCAACACATGCATGCTTCCCTTCAGCCCATCTAAATATTAAAACATCTGCTGATCTGAGTGTCAATCTCCCCTCTTGTGGATCTGTCGAAAAATTCACAGGTGTTTCTTTCTTTGTGGCAACCCCAACATGTCTAAGTACATCATAAATGACATCCCTTACAAAATCATGTCTATATTTAAAACCTGAGAGTTCACGACAATGAACTGTATGCTCACCAAAAGCGTCTAAGTAGGATTTGTGGTATAGCGGATAAGCCTCATCGGTTGGGAATATATGAATCATAAGACGATACTTGATGATAGTACACTACTCGATGGGTGACATATGCATTTCTAGGTCCTCTAGTTGTGATAATAATTCCACGTGACTAGATTTAGAACTATTATGGAATGTTGAGAGGAGGCATTATCGAGAAGTTGATCCTCGTTGGAAATTCATAAAGTGGCGTAGTTTGTTTTTTTTTTTGAAAATTCACATCACATGTGCGTGAGGCACGTGAGCATGACTAATGATTTGTTATTTAGGTCTACGCACCACTCTTCGTGATTGTGTTCTACCTTTCGAAGTAAGTTTGATCAATGGCCCACGATTGGCCTAGTTGGACGGCTCCGATGAAACTCTTAGGATCCAACGCTTGCTTCTTCGTGTTTCAACATATCATCTTCTTTGTTTTTAGGTGCTAGAATCGAAGGGGAATGGATGTTAAAAATCCTATCATGAACAGGTCTAGTCTCGTGTTGCTCCTCCTTAGTCTTTCTACAAAGGAAGGCTTGTTGTCAAGGTTGGATACCGTGATTGAGGTTCACGGATATCAACTCGCGTAATGGAGAGTAGGAGGTATGGGTCGTGATGGTGGTGATTGAAGGGAAGTGGAGCTCAGCCATCATGCCATGTCGAAGACAGAAGGTTGTAAAAGAGAGGTGAAGTATGAGAGAAGAAGGTGGTATTGGGAGGTTGTCGGATATGTAATCAAAGTAAAGGGTGGAATTGTGTGGCACAATCGGGATGAACCGACATAGGAACAAATTGAGGGTTGGATGTATCAGATGGAAACAATAGAAGGAAAAAAAGAAGCTAACGAATAGCAACTGAAATGAAGTAGTCAAGGTATACGATCGCTTGGGAATGTTATTGCTCAAGCAGCAATGTTCTTGCCTCCCTGAAACGAAGTGGTGAAGGTATATGACCTTGGGAATGTTGTTGCTCGAGAAGCAATGTTCTTGCCTCCTGTCCTCTAGAGATAGGAAGAGGAGACAAGGCAACTTGAAATTGCTGTAATAGTGTCACTTAGAAGTAGAGGGATGACATCTAGACGACAGTGCTATAGTTAGCAGTTGAAGGGAAGAGCGAGCTTTAAAGTTAAGTGTCTATGACCTCCTAGGAATCGTGGAAGGCAGGAAGATGTCAAGACAAACTATACTATACTATCTCTTTTCCATTTCCCTTTCTCATCTAGCTCGTACACCTGCATGCCCTATTCTCATCCTTTAGTCAACCACAATGGAGGCAAACTTGCATGATAGTAATTCTGAGCCTTCTAGGCAATACAAGTATTTGATAGTCGAACTTACCTATATAACTATCCCGTACCCAGATATGTCTCTTGCGCATCACATAAATTTTCAGCCCTATCTCATAAGGGGATGATATGAACCAAAATAATCACACCTAGATGGAAATCGAACTCATCATTGACTCTACAATGTCTTTTCCTCAGTCAAAGGGGACTAGAAGCTAGCACAACAAATCCTTTTAAGGTGGATAAGTGTTGAAATTTAAGAGGACACTAGGCTTAAATAGGAATAATAAGGGCTTTGGATCAGGCGAAGGAGGTACAATGATGATCATCATGAATCAAGGAAGATATGAAAGTTCTTGAGTTTCAATTTACATCGAGGAAGGTGATGGGGTTCTAGAAGAGGATGGTGATCACAAATGCTAGAGGAAACATGGGTTTACAGGTGGTACATGTCAGTAACGATGGGAGTTGAGCTTTGGAATTGAGGAAGAAGAGAGCACGAAGCTGGAGGAATAAGAGGGAGGTGATATGAGGAGAAGACTATGGAGGAGAGGGGAGAAGGCGATGGGAGAGGTGTTAGGCAAACAGAGTCCTTCATTTCATGACTATAGAAAAAGTGATTGTGGAACCTTGGGGAGAAAGTTGACCAAGAGGTCAATGACTGAGGTTGAGTTGGTGCATGTGTGGCAAGGCACCGACCAATTAACGCCTAGTGTTGACATGTGAATAACGAGTCAGAGGATGGACTTGGGTGATGGGTTAGCGTAGATCTAGCTCAATCAGGATAGGAGAGAGTGCACAAGGTGACTAGATCAAAGGTGCCACATGGAACTCAAAGAAAAATCCTAAAATCAAAATTTTAAATAAAAAGAAATAAAGTTAGCTTCAAATAAAAAGCTTTCTCTAGAAAGTTTTATATCTCGTTTAGATCTATCATTTTATGAAAATCAATTTTTTATATATACATTAGATACTACATAGGATTTTTGTTGCGCATTTTATAGATATAAAATACATATGTTTTCTTATTATATATATTTTTTATTAATATACCATGTATATATTATAACATACTATATTAACATAACACTTAATATTAATTGGTATTTTTTTGGAATTTTTAAAAAGAAATTTAGTGATTAAAATAGATATACATACATACATATATATATATATATATTTATATATATATATATATATACAAACATGTGCAACATAACATCTCTCTTTTTATTATTTTCTAGTATTTATAAATGTTTTATGGATTTTGATTCTAGTGTAGTTAGTTACATTACAAAACACATCAACAAAGTCAAAAGAGATTAAAAATAAAATAAGGTCGTATTAAAATAATAATGTTATGATCAGATCGATTGTATGGTAATAGTATAGCTCAAAACCCTAACTTTTACAAATGAAACCTTGAAAGTAGTCTCTTTTGAAAGATAATTTAATATAGATTGGTCTAAATGTGGGGCATGGTTCGCTTTCTGATTGTATGCATGAGATATGTATATTTAAATCTAGGCAAACAATAAATGAAGGTTTGACTTTTATTATTGTACATGCTAGTTAGTATTTTTTAAATGAATTAGTATGATCTATATGTGCACTAGGGAGATCGTTTTATATCAATTGGAGTTGATACAATTTTATTAAAAATAAATGATGTTTATACATTATATACGAGGATGATTATGCATAGAATATAAGCTTGATTTCTAATCTTTTTGGTTTTATTTCAAGAATATTGCTTTCTTATTAATGTACTATTTTAGTGCTAATATGCATTTCTTATTAATGAGAATGTATTTACAAAAATGCAGTACTAAGATGCAAATACAAGTGTTTGTTAATGTTCTAATCTTAATTTCCATGTAGTAGGGAGGATGAATCACGTGTTCCTCCGGGCCCAATAGTCGTATCCTTAAGGGTCAGGTCATGCAACCCAAGTTTGGGGAAGATGATATAGTGGTCTTAGATGCATGTTCATCTTGTGAGAAGATTTTACTCTTCGTCAACAATAAGCTAGGACTAGAGTTTTGTAGTAAGAAAAAGGATTCATAGATAATCAAGGGCATATCATGCTACGGCAATTTAAGAAGGTTAACTTCAAAACACATCCCAACAATACTCGATGCATGCATCTTACAAACCAAGCAAAGACAAAAACCTAAAAGCTAAAAGCAATTTAATCCTCCAAATATATGTAGGAGAAAACATCAACCAATAGAAATTGTTTCGTGGATGTGAACCGTTGACATCTAAAAGGGGACTCAGAGAACCATCTATCATTCTGTGAGACAACAACTTCGTCGAATTTATTTCCCACGATAAATCTTAAAAACATCCATGGTAGAGGGAATATAGAAGAGCTTGTTATGAGGGAAGAGAACCCAAAGCTTGCTGAAAATACTTTCAGTATCAATGCAAGAATCATGCCAAAAGTGATTGAGACGTTCTTTTCAATAGTTCATAAGATATGGCATCAATAAGGAGCCAAGTCACATTTAGGATTCTCCTCAGACCGTTCAAGATCATTAGCAAGTTGGAAAACATTTCTCACCCAAACCTAAGCAACACTACTAGCAACAGATAAAAGGATCATGAAGAACTTACAGTCTGTGATGAAATGGATGAAATATTCCTCCTCATCACAACAAAGGTTAGATTGGCTAAGCAATTTATTACAAACATAACCAAGTAAAGAGAGAAACATGCTTTTATAATTTATTATTCCAATACAAAATCAAGAGAGGATCTCCGAGGCCTCCATCCGTCGAGAGGTTATAACAATTCTTATAGGATAATCGTCTCTTATCTAGTAAGAGAGAAAGTTGTGGAGCTCCCTGGTGACTAGATAATACAAATGATAACCTAAATGAACAGATTGTGCATTGACCTTATTATGCAAAACCTTGCCTAGTTAAACCTAGCCAGCTTGGATTCGCAGTGTAGCATCCATGGTGATATTTTTGTTATTTGTTAATTTGTAGGTAAATGAGTAAAAAGTACCAAATCAAGATGTTATCCCAAAAGGGAATGTCTTTGCCATCACCATTTTTGCAGAGAAAACAAGTTGAAAAGCAATCCCAAGATTTAAGGGAGACCTGAATGAACAGGGAGACCCTTAATGTACCAATCTAATCATGGCTTATCGCTGGCGGACTGTATCCAACTATATAGGGGGAAGCACAATGCATTATTGTGGTAGATTTTCCAAAACGTTGTTAAAAAGTCTAGACAAGTTGCTAACCTCAAGCTTAATGAACCCCATGCCGAGAGACAATGTGCGGCTTATTTGTGAGATTAGCTCCATTCAGTAGGTATTCGACTCTTAGAGAATCTGATATCCTCATGATGATCTTCATAATCAATGAATTCATCATATAATCCATGATTAATGATGTAACCAATGAGTTTAGGTTGATACACCTTGCTGGTAAAGGCAGAAAGATGTATATGTAGGAGGCAATCCTTTTGCTTACCATGTTCCCTACTTGAGGAAAAAAATCCATATGGAGAGAACATGAGCTAAGACCATGACCTGGGAAGGACACACACCAAGCACTTTTCTGGAAAGCTTGCCAAGTCGGATAGCAAGTGAATGTGAGTTTTATTCTCCTTGATAGAGAAGAAGAAAGATTTGGAGTAAATAACATAAATTACTGACCCTAATGAAGATATTTAAGATGCGACATACATCGGTTTGGGAAGGTGCATTGTTGAGAAGATAAGAATGTCATCTACAAAATGAAGGTTCGGGCTACTAATGTTGTTATTCTTGGATGAATAACTCTTGATGAGACCATTACCCTACATGTGTGTAAGAAGAATGTGCAGAATTCGCATTGGAATGCTAAAAAAATGGGTTGAAAGTGGATCTCTTTAACGAAGGTCCCATAAAGGAGGAAAAATAGCATAGTCAGTACATTGATCCTAATAGAGAGATTAAAACTATATTATTTCTATTGATCTGAGAAATCGAAGTTCCAAGTCAATACTTTGAAAAAGGACCAAACGATCGGGTCAAAAGCCTTGTGAAAGACGACTTCAATGACTACTCTAATCTTTCGCCACTTTCTATTCCACATAATCATGCATAGATCGATGCTTGATGAAAGCATAGATATTGTTTAACTGTTATTCGCGTGAATCTATTTCCAGCAGCTTTCGAGATTATTTGCATTTCATAATTGATGAGACTGATTGGCTCAATATTCTTAATCCTCATAGCATGATCTTTTCCAGGAACCAGTGTAATCACCACATAGTTGAGATTAGCTATTACTTCATGACCATTAAGCTTTAAGTTAGGAAACATTATTTTGTTGAAAATGTTGCAAACATCATTTTTAGTGGCACTCTAGTGGTCTTGGTAGAAATTTGCAGAGAAACCATGAATTCTTGGGTTCTTATTCCTTTTTTGTCCAAAGACAATTCTTTTGATCTCTAGTTCAGTGAAATCACCATATCAAATATCCTCATCAAAGTCTAGGTCCATTGTATCAATTTGAAGGAAGGAGTGCTTTACATCATACCTGTAAAGCTTTTTTTCTATATAAAAGGTGAGGATACGATCTCTTATCAAATCGTAGCTCGTACTGAGGACATCTTTATTATAGAGTTAAAAGATATAATTGCTTTATGTTTTGAGGATTGCACATGCAAGAACCTATAAATAAGGTCAACCAACTTTTATTAATCTTCTTTCACCATTAAACGAAGAAAAGAGAAGAAGTTGTGGTCATTTGGAAGAGCCTAAGCTTGGAGGGATTACAATGCTCCACCATGGTGGTCTCACAGGAATTGGTTTCCACTCGAGCCTGAGTCTCCAACAACATAATATTCAAATTGTCTTGTGAGATTTTGGTGCTTCTAAAGCGAGAGCAGTTCCATCATAGCCTCCTTAAGGAAGGAGATTGAGGGAATAACATCATTTGCACCATGAAATGGGGAACAATATGTGTCATGAGAACATGTTGATATGTCATTAAGAGTATTCCATTTAAAGTACTTGTTGTTAGCACATAGAAGTTATTAGCTCGCCTCTCACCGCACTTTCCTTGCTGACATGGGGAGGGATGCTGGACCAGCTCAGGATGTTTGAACTGCCAAAACTATGCAAGACCTTTCTATAATGGTCACGCTGAACATTGTAATGCAAATTTGTATACTAGGAAGTGGATAACTCTTAGCAGTTTCTTGAAGTCAGGATTTTCAAACATGCAATCTAACATGGGTAATCATAGTCCAATATCCAAAACCAGACTAGTAAGTGCCTACCCTCAGATGTGTTGAGATACCATAAAACTTAACCCAAATGTAGGAGATTCCATTCTTTGCTGCCACTCTGAATTCATACGACCATGCTGTTAAGGATCATTTGGTCCCCAAATGATGAGAAAAATGATAAGAGTATACATCGATCAATAAAGTCATAGAGGCCCAATAGGCATATCTTAATGTTGGACTTGTAAGCCCTTGGCAACCAATTAATGCAATAAAAGTTATTGTGTTATAATGTATATCTAAAATGCTTGTTTGTGAATGTACTTAAATTAAGGCCCCTTTGTACAACTAGGGTTATGTACTGTGGCCATATTGAATACCATGTAGTTGGAAGGAAGCAACTGAATTTACATGTGATATTCAATATTAATCTCCAGTCTGAGAAAGAGATATCAATCTTTCTTTAAAATTGATTTCCGATCGACTTCTTGATGCTCATCTATATAGGAATGGAGATTTGGATGTGTCAGAATAATCAAATCAAAAAGTTGACTTGATGAGGTCAAGATAAACTATTACATGAATCGTAACGGTCTCGAATGCACACATTAGATAGACCGCTAAGTTGAAGACCTAACCAAGGTCCATATACCAGTGAATTAGTGCGCATATGAGGGCATATGAGAACTGTGATCTCTCAAAGCAATTATACATGTTCATACTTGATGAAACATGAGACAAAGCTCACTTATGATATATTTAGGGGCCATAAAGAATTCCATGCATGGTTTCCTTATTTATGAAATAAGACACAAATTTGAGATATTAATGTGTGCTTTTGGAAAGTATTTGTTTAATATTACCTCTCAATTATCAATTGAGAAATCTATTGATATGTCCCGAAGAAGACAGTCAAAATAAGTTTTGAACGTCTGATATATCAAAGTCTTACAATATGAAGGATGAATGAGTATTAGGAATATTTTGAGTTAAATCTATCTTAATAGATCATCTACCATGATACTTTCATTCGATGGAATGATGAAATCAGATGGATTTTAGTAACTCCACTTCTTGGCTTAATGATGTGCGAATTAATCAAACTAAGTCTCGTTTCATTTGATTCAAATATCCAATTTAAAATTCAATGTCCAAATGTTGGAAAGAGAAATGATAATGGAGACGAGCACACTTTTGGAGCTCATTTCTAAGCTCCAAATAGTTTGTACTATTATTAAAAATGGAGAAGGAAGCTGAGTTCATCAATGTGCTCATTTATTGAGCTCATGGAAAGTGTAATGCATTTGTTGAGCTCACTTAGAGTGTGAATCATTGTAAGTGACACATTTTTTCAAAAGTGGTATAAACCATGAAATTGTATATTTAGTCAAATTTCAAGTCACTATACGTGGATACTATGGTCTCCCCGACATTATCTCTAAGTCTCTGCGATTGTAACTCATAAGTCCTAATTGGATTGGGACTCGTATTATGTGATGCCGAAATTGATATAATAATTGCTATTGTCATAATTAAATTTTTATAAGGGAATTTTTGTGAATATGATTTACAAATATTAATCATTAATTAATATGAATAATGATTCATAATAATTAATATTTATACGAATTTGATTCATATAATTATTGCTAAGGCACTTACATGAATATGATTCACATTGGAATTTAAATTGAATTAGATTAACACCTGAAATTAGATAGTTATTCAAATTTCAAGTCACTATACATGAATACTATGATCCCTTGGACATTATGTCCAAGTATCTGAGATTTCTGCTCATGAGTCCTAATTGGATTAGGACTGATACCTAATAATATCAATAATATGATAATAGTTGTTATTATCATGAATATATGTATATCCATGGTTTTGTAGATATGATCCATATTATATATATTTTATTAATATGAATAATGGTTCATAATATATATTAAATATATATGAATACGATTCATAAGTATTTCAAAGAATAAATGTGAATTGTATTCACATTGGAAATTAAATGTAATTTGGTTTTACATTTTACTGTGAGGTGCTCTCATAAATCTCCTAATTATGATAATTCAATTGAGAAATCTATTGAGGAATGCAATCTTGACATCCATATGACAGATGTCGTAGTCAAGATATGCATCTTAGCTCGCAATGCCCAGATGAATTTAAGTATAGACACAAAAGAGAATGTCTCATCGTAGTCGATGCATTCTCTATGTGTATAGTCATCGATTACAAGTTATGCCTTGAAGGTTCCTACCTTCCCATCAGGTCCCCTCTTTATCTTGAAGATCCATTTACACCTAATGGATTTTAACCCTCTAGGTAGATCCTCTAGGGTCCATACATTGTTCTTGTACATGGAGTCTATTTCATACTTCATTGTTAACATCCATCTGTCCATGTCATAATCCGTGAATGCTTCATCAAATGAAGTTAGATTATTGTCATTTTCACCTGACACATGGAATCCGTACCTTTCAAGTGGCATAACCACCCTTGAACTCCTTCGAAGAGGTATTTGTGTTTCATCTTCATTCACATCTTTAATTTCCAGTTCAGGAAGCTCAATATCCTCAAGGTATTCAATGAGTTCCTTTAATTTAATTTTGTCGTGACTCTTAAGGAAGTCATCCTATAATAATTTTACATCTCTATAAATGCTCTAGAAATGAAAAGAGTCTCAGGGTCATAAAGTTGGTATCCAATACCGTATTTTACATATCCAATAAAATAACATTCTCTAGTGCATGTTTCTAGGTTACTTGCATCCATGTTCTTACATGGACCAAGCAACCCCAATCAAGTGTCTAACATTGTACTTGGTTCCAAACAAAAGCTCATGATGGATTTTGGGTATGTATAGGCTAGGAATCGTATTTACGATATATATTTTAGTTACTATATCTATGATGGTCATGTTACGTCTTTCAGCAATACCATTTAGTTGAGGATTTTAGGAGTGATATTGGATACAATTCCTCTCTCTTTGAAGTATTCCTTGAATTCATATGAGAGGTACTCGTCATCTCGATCAAATTGAATCCATTTAATCTTCCTATCAATTTTTTTCTCAACCAAAATCATGAACTCTTTGAATTTTTCTAAGGTTTCGGATTTATGACATAACATGAAGATATACCCATATCACTAATGGCCATCGGTAAAAGTCAAATAATATCGATGTCCATTTCAAGTCATGGTAATGAAGGGATCACATACATCGGTATGTATTAGGTCAAGAATACCCTCACATCTTGTAACCTTATTACGAAAGGATGCTCTAGTCATTTTACCTCGAATGCAATGCTCATATGTAGGTAAAGTTTGGACCTGTAGAAAATCTGAGGGTCCATCCTTTATCAAATTATTGATCCTATCAACAGATAAATGGCCAATCTTTTGATGCCAATTCATGTTCGAATGATTTCTGTCTTCTCTAGTTATTTTAGGATTTTTATTATTGAGTGTTACATTCATGATAAATTCATTAATGGACTAGAAGCTAGAATACCATTTGTAATATATTTATCATAATGACTTATGATAAGTTTATCATAAAATAAAAATGAATATCCATTTCTAACTAACTTAGATACACATATTAAGTTCCTTCTAGCATCTGGAACATAGATACATTCTCTAAGTAATAGGGTTCTCTCACTAGATAACAATAGTCTACACGTCCAACGGTGACTGTTGCAACATGTGCGTCATATCCCATTTGGGTGATTATCTCCCCTTGATCCAGATTTATGATCTCCTGAAATAGATGCAATAGATTGCATACATGAATAGAAGTACCATAATCTACGGCCCAACTACCTTTCATCCTACAAGAAAATCGATTTCAATGATGAAAGTAGATTTTATACATGCCAGAGCATTATTATTACCCTTCTTTAAGGTTTTAAGATAACATGGATAATTTCTTTTCCAGTGCCTTAATCTTTTATAGTGATGACAAACAATCGATTTATTAGATGTCAGATGTATGGAAGATTGAGAAGATGAGTCGGCTCTTTGACTTCTTCTTCACTCTTGGGTCAGACTCTTCCGGAACACATCACATCACCGAGCATCTCTTTTAGATTCAACATTATATCATGGACATTCTCTATGCCCATATGTTGCTTCTGAACACATTGAATAGAGACCTCAGAATATAGGAACTAGCGAGTGGTCCTTATTAAAAGTTTCATTAAATTTCAATTCTTCGATTGACACAGGGTTATGCTTGTTCTCGTTGAGCACATAATCGATGCGTTCCACATAGAGAATAAGCTCCAAATTATAGACCCAGTCTGAATAATTTGGTCTGGTCAATTGGTTAACCTCTACAAGACTGCTAAGCAGGTTCACGGATTTCATATCTCAGATTAAGATGCACTTTATTAGAATATATAAATAATTACATATACAAATTTAAATTTATTGGGATTTTTAATCGAATTAGTCTTGTCTTTTAAAATTTGAAAGTCCATTCCCTTATCAAACTTTCAAAGCAAGAGATATACTTATTGTTATATCTCTAACATGATCGGGGATCTTCTTTTACATCCTAATAATATAAGAAATTACAACTTAGATAAAGAGAAGTGAGGACTCATTCCCCCTTGTAAGTCCAACTTGCATTTCCCAATTCAATCTTTAACACCTATACCCAATACCCCCAAGGTGATGTTGACCCATTGTTAACTGAATCAATAGTAAATAGGAATAGAATCCGCTATGTGTAATTCAGTACCACCTCAATAACACGAGGAATAATACTAGGATCACTATGCATACGACCTTAATCTTTTGAAAAGCAAATATCTCGATCCATGTGCGCTTGTATGTAGGAGCTATCACTTAGGATAGACATCTCCAACATACAATCCACGACGACAGAACCCTTCACCTTGACGGGAGACCATGGATGTCATTTAGATGATACCCCATATCCCATTCCAATTTTAATTAATGATTATGAATCATATTCACATAATTAATTCTTCTAAGGGAATTACATCTCTATTTATAATAGTGTTTATTTTCATTGGATCTAATTTATTAAATCAATCATCAATCCAATTAATCAACTAACAAACAACTAGGATTTGCTTTATATTACTGATTAATCGGAAAATCAGCGGTCTTAAGTTCCACATAAAGCGAGAACTCAGTCGCTGAGGTGACCACACGAGATTCGGATTAAGTCAACAATTAATCCACGATAAATAAATCAAGCAACAAAAATAATTATGCGGAGTTAAAATTTATTATAACTCTACAACAAAGATGTGTATAGGTGCAAGTATGTGTAGAGTGTCGAACACAGGGAACAAGCAGGATAGATCGGAAAATAAGTGCTCAAGACTGAATGTGATCAAATGCCTACAAGTGTGCTATTTTTGTGGGTTTTTAATTTTACATATTTTTTAATTTAATTTTTTATTTTATATTTTTGTATTTTGATTCTTAATTTACTGATTTTGTATTTTATTTTTATATTTTATATTTTTATCTTTTCGTTTTCTTTTAATAAGGCTAGAAAACTATATAGGATATATATGTGCACAAGAGAGACAAGAGAGGGATATATATAGGTAAAAATACTCAAAATACAGGGAATAAAATATTTTTGTACTTTTTATATTTTTCCAATGTTTTGTGGATTTCTTCTAAATTTTTCCTAATTTTTTTGGTATTTTTAAAGGCAAAAATACTAAAAACAGTGCTCAAAATTAAAGGCTGAAACTAAATTGAGGATGAAAAATATCAAACAGAATCCAAAATTCCTCAAATTAATTTTACATTAAAGATAATCAAATAGAGAAATTCAGAGGTGAAAATTATATTTTTGGGATTTTGTGGAGTTTTTAAGATTTTATGAAGGTTTTCGGGGTTTTTTAATTTTTAGGAGTTTCGGCTCATTTTTTAGTGATTTCGGTTTAGCGTTAAAACACACAGAAACACACCAAATATATTTTTCTTGGAAATTTTCAAAAATGTTTTATAATTTTTATGTATTTTCTAATGCAAACAGTGTTGAAAATGCATGTTTTTGAATTTTTATAAATAGTAAAATACAACAAAAAGTCAAATTAAAAATATAACATGGAAGCACAATACAAAAGGAATGTATGCCTATTTTTTTGGTGATTTTTCGAATTTTATAGATGCATGAAATAAATAGAGACAACAAAGAGAAACTACATTACTGGCAAGGGCATATACGTAAATATCCAAAATATCCATGGCCAAAGTGTAATTTTTCCAAAAATATTAAGCGCAGACAAGAAATTCCAAGGCCAGTAAGAAATAAAAAAGGTGCAGACCCTTCCCCACAAAATTACCCAAAAGACACGTACTAGAGCACACACGCCTATGAGGGACGGATTTGCAATTATCAGAAACCTGGGGGTTGAAGCACAAAATATCTCAAAATATACTAACGTTAAAGGAATGTTTGAGGGTTAATTAGAAATACAATAATTCCCAGGGGTCCCGATGCAAAATGTCCACACACCTCACATGCACGAGTCACGTGAGGTGACGTGAACAAGGACCTTTCTGCAAATAAGTAAAGGTAGGGGGCTGAACTGCAAAATTTACAAATAAATAAAATGTAAAATGAAAGTTTTAGTCTTAATAAATTAATACAAAAATGGCTGACGGGAGGATGCAAAATACCCACAGCATGCGGATGGGATGACTGACGATATCCACTATTGCCACGTGTCACTCCGCTACGTGTCGATACCGTTTTACGCTTTACAGCCCAGATTAGATCTCAGATCGATATCAACGGTTGGTGGAGGGCGCGATCCAACGGATCAGAACCAAATTGGGGCCGGCCTTCAAGATCAGAGTACGGGGAGACCAGAAGGATGAACAACAAAGAATAGCGCCGCGACGACTTTCCTCTGACGATCCAAGGCTTCTCCGGTGTGCTGTGTAGCTACAAAATGCCCCAGCTTACTCATGCAAGGTCCCTGAATCGATTGGAGGCCTCAAAAGGACCGGAGGACCTACGACGTTCACCAGCGAGGTCGGAGGAGCGGAAGCCCTCCAGGTATCACCGACGAACAGGCAAAATGCCCGCAGTCGCGCGTGAAGGTCCGAATACATGCGAAAAAGAGTTAGAGGGTCGAGGGAAAACTACCTCGACCCTGTGGCGGAGTGAATGGGAGTGGGTACGTCAAATATGGAGCTTGCCGGAGCTTGCTCCGGCATGATGATTGGTGAGGTGATAGAGTGGTTATCGGACAAACTGGAAGGTGGATCTCGGTTCCTACTAAGACTACTATCAAAACGAAAGGAAAAACAAAGAAAAAATGAACCTCAAGCTAGGAAATGGCGAGATGGGTACCTCACAGTGGTGCGCAAAAGATGGGGGTGGAACGACCTCTTTTGACCTCGCCGTACCTCTGACGAGGGTGCTGGAGGCTCCCCTGTCATGGGAGTCGATACAGAGCACCCCTGAAGATCAAAGCTCAACCAAGAAAGGGTTCAAAGAATCAATGGAAGTGTGGCTGGAATTTTGAAAGAGTGACCGAAACGGCTCGAAGAACGAGGGATCAAGGGCGCCTCAGTGATCCAGGAATCGAGGTAAACCCATGGCGTGAATCCTCGATCTAAGGGGATTAAAAGTCCAGAAGAAAGTATCATGAAATAGTGAAGGAGCTGACCTCGATAAATCCGCAAAGATGGACAAAAACAAAGGTTCTGACAGGTCGCAGGAGTTGGGTCAGAGAGTTGACCCGCGGTCAACTCTCCAGCCCTCCTGGTTGGTCCACGTGGACCAACCAGGAAAAATTCTGGAAAAAATATTTGTAAAATCAATTAAAAATAAAAAAACAAATTTATTAATTTTTGTTATTAGAAAATGTTTATTATTTTATAAATTATTTTATTATGATTTTTATTTATTTTTTAGAAGTATAAAATTACAAGTTGCCTTTTGTGGCCTATATAGCTATATATATATTAATTTTTTATTTTAATTTTGTATATTTTATTTATTTTTTGGTTTAATATTTTATATATTTATAGATTATTTTTATATACTTAAATATATTTTTATTTTATTTTTCTGATGTATTATGTACTATTAAATAAATAGAAGTATTAATTCACATAGGTATAGTTAAAGGTATTATACCTAGGTATTGTAAACAATTATTTTATTTTGTGTTTAATTGATGTTTTTATTCCCATTTTAATATACGCATATATCGTAAATAATATTTACAAACTTATAAAGTTGTAAAAATAATGAACAATAAATAAAGTGAATATTTTAATTGGTATAAGTATACAAGAAGGGTTCAAAACTCAGCTTTCAAACCGTAACTCCGAAAAATATGAAACCACCTTCATTAAATAGCCTATTGAAAATTATATGAATTAAAGGTGATTTTATACATTTCGAGTTTTTATTTGAGACATACAGGTCTGGGAAGTTGGGGTTTTGGAAACTTATTCAGATCATAACGTTTTATCTATATACATTATTTTTGTATGAAATCAATTTTGTATTTTTCTTTATTTAATTATCTACAACTTTCATGTTCAAAGTTTCTTTATTTGAGGTATAAAAAGTAGAACCAAAAATAGGTCCCATAATGAATAAAGAATGAATTAAATAAAAGGGTATTTTTACTGTATCTTGGCCCTTATCTCCCCCTACTTTATTCCTTGTCGACCTATTCATCTAGATGCCTAGGTCTCAGGGTTTCGGATCATAAAATATTTATAATATTTTATTATTTTTATTTTCTTTTCTTTATTCTATAATTTTGGCTTTAAAAATCGCAATTTGTACACTATTTACACACACATGCATGGATGCTAAGATGCATGAATTAAGGGTATTTACATGTATTTACTAGGGTTTTTGAGACCAAAAATTATAAAATAAAGATAATGAAATGGAGGTTCATCATCCCCCTATACTTTACTTTGTTATTCCTTAGCAAACACTTATGCAATAAGTGCAGAAAAAGACAAACAAAGAAAAGAAAAAGAAGAAAGATGGATTGAATCTAATTATCAAACTTGTCTTCACAAAATCAAAGTTTGGAGCTTAAGTCAGACCTTTGGAATTTTAGTGCAGGCAGAACCTTAATGGGAACCGGATTTGAAATCCAACAACCTTTAAGAATCCCTAAACTCTGCTCAAGTCTCCTCAATAGCCAGGTCAGAATACTTCAGCTCATATGCAAACCCTTACGACTATGTATCTTACTCACATAGTGTAAGTGATAGTGGCTCTCCCAAACTAGAATGACAAAGAGACTGGCTTATCCAATATGACAACCCAATGATTCCCTAATCCAATAACTTATTCCTCAAGGAGCATGATATTCCCTTCTAAGTTCAAGTGGCAACCAACTCAAGAGGAGGGGGTGAAGAGAAGAATGGACGGTAGCCAGTGTAGCTACCTATCCTAGGATGCAAGACCAGTGTAGTCAAGTCATCCAGCTACAGGCTCACATGATTTGACTTTGAAGCTCAAGCTTGCTTATTTGACAATACACATATGTACACTCAGGTAGGCATTTTTATTTTTTGTACAGGCCTGTCCACTTTTTTGGAGTTTTTGATTTTTTTTGCATTTTTTTCATTTTTTTGAATACCATATACAACATCATTTACATAGGGAGTTTTTCCTCTTGAGCCAGCAGACTATCCATCTTTTGAAGCTTTATTGCAACCCACAATCTCCTGTCCTCAAAACTCATCATCACCATATGGGTTGGGGTGCACTTACCTCCCTAGAGGAGGACAAGTATTTCCACCTGTGTGCGTCTCATACCGGCAAATCCAATCCCCTCACCATTCCAATTGAGTTGATCCAAGTGAAAGGTGCAGGTGTCCAATTTAGGTCATTATCAACAAGAGTCGTGCGTGTGCTCCGAAATACTCTACTTAGGCAGCCAAGAATCCATTGAACCAAGTCTCGTGATCCTCAAGGAATTAAGTCAAGTAGACCTGAAGTGCCTCACTTCCAACTCATATAAGGTTCCTGTTATTAGGTAGATTTTAAGGTCCAACCAAGCTCCAATCTTCGGATTTTACTTAGACTTGTTCAACCATCAAATTCAATCCGAAAAATGCTCTTGATATGCAAATGCTATGCAGAATGCAGAAAATATTTTTGTGATGCAATTTTCAAAGATTTTGAACTTTTTATGGATGTTTGAAAAGATGATGCATATGCATTTTTTGGGTTTTCAAAAAGATTTTTTCAAATGTTTTTGGTATTTTAATTTTTTAAATGTTTTTGGGATTTTTAAAAATAAAATGTTTTGGCTAAAACTAGGTACAAATATTTACACGGAGATGCATCTTATATTTACAAGAAGTCGATTTTATGAATTTACAAGGGTAAGTGGTCAATTTTATAGGTATATACAATAAAGAATTTAATGTGAGATGTATGTATTCCTCAAACTTATTTGAAACAGGTTTCTCAAACAAATTTGAAAACTATAGTCCAAAATAATTTTTACAAACAATTTTACAAACATGTACACATATTTTGAAAATCATTTTGCAATGGTTTCCCATACAGTATATGTAAAATTTTCAAATATATTTGCAACCATTTTTCAAACCATTTGCAAATCATTTTTCAAACATTTTATTTCAACAATGAGAATAATTTTACAATCAAAATGTTTTACAAAGGTTGAAAACATGTAACAAAATATTTTTCGAATAGTTTTCAAAAGATTTTTCACAGTGATTTCAAACTATTTTTCAAACATTTTGCAAAAAATATTTTCAACTGATTTATTAATTAGTAAATACAAAAAGAATTTAGGAATGATCACCATCTTTTTATTAAGGTTTTTAATGAATTTTATAAGTATAATTAGCCATATTTATTAGTAAAAATATGAAAGTAAGAGTTATGGATAAAGTATATACGCGGTATATACGACCCCCTATACTTAGCTTGAGCTATGTGCTCATAGATCGGAGAGAAAAGAGAAGACATAACTCGAACTGAGTATAGAAAAGTCCAAAGAATAAATGAATAAGAGATGAATGAACGAATGAGAAGTTGACCGTCCCCCCTATTCTTAGGATCAAATAATCCTAAGTATAGTAGACTGTACACGAGGCAGGGAGGGTCAAGGGTGGGAATGGACAGATCATACTCAGACTGTCTCCCCCAATACTTAGGGTAAGATATCCCTAAGTATAGACAAAAAGAGGAGACAGTGGATAGGATCAAAGAATAGAATCAACTCGGGGTGCACACTCCCCTACACTTAGGACAAAGTTAGTCCTAAGTATAGAAGACTGACAAAAAGGGGCAACACCTTTTTCATAGATAAAGAAGCTAGAAAAGGAAAAGAAGAAAAGAATAAAAGAAGGAAAGAGATTAGAAGGTGGAAGAAGATAGAAATAGATGTACGCATCACTCCCCCTATAATTAGGGTAAAAAAAGCCCTAAGTATAGGCAACAACAGGAGTGATGAAATGGGGCAACGAATGAACACTCGGCCCATTCACCCCCTATACTTAGGACAAAGTATATCCTAAGCAAGGTGCACACGAGAATGGGTGATTGAGCTTACAACAGAATGGATATACAAATGGTCAAGAAGGTTGAACGTGAACCTTCTTGCGGGACCACTGAGGAATAGATCTAGTGTGGTGCAGGTCGACATCGAGGTCCATGGTGGATGGAAGCCGATCAGGGTCGACAAAGTGAAGGCCCTTAGTGGTGTCAAATCGAAAAGGCATGAACTGGTCAATGGAAGTAGTATGGCTAGGTTCGCCCTTGGGGGTCTCGCCGATATCAAAGTTAAAAGGAACAAACTCATCGTCAGTGAAAGAAGTAAAGTCAGAGTCATCCTGCGAGGTCTCGTCCAGGCCAAAACCAAAAGGAATGAAGTCATCAGTGGAAGTAGTCGAACTCAGTTCATCCTCAAGAATCTCAACCGGATCATCTTTTTCATCAAAAGGCCCAAATGTCTGAATAAAAGCGATAAGATCAAAATCAGCCTCAATCTTAATCTCATTTGAGTTACCAGGAACGGACTTATCAGTGGAAGTAGTCAAACCAGGTCCATCCTGTCTAGTCTTGGTGTCTGCCCTCCACTCTAGGGCATCGATCACATAAATCCCGTGGATCTAATCAACACATCGCCACACACCAGGAGGAGGAACTTCAAGGTCTATGCTTTCTGAGTCTTCCGCCCTTCGGAGAATTTCTCAGGTCTCATCAGTGGTCATAAAGCAAACTTCTCTAATATCATCAGATAGGTCACATGCCTCGGATTTAGCTCGAATTGGTGAAGGTGCATCAGGTGTAGGTCTCTACTCGGTAGTGGATGCAGTGGTGGTCACCTCACTCTCGTCAATAGGATGGAAGTAAATCTCTCCCGATCCATAGTGAATAACGACCCTTGCAGAGGCGAGGAATGGTCGTCCCAGCATGATTGGAGAGGGCTCCCCTGTGGAGGTCTCCATGGGCAATACGACAAATCAACATTATAGCTCATGTCCTGAATCGAAATGATGACATTTTATAGGATACCCTTCGGCCTCTTGATAGATCCATCTGCAAACTGAATGACCATCTTGGTTTTCGTGAGATGCCCTAAGTAAAGAGACTGTACCAGCGAGAAGGGTAGAATGCTAATCGAAGCACCACCGTCTAGGAAAGTGTGATCACTAATTAAGTTAGAGATGGTGCAACTGATGAAGGGGGTAGCTGTGTTCCTTCTCCTAGGGATGGGATGGTGTGTGATGGCTTGGGTAGTGGCCATGGTCAAGATATGACGCTCAGATCTGCTCCTCTGCCTTCTCTTCTTGGGAAGAGGAGCAGACAACTCAGTCATGGCCTATTGAAGTGGGGCATGGGTGATCTCATGAATAGTAGCCACCACTTCCGGTTCAGATATCATTTTTTTGAATTTTTGGACCTCCTCCATACAAGGGAGGAAGTCGGAATCAGCATCTACACGAGGCATGCCAAGAGCAGTCTGTACAACGGCATCCTCGGGGTCAAAGGTGGGATAGGGTGTAAATGAATATGTGGTCAAAGGGTCTGGAAGTGAACACTCTCCTCACAGTATGACTTAAACATGTGCCTCCCGAAATCTTTTTGTGTTTTTAAGTTTTTCTCATTTTTTGTATTTTGGGTGATTGCAAGCTCTCACAAGAATTCACAATCATGTCCGAATCATCAAATCGTGGAGTATCGATATGGCTCTTATTTAGGTAGGTGAGGTCATCAATCCTTGAATTCCTTTGCTCCATGAACTGGGTCAAGGTCTCAAGTGTGGACATCGTGAGAGGTGGCTCCAACAGATTAGTCTCGGGTGGATGTGAAGGTGGAAAGTATGGAGGTGGCGGTGGGTAAAAGTCCGAGGTTTGAAACTAAGGCTGAGGTAGATATGTACAAAAAGTAGGAGGGTAGTCCTCCTGAAAAAAGTGAGGTGGACCGAATGGAGGGTACGAGGGATTCGTGAAGGTCAGATAAAAATCACTCCAATCGGCCATCTCGAAACAAAAGGCGGGGATCAGGAGAGCACGATGGTTAAGTCAAGATAAATGGAGAAAAGGCGCAAATGCGTATAAACGATCTAGAATACACACACAATCACAAGCAAACTCACACAAAACAAACACTCAATTCACCTACTCAACGCGGTAGAGACCGAAAAGACGATCTTTTTATCTTTTTGTTTTAGAGTTAGGTGAGAAGCCCAAAAGATTGCACAAACACTTAAGGGCTAAAATGGGATTTTGGCACTAATCCTTAGTGTATGCGCGAGCAAGTAAAAGTGAAGACAATGAGGAGATTACTCGTCCCAAGACAAGGTTTTTCTTATTAGTTGATTTAAGGGTCAAGTAATGTTAGTAGTCCCAATTTTATTGGTTATCACTTTATTTTTGGATTTTTAGTGAGAAATGCACGGGCCTATCGAGGAGTCAATTCCTTTAAGCACCTAGGTGATCAAAATCAGAGGGAGAGCCGGAAAAGCAATGCAAGCGACAAATCAATGATGTATGCTAAAGAGAAATTCTCACCTTGCCTCTAGCACTGTACATGCAAAGATGCTCAGTAGAATTGAAACCTATCTATATGCAAATGCAAGCCGATGAAATCGCCTTAAGTTTCAAAAATTGCTATTAGCGTGAAGATCCATGCTAATGACCTAGAATGGAATCGAAATGTCCGGTCTTGGAGTCTCCTCGGTGTCCACCACAGTGGGTCCTGCACGCGTTGTATGGAGAACTCTCGCGTCTCGGTGGTTGTGAGACTAAGTAAGAAGCAGTTTAAGATTTGACTAAGACCAAACGAATCTATAGGCACATGCAAATTTATTAAGTGTTTGGCCTTAATTTATCACAAGCAATCTTAAAACTAAGGGCTCAATTACACAAAAGAAGGAAAACAAAATCGAGAAACAAAGTAAAAAAATGCGGTGAAATCCGTGAAAAACCGCAGTGAGCCCCAAGTGAACAATCACTTGGAAATTGGGCCCGAAAGTCCAGAGTTCGGAGTACCTGTATTATTACAAATAACTAGTGGTCTCTCTCTCACAAAAATTACATAAGTAACTAAATACAAAAATGCTCAAAATGTGACTGTCTTCTCAAGTCCTCCCTGCCTCCTTTGATGCTAGGTCAGAAGTCTCTTGCCGCCTTCACGTGGGTGCACATGCACCTAGGGTGGAGCGCCTCCCTCGATCCTCGGTTCCTCGCACAAAGCCAACAAGAGAGGGTGATTAGACAAGTCAAACAATCATATCAAATAAATAAGAGAGACAAAAATGTAGACAAGCATTCCCAATTAATCACAAAGAAATGATCTATACGTTGTTGCTCCCCGGCAACAACGCCATTTGATTAACCGAAAAATCGATGGTCTTAAGTTCCACACAAAGCGGGAACTCAATCGCTGAGTTGACCACACGAGATTCAGATTAAGTCAACAATTAACCCACGATAAATAAATAAAGCAATGAATATAATTGTGCGGAGTTAAAATTTATTATAACTCTACAACAAAGATGTGTATAGGTGCAAGTATGTGGAGAGTGTCGAACACAGGGAACACGCATGATAGATCAAAAATAAGTGCTCAAGACTGAATGTGATCAAATGCCTACAAGTATGCTATTTTTGTGGGTTTTTAATTTTATATATTTTTTATTTAATTTTTGATTTTGTATTTTGATTGTTAATTTACTGATTTTTATTTTCTTTTTATATTTTATATTTTTATCTTTTCTTTTTTATTTAATAAGGCTAGAAAATTGTATAATATATATATATATATGCACAAGAGAGATGAGAGAGGGATATATATAGGTAAAAATACTCAAATCCAGGGAATAAAATATTTTTATACTTTTTATATTTTTCCAATGTTTTGTGATTTTTCTAAATTTTTCCTCATTTTTTGATATTTTTAATCGCAAAAATACTAAAAATAGTGCTCAAAATTTAAGATTGAAACTAAAATGAGGATGAATAATATCAAACAGAGCCCAAAATTCCTCAAATTAATTTTATAGTAAAGATAATCAAACAGAGAAAATTCAGAGGCAAAAAATATATTTTTGGGATTTTTGTCAAATTTTTAAGATTTTTTGAAGGTTTTTTGGATTTTCTAATTTTTAGGAGTTTTTGTTTGAATTTTTTAGTGATTTTCGATTTCGAGTTAAAACACACCGAAGCACACCAAATATATATTTTTTGGAATTTTCAAAAATGTTTTATAATTTTTATATATTTTCTAATGCAAATAATGTTGAAAATGCATGTTTTTGACTTTTTATAAATAGTAAAAATGCAAAAAAAAATGTAGATTAAAAATATAGCGTGGAAGCACAATGCAAAAATGTATGCTTATTTTTTAGTGATTTTTCGAATTTTATAGATGCATGAAATAAATAGAGACAACAAAGATAAACTACAATACTAGCATGGGCATATATGTAAATATCCAAAACATCCAGGGCCAATGTGTAATTTTTCCAAAAATATTAAGCGCATACAAGAAATTCCAGATCCAATAAGAAATACAAAAAGGTACAGACCCTTCCCTGTAAAATTACCCAAAAGACACGTGCTAGAGCATGCTCGCCTATGAGGGACGGATTTGTAATAATTAGAAACCTGGGGTTTGAAGCACAAAATATCCCAAAATATACTAACGTTAAAGGAATGTTTGAGGGTTAATTAGAAATACAATAATTCCCAGGGGTCCCGACGCAAAATGTCCACACACCTCACATGTACGAGTCACGCGAGGTGACGTGGACAAGGACCTTTCTGCAAATAAGTAACGGTAGGGGACTGATGCAAAATTTACAAAATAAATAAAACGACAAATGAGAGTTCTACTCTTAATAAATAAATAATGGTCGGGGGAGGACACAAAATACCCATGGCCTGCGAATCGGACGGCTGACGATATCCACTGTTGCCACATGTCGCTCCGCTCCGCGCCGATACCGTTTCACGCTTTATGGCCCAGATTAGATCTCAGATCGAGATCGACAGTTGGTGGAGGGCGTGATCGAACGACTCAGAACCAAACTGGGGCCGGCCTTCAAGATGGAATGACGGGGAGACCTAGAGGATGAACAATGAAGAACAACGTTGAGGCGACTTTCCTCCAGCGATCCAAGGCTTCTCCGGCATGCTATGCAGATACAAAATGCCCCAGCTTGCTTCTGCAGGGTCCCTGAATCGACTGGAGGCCTCATAAGGGCTGGAGGACCTCCGGCGTTCACGAGCGAGGTCAGAGGAGCGGAAGCCCTCCTGGTATCGTTGGCGAACGGGAAAAATGCCCCCAATCACGCGTGAAGGTCCGAATACCTGAGAAAAAGAGTTAGAGGGTCGAGGGCAAACTGCCTCGACCCTGTGGTAGGGTGAATGGGAGCGGGTACAACGAAGATGGAGCTCGCCGGAGCTTGCTCCGGCGAGATGATTGGTGAGGTGATAGAGTGGTTATCAGACAAACTAGAAGGTGGATCTCGGTTCCTACAACTAAGACTACTATCAAAATGCAAGGAAAAACAAAGAAAAAAGGAGCCTTAACCCAGGAAATGGCGAGATGGGCACCTCACGGTGGCGTGTCGGAGATGAGGGTGGAACAACCTCTTTTGACCTCGCCGTACCTCAGATGAGGGTGCTGGAGGCTCCCCTGTCACAGGAGTCGATCCAGAGCATCCTCGGATATCAAAGCTTAGCTAAGAAAGGGTTCGAAGAATTAATGGAAGTGTGGCTAGAATTTTGAAAGAGTGACCGAAGTGGATCGAAGAACGAGGGATTAGGGACGCCTCAGTGATCTAGGGATCGAGGTAAACCCCTGGCGTGAATCCTCGATCTAAGGGGATTAAAAGTACAGAAGAAAGTATCATGAAATAGTGAAGGATCCAACCTCAATAAATCCGCAAAGACGGATAAAAACCAAGGTTCTGACAGGTTGCAGGAGTTGGGTCAGAGAGTTGACCCGCGGTCAACTCTCCAGCCCTCCTGGTTGGTCTACGTGGACCAACCAGGAAAAATCGTGGAAAAAATATTTGTAAAATCAATTTAAAATATTGATCGAATTTATTAATTTTTGGTTATTAAATAATTTGTTAAATATATAGTTAAATATATTTTTATTTTATTTTTCTGATATATTATGTACTATTAAATAAATAGAAGTATTAATTCACATAGGTATCGTTATAGGTATTATACCTAGGTATTGTATACGAGTATTTTATTTTTGTGTTTTATTGATGTTTTTATTCCCATTTTAATACATGCATATATTTTAAATAATATTTACAAAATTATAAAATTGTAAA
Organism: Ottelia alismoides; assembly: GCA_037367405.1. Lineage (NCBI taxonomy): Eukaryota > Viridiplantae > Streptophyta > Magnoliopsida > Alismatales > Hydrocharitaceae > Ottelia > Ottelia alismoides. The sequence goes on along the minus strand of JAZKJV010011300.1, from coordinate 136,089 downwards.
AATAATGAACAATAAATAAAATGAATATTTTAATCAGTATAAGTATACAAGAAGGGTCCAAAACTCAGCTTTCAAACCGTAACTCCGAAAAATATGAAGCCACCTTCATTAAATAGCTTATTGAAAATTATATACAATTAAAGGTTATTTTGATACATTCGAGTTTTTATTTGTGAGATACAGGTCTGGGAAGTTGGGGTTTTGGGAACTTATTCAGGTCATAACTTTTTATCTATACACTATTTTTGTATGAAATCAATTTTGTATCTTTCTTTATTTAATTATCTACAATTTTCTTTTTTCAGAGTTTCTTTATTTGAGGTATAAAAAGTGGAACCAAATTGGTCCCAAAATGAATAAAGAATGAATTAAATAAAAGGGCATTTTTACTGTATCTTGGCCCTTATCTCCCCCTACTTTATTCCTTGTCGACCTATTAATCTAGATGCCTAGGTCTTAGGGTTTCGGGTCATAAAATATTTACAATATTTTTATTATTTTTCTTTTCTTTTCTTTATTCTATAATTTTGGCTTTAAAAATCGTAATTTGTACACTATTTACACACACATGCATGGATGCTAAGATGCATGAATTAAGGGTATTTACATGTATTTACTAGGAATTTTGAGACCAAAATGATAGAATAAAGATGATGAAATGGAGGTTCATTAATTACCTTATAGTATTAGCTTTCACAAGTAGACATTATTCTTGAATTTTAGTAATTAGAGTACAATTTGATTTACTCGTATGACCCTTATATTGAAATAGATCAATCCAGGTCAGATTGATAATGCTAAGAGGCAACACTTCCACTCCAAATGTTGCAGAGGGTGATAACTAAGTAGCCCATTAGCATATCTACAGCCTAGATACCATCACCATAACGACTCGAGAACAATAATCGTTGGATCAATGTACTTGCACTATTACTGATCATTACTTTGATGACTGCATTATACTATATAGTAATCAATCAAAAATCTTAAGAATCTTCAAATAATTTTTGTATCCTAAGTTTCTAATCCTATCAAGCAAACATGTTTTGCATGTAAAAGTTGACCTACAACTATTGTAAGTTAACTAGGGTTTTTAGCATGAAGTATTCATTCAATGATGATTGATTTTTAATCAAATATCTCCATAAATATTAATAACCAATTTCCTCATGGAAAATTCATAATTTTATTTATTTACATTGAATAATAAATACATTAATAAAGTAATCTTGATGATCCAATCATCAACCAACCCATCTCCACTATACATGGAATATCTATGGCAAACCGAGTCAGAATCATGAGAAATAAATTTGAATGATTTGATGGTTTAATTTTTTACTTAATTAAAGTATTTATTTAATATTTAATTATCTAAAAATAATAATTTTAAAAATAATTTATTACAGTTCCATGAATACATGCAAAAATAATGTCATTGCGGGAACTTTTCGAATTTTAACTTTAATTTATGTACTTATGGTTCCAACTATTATCTATTGATTTGGGGAAATATTTAGAAATTATAAATACATTTTATTATAAAATAAATTCATCAAAATATGACATAAATAGTAGTTTTTCATTTTAGCGAAAAATGTTTTGAAATATGTATCTCATGCACACACTATGAGTCCCCACACATCGGATATATAAAACCTCATTCCCTTAAGAGTTGAATAATATCCAAGACCTTTAAACAAGTCTCCGATACCACTTAGTACTGTGATTTGGTCCTTGGTGTATCACGGAAGCGTGAAGGTTACATCACATGTGATCAAAAGCGACTAGTCACACTAGTTGCTCGAGGCAATATAACTTAAAATTTTTAATTAGATGAAATCACATGATATGAGAATCACTCTCATATCACTTCATAAAGATTACAAATGAGTTATAGAATTACCGCTTGAAGTGTGTTTGCGATCACAAGTCTCTAAATGAAGAGACCTCCTATCTCAAGGCTGCTGCAACAAAAGATGCACTTGCGGGTGCATGGATGAGATGCATGCTTTCCCAATATGAGTTGATGGTATGAGTGTGGAGTCACCTGATTTTGTCTCGAGAAATTGGTAGCCTTCCTCATGAGTAAGATGCATCGAAGAAGGCAGAGATCCATGAGCAGTCGATCCGGTAGCACATCGATGATGCAACAATTGTGAGGCTCTCAACAAACACAAAGTGGATGACCACTTCGGGTTGGTCAGAGGAGCAGTTGGGCGTGTATGAGAATAGAGAAAGATGTTTCTCTTGAAGTTGTCTTAGAAATAGCTAGGTCTAACCTTTCTTATATAACAAATTGGATGTCTATGGATCTCAATTTATGTGCACACATAATCAATGGTGCAGATTATCAGTACTTTCTAATCAATGGCCATGATTTTGTTACATAAATTTAAAATTATAAGTTAATTTAAAATAAAATAAATATATTGAATATTCATCAATATAATTTAATTTGAATTAAATCAATTAACATGTGGATTGAATGGAAAGAGCACACCTCATTCCTATCATAGAGTAGATGTTTACATTAAAATAGGACTCATTGATGGTCATCCACCCTCTGTAAAGGGAAGGTGATCTTTCATTCTAATTTTGTGAGATCTCTTATCTCAACACATATTTCACATGTGCAACCCTTTTTATTGCATAATTATTCACCAAAATAATTTCAAATTATTTTGTGATAATTTCAATCTTGGCATTGACAATTATGAATGATATTCATCCGTCCAATATAAAATATAATTTATATTTACAATTAATTGTATACTATGAATCTGATTCACATCAACATTTAGTTCGTAAATACTATTCAGAATTAAATCTCTCCAATATATTACAAATCACATTAATAATATTGGCGATTATTATGGATAGTGATATCCACATTAATCATATCAATGATAATTAAATCATATTTAATTATATTAGATAATTATTCTCATGTGTCTAAATAATATGAATCACATTCATATAATTCCTGATAATTAAATCACATTTAATTATCAATTTCCCAATGCTCAGATACATTATCAATAATATAATTATTCTTGAACTCTTTCAAGAATATGTGCTTTCTTCATGGATACTTGGTGGTAAGGACATGGCAATTGTACATTCCATGTATAGTGACTTGAATATCTCAAATCAAGATCTTAAGGGCCTCTCAAAAATGTTTGATTAAATCAAACTATACATCTAATCTTCTCATTATATCAGAGTGACATTTAGATTAATGACCAACATTTAGACTAAGATCAGATTATTAATCTACTTATAGGAGTCACTAAAATCCAAACATATTTTCTCATTCTTTAGGAATGGAAGTGTCATGGTTATGAAACCATTTACGATCACATCACACTTGAGTATTCCTAAAACCTATACATCTTGCATACTGGAAGACCTAAAATAAACCTGAAGTTTATATCATATTTAGATTGTCTTCTTCATGGTTTTGTCATTAAGTTTCTCATTCAATCATTGAGATTTCGTATCGATCACATGCTTTCCAAAATAATATATCATACCTATAATTTATTGGCATGCTTCCAAAGAAAAAATGATCATGCATGGAATTTTATCGGTCCCAATACCTCATGAGTGAGATCACGTCTTCCAGTTCAATAGTGAACCTGTATGATCCCTTTGAGAGATTGTTTTACTTATATGCCCTCGTATGCACACTAGCTCACCTATGTATAGACATTGATTAGGTCATCAACCTAATGTTCTACCTAATGCACATACTTAAACATATACTAATACACATGTCTCTGGTCAGAGGATGCGTTCTTGTATCATGACAGTGCATGACTTAGGTCTTGGTTATCTCTATCTTGCTAAGTCAACTGTTTGACGTAACTTATCTAACACCTCTGAATATCTATTTCCTTGCAAATGACCTGCATCAAAATATCGGTCAGATATCAACCTTTAGAGAAGGATTGTCATTACTTTCCCAGGCTATAGATCATCTCTTAAAAATAATTTGATGGTGCTTGATGAATCATCAATCCAACTCTTTAGATATAATCTAAGAACCAACATATATGATTGAACAATTGAATCAATAGCTGTAAGATTATTAAGATGATCATGGCACATAACCCTAATTGTACTAAAGAACTTTATAAGTGCATTCATTCATTTAATCTTAGACAAGGAATGAAAATAAATCAATAATCAAATATTACGATAACATTTATTATAGAAATGGTTTGCCCAGACTCACATGGATAACACCCATGATATTCAAAACATCCTCTGAAACTAGGTAAGGTGGACCTATCCACGGTTCCAAAAAATAAACTTTATTAAAGAAATCACATAAGATGGAATTATGATTGAATTGTGACCACACGAGCCATAAATTTGTACACGCTTCTCGTTTTCCTTAGGGATTATTAGGACCATGTATGGGTGGTATGTCGGCCCTTACCTAGGGAGAGCATAGACCTTGACATATTGTCATGTCTTTTGGCTTGAAGTTTTACAATAAAAAACTGTTATACCCTCATGATGAATGTTGATATTGTTGGTAGAATGAGTTCACAAGACGTATTTAATGGTTAGAGACGAGTCCTTCTATTTCGATTCACATACCACTATATTTAGCTGCTATTTTGGAAGGATAGAAAGAGTACATAGCTTTTCCATTCAAACCCCCCTATGTTTAATTTGTTATGTATACCATATCTAATCATCTTGCTATAGGAGATCTTCCTCCTTATCAAGATTGTCATCAAACTTAGGATCAATTAATCTTCACCCTCGAGAAAAGTAATGTCGCACCCCTTATTGTTGCTAGTGTTGTGAAGTCCTTTTGGTGGTCTCTTTTGTTTTACCTCGTGTTTTGTTAGTTCATGTTGTCACTCTTGTTTTTTGGGGTTCTTTGTTTTTGTTCCAGGCCTCTTAGAATATGTTAGGATTTAACATCTCGTTATGTAACTATAGTCGGCCTAGGGGGATGCTCCAGACCCCCAAAATTACTAAGACTACTAGTAAAAAAACTATGATCGACCACTACCGTGACATATTTTTTATTTTGTTACTTTTTCCTACTAAAAAAGTCATTTAACATCTCATCATATTTTGATTGGGCACCAATGTAGGAGATGAAGACTTGGGTTTCAATGAAGCATGTCATCTTGATGAGAGTGTTCCATTAGGACATACTCAAGAATAGTTGTAGTGATATCCTAACTCAAGGATTGGCCTCATTGTAGTGATGGAAACATATGAATAAAAATATGGATACATTTATAAGTTTTCAAGATCAAGATATAGATATGGAGACAAAATTTAACAAATATGAAATATGTGCTACCACATCTTTATAAACTAATAGACATAAATATGACATCTATTGAATACTTATAGAAATTAAATACTCCTTAGTGTAGCTTAAACATGCATTTTAGATTGTTTGAATATGATATAAGTACCCTGCATGTACTTCTACAACAATTATATCAAATATAGTTAGATAAGATTTAGAATGTTATTACATGGAAAAAATGTATAACAATAATATACATTGAAACAAAAACTATTGATACCCATATTTGCAAAAGAGTGGATGTTGAAAAGGACTCTAAATCTATATAATATAGGTAAATATATAAGTTTATCTGATTGCATCCTTACCTAATACGCTTTGAGTTGTGGCAAGACATGGAGGTATGCGTGCCATATGGTAAGTGCGTTATTAATTTTAATTAACATAGTAAAAAATTCAAGATGTTCATATAGATGGAATGCTTTAGAAGATGTAAATCGATACTCAAAGTACAACATATCGGATTTTGACCAGTGAATATTGATTGGTGATGCACACTCATCCCTCGAGTATTTGACAAATTATTTTATAACATCATAGATAATCTTGGAGTAGATGTTCATTATACTCTAAACATATTCATGAGAATAAAAAGAGAGGGTCTAGTTTGAGCAAATGAAGCAGACACATCGTAGAAACACTTATAAACTCTTGTTTTGCGTGATGGTGTAGTGATTCTCTTTCTTTGTTCGTTGTTCCACTTTTGTGTCATTGATAGGTTTTGTTTTCAACAAAATACTCGTGTATAGTTTTTTTAGGTTAAGTTATAAGGTCCGCAAAAGCATATTTTTAGGCCTCTAACCTTTAGATCTATAATGAATTGAGAAGTCCAAAGACTGCAAAAGAATGTCATCGATCTAGGAGGTCTTATCTAAGGACTGAATGACTATGGACACAGAAAAGCTTGGACCCCTGGGAGTCGAAACCTTGACAAAACTCGAAGGGGAATGCCCTAAGAAGTTGAAAATGGGAAAATCGAGAAGACTTCACATATAAATGAGAGAAGCATTAGAATGTTGAGAGCCAGAGAGATCATGAAGACCTCAACATGGAGTAGAGTCTTGATGCATCGCTTAAATGGGGAGATGGGTCACTTCTATACTTAGGTAAGACCTTGACCTAGTTTGTAGGAGGCCATGGACCTCAATCAGGCTTAGGACAACCTTGACACTTCTCAAAAAAAATTTAAAGCCATGAAGATTTTGAGAGCGACAACCTTTATGAGGTTGAGGCATTGGTAGATCATGAATAGATTTAGGAGAGAGCATATGCCTCAGATCATAATTCAACATGGCCTTTTGAGGGATAAAGGCTTCATCGAAGAGGATTTCTAAGAGCCGTCTATAATAGGAGCTCCAAGGGCACTGATAGTTATTGAAACATGAGCATCCTCATTTTAATGTATACGAGAGAGAGAGAGAGAGTGATCCACAAAGTTTTTCTTCTTTTGTCGATCCCTCACGTGTCAAAATGTGGAGCTAATGTTGTATGCGAGTCACAATATCCAACATCAAAAATTATTGATATACAAGAACAAAAAAGAACAAATGAATGAAACACAAGAATTTTGCAAGATTAGGCCTTCGGCAAAGTTGAATGGTTTAGCACATGAGATTTATGAAGTGCCTACATGATGATTACAAGTAGACCTGGTCAACGGGTTGAGGGCTTGCTTGCCCAGCCTGATCATGGATCGGGCATGGGATAGAAGAATTGAGGTACAGGTTGATTCAATTTGTACCACAAAAAAATAATATATATATATATATTGAAATTAGAGAAGACATGTATTAAATGTAATAGTTTGCATGCGTAAACGACTTATATTAGTTATATAAAGTATAAATAGTGGTAATAAAATCATTTATACTTATTAAATACCATTAAAAAATAAGGGAAAAATAAAGTTTGTCTTTAGGCCAGCATGTGGTGGGCCTTAGACAGATTTACTCGGCATGTTCTGCTTGGCCCATGAGCCGACACGATCTATATTTAGGCCAGGTATAGTACAAGACTAATAATGAAAAGTTAAAATAAGATGAGTAAAATATTCTATAATCAAAATGTCAAGAGCTCAAATATTGAAATAGGTGAGAGCACAATCTCCTAAAGTCATGTTCCTTTGGAGAATAAGCATTGGAATAAGAGGTCAATTCTCTACCCAGCACGGTTCTCAAGAGTGCTACTATTCTCATCCATATCCCATTATTCCACCTTATTCCACCCTTATTCATATCTTTATTCCACCTTAGCTACCCCTATTCCAACTTATTCTCCTCATTCCTATCTTTCCAACCGAAAAGAGAATAGATCATTATTCTCCTTATTCTTACTTATTCCTGAACTGAATGTCCTAAAGGCATCGCTTGTGTCTTCTTTTTTACATCCAATTCAGATTGGGAAGATCTAATGACCTCAAGAAAGTGTCACCATAATCAAAGTATCATGCATCTGAGTGTAAAACTACATATGCAAGTATTTTAGATATCATTATGGAGGAATGTTAGACGATCCCCCAAAAGAATTATCTCTTTAGATCATATACATGAATAAAAGTTTTTGTAATCTTGTATAACAATACACCTTAGTGCATGCATGCCGGTGTATTTTCAAATTAATATGCATGTAATCAAAATATTTCATGTTAGAATTTATTTCCAAACCTTTAAGCATCGTTCAGTAGAGGGATAACGAAAAGAGATAAAGAGGGATAATGCATTGTTTTTGTTCATTTGGAGGGAACGGATAAGGATGAATAAGGAGGAATAAGTGGTAGTTATTTACAATTTATTATTTAAGAGGGACAATATAAGGAGGGTTATATAAGAGTGTTAGATAAATGATAGCTATTTCTATTTTTCTACTGGAGGCCAATGTTGGAGGGACAAGGAGGGAAACCCTAGTCCTCATCTTGACTCCAAAATCAAAATATTAATAGATGATGGAGGAATAAGAAATTAGAGGAATAAAGATGATTATCTCTCCTTATTTTTCAACCTAACAAAGCCTTAGTTCTAATACCTTAGAATAACTTCATAGACAAAAAAGGATAGAAAATAAATGTCGAGATAAACATTAAAATTAAGGGTTCTTATCAGTTATGCTCCTATGATATTTTGGAATATCATTTATGCCCTTCTCTATTTTAGAATATCAGATGTGTACTTGAGTTCTTGTTGTTCTACCATGGGTGCCCTTCCATTATTTTAGTGCTCAATAAGTTGAACTTAACCATGATTTTTTTCAATCCATTATGCAGTTAAGAGGGGCACAATTGTCCAATCCCCTTGTGACGCTCTCCAGATCCAGGTTATCCGTTTACACAACACTTGCAGTATCGTGTTTGCTATTGAACGCATTAGGTTACTAAAATTTAGGGAAATTTTTTCACGATTTTAAATGACATTCACAATTAACTAATTAACTAACAAGCTACATAAAAATAATGCGTCAGCAATTTATTTTGCATTAATTTCCATATAAATTTATATGTAACAAAGAATCTGCATTATGTACATGTATCCCCAAAGTAACAGAAGAGAAAGAAAAGCACCAATATTATCCTGAACATAAACTATAACATGTGTACCTATCAAGAGTAACTGCGGAAGCTCATGTTCAGCTGTCGGACTACTATAATGCATGTACTTTATCTGCAATCCATGTTTTAGGGAGAAAAGAACTTCAATAAAACTTGGGCACAATCTAATTAATTACAAATAACATTAATTCAGTGGCTTCAAAAGAAAGCAAGTAGATTGTTTTATTTGTGAATCCCCTAACTTACTCATCATACCTCAATTGCCCATATTTAGCGTGTTTATATATTGACTATATGATCCATATTTAATCTATTGCCTTTTTTATTAATTATAATATATGTTTTGTGCATCTTGGTAATGTGGATGACGAGTCTCTATTCTGATCTTTGTCTTTTTCTAATCTCTCAATCTTAGTGGATAGTCTGTGATCTTGGTCTGAGTGTAACCTCATACTATGACTCTAAGGTGTGAAGATTGCCTTAGGGTTTGGGGGCTTCCGTAGGCATGCGGTGGAGTGTAATGCATTGTAACTAAGTTTCCAACATGTCCACTAACTCCATCTAACAACTGTAGTTTCCAGTATATAAACATATAAGATTTCCATTCTTCCCCATCCTGTTTCAAGTATCAATGATTCATTAATTCTTTGATTTAATAAATGATTATTATGATTGAGGTGATCCAGATCTCTTTCTGATGTTTATAAGTCATATGAATGGATCTTATTAAGTGTAGATGATTTATCTCGTTTTCTGATTCTTTACTTATTAAATATCTCAAGCTCAATGGGTAGTCTGTGATCTTGGTATGGGTGAGACCTCAGACTATGATTCTAAGGCGTAAAAAATGCCATAGGGTTGGGTAGCCTCCATAGGCATGCGGTGGAATGTAATGCATCCTAACTAAGTTCTCAAGACATTCACTATCTAACAGCCATGGTAGTATCTGTTAGTTTGATAAGTATGATTTTCGTGATATAGTCGTTTCTCTTCTCCAAGACCTAATGACAGAACAATAATTATCTCAAATGTAACCAAGTTTAATCTGTAGCCAAGCTCAACTGTAACCAAAATCAACTATGACCAACTCAACTGTAACCAAGTCAACTGTAACCAACTCTCAAGAACATTAGCCAAAACTCAAGTGGTGAGGATTCTGAAGAGATGCTTCCGTCTCGCCCTCCTAGTGAAAGTGCAGTCCAGGAGAGGACTAGGCCCACTCCAAAATTACATCCCCTGAAACGGGGGGAGAGACTTTTCGAAACAAGTCACTCCAAAATGGTCCCTACCGGTGCATACAGATGAGCTCGTAAAGGAAAACAAAACCGAGGATCCTCTACCCTAGGCACCCTAAAGAACATATGGTCAACATAAGTGGTATAAAAGAAAACCCTTGGATATCAGAGAGGCATAAAACTTCGAGTGCTCGTAAAAAATTGAGAAAAAGAACGGGATCCTAGATCCATGCACAAAGAGGCTGTTGTCCTAATTGGGCTTCCTATTTCCCGCCCACCTGAGGGTCACCGCACCCTCACATAGTCAGGTGTAAGATTCACCATGACTAACACTCTTAATTATCTGTCATCACTTTCTATGATTGACTATACAGATCTAGCTCGTTTGTTAATAATTTTGTCAATAGTGATATATAGTTAGTAGTACATACCTAAAAGTTTAATTCATGAGGATGATCGATTCTTGAAGTCAAAAGATATCATTTCTAAAATCATGCTATTATCAACCATTCATTGGATCTGAATCTAAATTCAATTTAATGCAAAAATTTCCAAAATTTTCTTATTTAACTCTTAATTTAGTGGCATGATTACTGATCAAAATTTTATGTCCCTTGTATGAAAACACCTTAATGTTCTCATTTTTCAAATCATGAGATTAAGTTCTACTCATTTAAATCTAAATTTATCTCAACTTCCAGGCTAATTCATTCCCAAGTCTCTAAATTTTTGCCATGAGATTAGTGGAAAAATGGTGCTCTTAAAACTTGACTTTATTGTGTACAACTCACCCTTAATTTTTCCACAATCCACATGAAATCAATACCAATTTGGTATGGAGTTATACTTAATTTTCACGCTAAACCCTTACTTTTAAACATTCATTTCGAGATCAAAGATTTAGAATTGATATTGATTAATCTTTATATTCTCAATCAATGTTATTGGCAACAGTAACTTGCATGCTAAAAACTTCAACTTTTCAACATTTGAACTCTAAAATCAGCAGTTAAGAATTGATCTAGATTAAGTACTCATTTCATGATCTAATGACTTTTGAACAATCGCAAATCTCATGAAAAAATTACCAATTTCATATTTTAAATGTGAAATCTGAAGCTAAAAAATGTGTTGAATTTGCAGTGAATTTTACAATTGTGCAACTTTAAATAGCAACAACTTATGCAAGAACCCTAAACTTGGATCAAACATGGAAATATGTGGCTTATTTATTTGAAATTTAAACTAATTGCATCTTAATTCATCCATATATCATATTTCATGTATAAAATCTGTAATTATCAATGTTCTGAATTAAGCTCCAATCACATGAAAATTACTCTCAAGTCATAGTATTATGAAATTGGGTTAAAATACATGCAAATCATCATCAACTCCTTATGGAATAATTATATATCTGATCTTAAGTCAAATTTGTATGCTAATTTGTATTTTTTATCCTCAAATACTTAAGAATTTAGGAGCATACAATTGTGACATATTTGATGGTTTGAAATTTAGACTAATGTATACAAATTACCCCCAAAATATCACCATTTAAGCAAGCAAACTGCAATATGCGAAAGTTTGATTATTATACAAAAATGCATGTAAATCATCATTAATTTATCATCCTTTATGCATGCAAGTTGAAATTCTTATAGGTCTGATCTTAGGTCCCATTTGTATGCTAATTGCCATTTTGTCCTCAAAACTTAGCAAATCAAGAGCCTATTTAATGGATATAAAATTAGTATAAATTCCATATAAAACTTCTCATTTTATCTAATTTCAGAAGCAAATGATGGATTCGAATTATGCATGGAAGACAACAAGAGAGGAGAAAAGATTATGCATTTGAATATTAAATTTTGGGCTTCAATTAGCAGCATGCAACATCTCTATCTAGGAATAGTAGCTCCAGGAGGACTCCAGAAATTGGAAGTTGTAGCAGCACCTCCAGTTGTTGTGCAACAAGGAGTTGCAGTTGTATTTGCTGCCAATTTTAGTAGAAGCAGCTTCAGGAGTGAAGCAGCTACACACAACAGCAACATGCATTTTCCAGTGGCTTTTGCAGCAGAAAAGGGAGGTCTTCCAGCAAGAAAATTAGGTAGCAGCAGCAGGGAAAAGCTATTGGACAACATCTTCGGGGATGAGGACGCCTCTCTCGGCTACAAAGGAAGGGGAAAATAGAAAGAAAAGAGGGGAAATGTAGGAAGAAAGGGGCTTTGGATTGATATAAATAAGGGAAGTGGGGGTCTTATGCGGGCGACAAGTGTAGGTAAAGAATAATCTAAGTGGAAGGGGTTGTTGGGCTGTTGTACTGTGCAGGTGGTATTTGATTTTAAAAAATATTTTTTTATTTTTCAAAACCATTCCCTCTAACTTATTTGAAAAACCAAAGTCATTAATATTTCGACCTCATCTTTCTGATTCTGATGTACAATATCTCGCTTAGATCATCTATGCATGATGATTAAATGTTATAAATTTCATACCTTTTCTAAGTCAAGATGGATACAAAAACTGAGGAAATACGGTCTTGATTTTTTTATCAAAATTTATGATTTTAAATTGTCAAACGACCTTCGATCGACGAATGGTTGATTTCATTGATCTTATTTCATCGAGACAAATTTTATGATGGTCTTGAACTATTTTTACGATTTTCAATTGTATCACGACTTTTCTGGTGACATGAATTACGATGAGATCGACTTTTAGTCAATTGCACCCGAACACAATTCGATATGCAATTAACAGATTGATATGAGTTTATTCAATATTAAATGTACTTTTTATTGATATGGGAACCCTTAATCGGTTCGTACTCGAGTTATTCGGAACCAGATGTCACAAAAACCTCAAAGGAGTCTCATCCTTGAGACTTGATCAAGGTCACTATGTGTTTTATCTAAGTTCATCTAGCTTAAAAATCTCAAAGGAGTTTGTACCCATAAAAATATCAAAGAGAAAACAAGTCATATCTTTTCAACATGTATATAATTAAATGGGTTTGTTTTGATGACTGCCTAAAAAGAGCGGTGGTTATCATGCTCGCATATCTGCCTTGGTCTCACATATTGCCTCTTCAACTCCATCTCAGCGCCATAGCACCTTGACTAAGGGAATCTCTTTGCTGCGAAGCTTATTTATAACACTATCGAGTATCTGCTCTAACCTCTCATTGTATGTCAAGTCTGGCTCCACGTCAAGGTTCTCTTAGCTAATGACGTGGCGAGGATCGTGCACGTACTTCCTCAGATTGGATTTGTGGAAGACATCATGTATGGTTAATAGGTGTGGAGGAAGGACTACTCAGTAGGCCACCTTCACATACGAGCAATAATCTCAAATGGTCATAGATATCATGATGCCAACTTGTCACGAACACCAAATCTTTGTACTCCCTTCATGGGAGATGCTCGTAGGAACACCCAATCTCTTTCATGTGTTTACAAGAAGTTCCATCAGTAGGAAAGATTAAATTTAATATTGATAAGTCACATTTTGAATGGATTAAGAGAAGATGATCGTATTTCTTAAAAAACTGAATCTCTTCTCCAACGATCTTCATAGCTTTTCTGGTGACTCTAAGCCGTCAGAAACCTTCTCCTCACAAGGTTAACAACCCTCGCAGTCTCCTCCAAGAGGTCTACGGAGTAAACAGTTTGATCACCTACCTTAAGCCAACTGAGAGGTGTGAGACATCTTCATTCATATTGGGCTTCAAATGGTTCCAAGTCGATACTGGATTGATGCATGATTTGGTACATCTGTCAATAACAATCCAAATAACATTATGGCCTCCGGGTGTCCTCGGTAGTTCAATGATAAAATCCATATAAATACTCTCTCACTTCAACCTAGGAATGGGGAGAGACTGTAATACTTGGTTGTCTAATGTGCTTAGCCTTGACCATCTGATAGGTAAAGCAACTGATAACATGATGTGCCGCATCTCACTTCATCCCATCCTACCATAAATATTAGCATAGGTTACTATGTATCTTCTTATTGCTAGGACGAATAGATAGGCGTGAACGACGTGCCTCATCACGAATATCTTTGCATAATTGCTCATCATTGGGCACGACCCGATCAACCTTCCACAAAATGGACTTAGTCACCACAAAATCATCACCTTTGTCCTTTATGGAAAGCATGTATATATCTTGAATTCAAGGATTTGTTCTATTTCCTTATACTATGTGATCCCAAAGAATACTGAATCGTGGAGGCATGATAGTAGATATGGACACACTCTCACGAGGATTCCAATTAGTCAAATCTGCAAGCATATTCCACGTGTATAGCTAGTTTATTTTATGTGCATGAGCTCTCTTGCTAAGCGCATCTCCCACCACATTTCCCTTACTGAGATGGTAAGAGATTGCGTAGTCGAAATCCTTTAGTAGCTCAAGACGCATGCATTGTCTCAAGTTCAGCTCCTTCTGATGGAAGATGTACTTCAAACCCTTGCAATTTATGAAAATCTCAAAATTCACCTCATAGAGATAGTGGCGGTAAATCTTCAAAGCGAAGACAACTACCACCAACTCTAAATCATGGATGGGGTAATTCCGCTCATTTGGCCTCAACTAACATGGTGCATAAGAAATCATGTGACCTTGCTGCATCATAACCGTTCCTACACCTTCACTTGAAGCATCTGCATATACTGCCTGAGTGCCCGAAGGAAGTGCAAGAATAGGCACAATTGTAAATATTTCCTTTAGTGTCCTGAAGGTCTATTTACATGTATCATCCTAAATGAAAGGAACTCCCTTATGTGTCAATCGTATCAACAGAAGAACTCGGGAAAAACCACTAACGAAGTGTCTGTAACAACCCACTAGTCCAAGGAAGCTCCAAATCTAAGTGATTGTCTTGTGCTGCCCCGCTCCCAAAACATGACTGCCTCAACCTTTGTAGGGTTAACTGAAATACTTCCTCTAGAAATGATATGCCAAAAGGAATGACACCTGGGATAATCAGAACTCACACATACTCAGCTTGGCATACAACTTATGCTCTTGAAATGTGTCCAGCACTATCTTTAGATCATTTACGCGATCCTATTCATTTCGAGAATATATCAACCCATCATCAATGCACACAACCACAAACTTTTCTATGCATGGACGGAAAATCCTGTTCATCTTGTCCATGAATGCTATAGGGGTATTTGCGTGCCCAAATGACATCACAAAAAACTTGTAGTGTCCATATCGAGTCTTGAATGCTATCTTCGGAATATTCGACTCTTTAATTCTCAAGTGATGGTATCCAGATTGGAGATTATTCTTTGAAAACACCAAAGATCCATGTAGCTGATCAAACATATCATCGATACATGGTAGAGGATAACAGTTCTTCATCATTTTCTTGTTCAAATGTATGTAGTCTATGCATAATCTCATTGATCTGTCCTTTTTGCTGACAAAAAGAACATAAGTACCCTAAGGTTAGTGTTGCTCGGCCTCACGAAACCCCCGTTAAGTAACTCCTGCAACTGCACCTTCAGCTTTCTCAACTCGACTGGTGCCATGCGGTATAGAACCATCGAGATTGGTTGTGTATGTGGTAGTAGTGTGCTTTAAAAATTAATCTCTCTCTCATGCGGTAAACCTGACAAACTAGGAAACACATCAAGATAATCCAAAACTACCTTGATGTCCCGAGCCATGGAATCTCCATCAGATGTCTCTCAAAAAATGCTAGAACTGTGTCGCATCCTTGATCTATAAGTCTTTGAGCTCTCAACACTGAAATGTACTCCATTTTGGAGTCATGTAATGCACCATCAAAGGTAAACTCAGGTAAGTTTGGAATCCTGAAGACATTTGTTTTCCTGAAGCAATTAACTAGGGCATGATGAGTAGACAGTGAATCCATTCCCAAAATTAGGTCATCCTCATCGAGCTGCAGTAGCATACGGTCTACGATTATTCATGAGCACCTATCAACACCAATAACCCTATGACTATCAGTCTTATACTGAACAGTTGGCCATCTGGTCCATGGATATGACATGGAGAATATATGACCTCTGTAACTCTACCTACTGAAGCTAGAAATCTCGAAGCGATGAATGAGTGAGTCGCTCCAAAATCAATTAAAACATAGAAATGAAAGGTCTAGATGCCATGACTTTGTGTAAGAACCAATATTATTAATTACAATAGTTGGTGTCACAACTAACTCTAATTGTGCTTTTCGCTCCTTGGGATACAATATGAAAATCAGTTGCAAATGATGACATCTGTGGTTATTGATCTTGAATGTCGTATTTCCCTTTCAGACTCATGACAAGTTGGAAGATTGTTGCTATCCGAGAATTAATGCGATTGGAATTATTTTAAGTACGAATGTATGTATCGGGGTACCACTACTCTGATATCAAAATGTGATGCTCCTCGAGTCCGGATTACCTGTTTACAAAAACATTCACAATATCATATTTTCTATTGATTGCATTAGACTACTAAAATTTAGGGAAAATGTTTCGTGTTTCAAAATGACATTCACAATTAACTAACAAAACACAGAACAAAAATGTATCACCAATTTATTTTGCATTAATTTTCATATAAATTTACATGTAACAAAAGAAACTGCATTATATACATGTATCCCAAAATGTAACAGTAGAGAAAGAAAAGTATTAATATTATCTTGAACATAAACTATAACATGTGTACATGTCGATGTTGACTAGGGAATTTTGAGAGACGTATGGTTTTACAAGGTGAAATCGTAGTCGATGTGTTAACACTCAATAAACCCTAACCAAACAAAAATGAACTTACAAATAAATTAGGCAATGTAAATAAATGTGTGGAGTTAAAATTTATTTTATTTAACTCTACAAAATGTATGCATAGTGCAGGTATGTAGAGTGTCGAACACATGGAGCTGAATGGATAGATTGTGCAATTAAAGTGCAAAATATGATTGTGAGCTTCTTTGTCTATATGTTTTTATTTGGGTTTCTAATTTTTATTTTTATTTTTATATTTTTGTATTTTGTTTTTAATTTTTTAATTTCATATTTTCTTTTTTATATTCTAATATTTTTTATATTCCTTTTTTAAATAATATATAGAGTATATGTACATAGTAAGCTAAGAAGAATATAAATGCTAATAAAAATAGTTAAAATAATGAAAACAAAATATTTTTGGGTTTTAAATATTTTTATACTTTTTTTATTTTTAGGAAATTTTGATAATTTTTATATATTTTTAAAGTCAAAAATACCCTAAATCAGGGACTAATTAAATAGCCACAATTGGAATGGAAATTAAAAATAGAAAATTAGGTCTAAAATTTTACAAATAATTTTAATTTATTAATATTAATATAGAGAAAATAATGAAATAAAAAACATAGTTTTGAATTTTCAAGAATTTTACAGATTTTTATGAAGGGTTTTTGAAGTTTTCAATTTTTAGGAGTTTTCGTTTTCTATTTCTATGTATTTTTGGTCTGAAGTCTAAAAAAACTTAAATAAAAAAATATATATTTAGGAAATTTTTAATAGATTTAATATTTTTTGGAAAAATTTAAGTTACAAGTAGATTTGTGTGGTATTTTTGATTTCTAGAAAATATTTAAAGTCCTAAAATACAAAAATAAATATGTGACATGAAAATACAATGCATTAGGAACCTAAGCCTATTTTTATGAATTTTTTGGACTATATTTTCTATTTAAATAAATACAACAAAGCATCAACAATACAAGTCCTAGCAGGGGTATATAAGTAAATAAAATAAAGTACGAGGGTCTTCTTGCAAATGTCATAAAATTTAGAAATGAATCAAAAAGTCTCTGGGCCCAAGAGAAATACACAAAATCTCAAGTACATGCCTGCAAAATGCCCACCTCACGTGGGCGACCACGTGAAGTGAGTTGACGTGGACCTAGATGTAAATATCCAAAGTTACGGGGTGTTCTTGCAAATATTACAGAAATTAAATAACGTTAATTGAAAGTTTACGGACTAATAAATAAAGTACAAAAACTGTTGGGCTAAGTAGCAAAATACTCAATACAAAGGTAGGAGCAGATGGTGGCTATTGGATCACTTATACACGTGACAACTCCTCGCGCGACGATGATAATTTGTGTTGGATGCTTCAGATTAGATCTCCAGGGGGAGATCGACGGCCATGGTGGGGCTCGATCTAATGGAACTTGTGCAAATTGGGATGGGTGATCTAATCGAATGACAGAAAGACACTTGGAAGAACATGTCCCGTTCTTCCAAGCTCCGACTAATTGGGATGCTTGTCGAATGTTCAAAATGGAGCCCAAGCTTCACTGCACGGGGTGGAAGCGTCAGATTGGCTCCAGGAGCACTAGCGATGCCCAACGAGCTTGGAGAAGATGATAGGCTCCAGGTACCTCCAGTTGGCGCAAAATTCGACCCCTTGAGGGTCCTTGGGCCTCTAGAACCTACCGGAGTTGTGCACAACGAGTAAAAAGAGCTCTGGGGGCTTATGGGCTAAGAGTGATGCAAGGTGGAGGGTGGCAGTCGTGTCTCCGATGAGCTGAGGAGATGGGACACTGATCTCCAGATCTACTAGGGATATGGTTAAAATGGAAGGCTTGGGGTGTAGAGAAATTATGAGGGAGAGAGTGTGGGGTGGTTGGGTGCGTCGAGAATCAAGGTTGCACACAATGGATGGTTCGCGAACTACGGGCGGAACATCTATGACTAAATCGTGCAATTAAAATACAAAATAAAGACATGAACCACACCTACGAACTAAGCTAATCTAGAAAGTACAGCAAAAGGGGTACCACAGTGGCTGGACGACCATAAAGCTGACCTCACGTCGGCAAGGTAACGGAGATGGTGGAAGCACCTTCAGACCTTGACTTCACTCACCTCTAATAGTGGGAGAGGAGGATGTCACCCTCCTATATCTGGAGCACACGAAAGGGGGGAAACATGGACAAAAAGGGTTCAAAAAATGAATGGAGGTCGAGGGTGCAGTTCTGTACTTGGTGGTTGAGTAGACGGGAAGAATGAGGTGACAGGTGTGATTCAATGATGCGATCCTTGAGGAATCATCTTGACGTGAATCAACAAGGATCGAGGTGAAGAAGTCATGGAGAAATCAACCAGAAATGAGGAAAGAATCCTCGAGTAAAAATTGATGAAAAGTGAGTCAAACACATGGGTGTCAGAATGACAGGTGTTGGCTAGCTAGTTGACTGAGGTCAACTAGCAGAGCCTCTAGGTTGGTCCACGTGGACCAACCAGAAAAAACATACCCAAATATCAATTTAAAAAACAATATAATTCTTAAATAATTTTTATTAATTTTAATTCATAAAATAAAAATATTCTTTATTTTTCATAGTATTTTATTCTTATTTTTATTTATTTTTAGAGGTATTTAATTACAAGTTACTTTTTATGGTTTAATTATAGGTATATTTATCTATGTTTTGTGTATTTTAATTTTTATTTTATATATTTGATTTTATTATTTTTTTATTATTTTATAAAATTATAAATTATTTTTATAGTCTTAAATATATATATTTATTATATTTTTTGTTATATTATTTACACTTAAAGAAATAGGTATACTTATTATATAAGTATAGGTATTTCATCTATGTTATTTAGTTAGTTATTTTATTTTAATGTTTTATTTATAGTTTATTTTAGTTTTAATATGTACATATACTATAAATAATATTTAAAAAAATTATAAAAATTAAATTAGAAAAATGCTAAAGAATAAATAAAATGATTAGTTTTACCAGGTATATTATACAAAGGGGGTCTAGAACCTAACTTTCACTTCTTAACTTTAAAAAATATGAAACCGCCTTCATTAAATAACTTATTAAAAATTATATACAATTATAGTGATTCTGATATATTTTGAATTTTTATTTGAGAGATATGGGTCTGGGAAGTTGGGATTTTGGAATATTATTTAGAGTATAACTTTTACAGTGTATATTATTTTTGTATGAAGTCAATTTTGTATTTTTTTATATATTATTATATACGACTTAAATGTACAAAGTTTCTTTTTTTCAGGCATAAAAAGTATAAAATAAAATAGGTCCCAAAAATGAATAATGAATGAATTAATAAATGAGGATTTTATTTGATTATTGGCCCTTATCTCCCCCTACTTTATTCCTTCTTGACCTAGTCATCAAGATGCCTAAGTCTCTGGGGTTATGGCCATAAATCATGTTTGATATTTTATTCCTTTTCTTTTATTTTCTTTATTATATAATTTTAGCATTAAAATAGTATTTTATACAATATTTATACAACAAAGAAAGAATGCTAATTTATGCAAATTAAGAGAATTATATGCATTTACTAAGGTTTTTAAGGCCAAAATGATAGAATAAAGGTGATGAAATAGATATTCATCACCCCCCCTATACTTGCCTTTGCTAGTCCCTAGCTAACCTTTATGCAATCAGTGCAGAAAATGAAAAATAAAGACAAGAAAAAGAAAGAAGGTGGATTAAGTTTAATTGTCAAACTTGTCTTCAAAAAATCAAAGTGTGGAGCTTAAGTCAGACCTTTGGAATTTTAGTGCAGGTGGAATCTTATTGGAAATTTGGATTTGAAATACAACAACCATCGAGAATCCTAAAATTATACTCAAGTCTCC
This sequence comes from Ottelia alismoides, assembly GCA_037367405.1. Lineage (NCBI taxonomy): Eukaryota > Viridiplantae > Streptophyta > Magnoliopsida > Alismatales > Hydrocharitaceae > Ottelia > Ottelia alismoides. The sequence continues at coordinate 115,299 of JAZKJV010011300.1, read as the reverse complement.
TCAATAACCATGTCTGAATACTTCAACTCATGTGCAAACCCTTATGACTATGAATCTGAATTGTACAGTCTAGGTGATAGTGGCTCCCCTCAACTGAAATGACAAAGATACTTCCTTCTCCAGCGTGACAGTCCAGTGATTCCCCAATTCAACAACTCCTTCAAGGAGTAGGGTATTCCCTTCTAAGTTCAAGTGACAACCAATTCAAGAGGAGGGGGTGAAGAGACGATTGGACGGTAGCTAGTGTAGCTACCTATCCTAGGATGCATGACCAGTGTAGTCAAGTCATCCAGCATGATATGACTTCGAATCTCAATACTGCTTATTGACTATACAAATATATACACTATGGCTGACATTTTATTTTCAATCAGGCCTGTCCACTTTTTTGGAATTTTTTGCTTTTCGTTTTTTTTGAAATAGTATATACATCAACATTTACATAAGGAGTTTTTCCTCTTGAGCAAGTAGAACATTCCTCTTTTGAAGAATTATTACAACCTATACTCTCCTGTCTTTAGACCTCACTGCTACTAGAAGGGTTGGGGTGAACTTCCCTCCATAGACAAGAACAAATGTTTCCACTTGTGTGCATCTCATACCGGCAAATCCAATCCCCTCAGCACTCCAATTTAGTTGAGCCAAGTGAAAGGTGCAGGTATCTAAGTTAGGTCATTATCGATAAGAGCCATGCGCGTTCTTTGAAATACTCTGCTAAGGTAGTCAAAAATCCATTGAACCAAGTCTCGTGACTCTCAAAGAATTAAGTCAACTAGACCGGAAGTACCTCAATTACAACTCCTATAAGGTTCCTATAATTAGGTAGATTTAAGGTCCAACCAAATACCATTATTCATATTTTCTTAGACTCGTTCAATTATCAAACTCAATCCGAAAATGTGAATGCTATGCAAATTCTATGTACGATGTAGAAAATATTTTATGATGCAATTTTCTAATTTTGAACTTTTTATGGATTTTTGAAAGTGATGGTGCACATGCAATTATTTTGGTATTTTTCAAAAAGATTTTTTAAATATTTTTGGATTTTTGATTTTGCAAATGTTTTTGGGATTTTTTAAAAAAATATTTTGGATAAAAATATGTACAAATATTTACATGGGGATGCATCTTATAATTACAAGAATTGGGTTTTTAAAAATTTATAAAGGATATGTGATTATTCTTATAGGCATGTACATAAAGTTAATAAAGAATTTTAGTGTGATGTATATATTCCTCAAACTTATTTGAAAATGATTTTATAAGCATTTTGAAAATCATTTTTACAAACAATAGTCAAAAATAATTTCTACAAGCAATTTTTACACACCTTTACAGACATTTGAAAATCATTTTGCAAAGGTTTTTAAACAGTATATATAGATTTTTCAAATTTTTTTGCAACCATTTTCCAAAAATTTGCAAATTATTTTTCAAACATTTTTATTTCAGACAAAGAAAAAAAATTCAAACCAAATATTTTTACAAAGGTTGAAAATATTTAACAAAAATTTTTCCGAATAGTTTTCAAACTATTTTCAAATATTTTGGAAAAAATATTTTACCTGATGTAATATTAAATACAAAAAGAATTTTAGGAATAATATGTATTATTTATGAGGTGATTTTAATGAATTTAATAGTATATTTTATACATGATTTTAGCCATATTATTTTTATTAAAAATATGAAAGTACGAGTTATGACTAAAGTATATATGAGGTATATATGACCCCCTATACATAGGTTGAGCTATGTCCTCATAGATCAGAGTAAAAAGAGAAGACATAACCTGTACATAGTATAAAAAAGTCTAAAGAATAAATGAATGAAGAAATGAGAAGTCTTCCATCCCCCTATACCTAGGATCAAATAATCCTAAGTATAGGCAGGGAAGGTCAAGGTGGGAATGAACAGATCGTACTCAGACTTTCATCCCCTATACTTAGGGTAAGATATCCCTAAGTATAAATAAGAAGAGGAGATAGTGGAGAGTACCAAAGAATGAAAGAATTCGGGGTGCACACCTCCTATACTTAGGACAACATACGCCCTAATTATAGAAGACTGACAAAAAGGGTGATACCATTTTGGTAGAAAATGAAAAATGAAAAGGAAAATATGAAAAGAATAAGAAGTAAGAAGAGATCGAAGAGAATGTACACATAACCTTCTATACAGAGGGTAAAAGATCCCTAAGTATAGGCGATAAAAAGAGTGATGAAACGGAACGAATAATGAATACTCAACTCATCGACCTCCCTATACGTAGGACAAAGTATGTCCTAAGCAAGACACACGAAAATGGGTTGTATGAGCGAAATGGTGGAAGGACAAAGGAAAACGAAAGCGAATATACAACCGAGTGGATATACAAAGAGTCAAAAAGGTAGAAATCGAACCTTCTTGTGAGACTACTAAGGAATGGATCTGACTAGATACAGGTTGATATCGAGGTCCTAAGTAGATAGAAGTCGATCAGAGTCAACTTGGTAAAGATTCTTAGTAGACTTAAAGTGGGAAGGCACGAACTGGTCGGTAGAAGTAGTGTGGCCTGGTTCGGCCTTGGGTATCTCAACTAGGTCAAACTCAAAAGGGACAAACTCATCCATGGAAGTACTCAAGTCAGGTCTGTCCTATGGAGTCTCGTAGATATCAAAGTGAAAAGGGACGGACTCATCATCAGAAGAAATAATGTCAAGGTCGTTCTATGAGGTCTCTAATGGATCATCATTCTCATCAAAAGACCAGTATTCATTTATAAAATCAATCAAATCAAATCGACCTTATCAGTCTCATCTAAGTCTGCCCTCTTCTTAAATGTGTCAATTGTGTAAATCCCATGGATGTCATCAACGCATCACCAATCACGTGAAGATGAAACTATAAGTTCTATGCTTTCTGAGTCTTCCTCCTTGGAGTGGAATTCTCAGGTCCCATCGCCAGTCATAAAGCAAACCTCTCTGATCTCAAGTAGATAGGTCATGGGCCTCAGGATCGACTAACATAGGCACACTCTCGTGGGATGTGGGTCTCTGGTCGGTGGTAGGTGTGGTGATCAGCACATCGCTCCCGACATCAGATTGGATGCAAATTTATCTAGATCCATAATCAATGATGGATCTTGCAAAGGCGAGAAAATGTCGTTCCAGTATGATTGGAGAATGCTCCACAGAGGTGAAGGTCTCCATGGGCAATACAACAAAGTCAATAGTGAAGCTCGTGCCATGAATTAGAATGACAACGTTTTCAAGAATACCCTTAAGCCTCTTTATTGATCCATCAGCAAATTGAACAATCATCCTGGTCTTCTTAAGAAGCCCAAGGTTTATAAAATATATCAATGAGAAGGGTATTATATTATTCGATGCACCACTGTCAAGGAGAGTGTTGTCACATGAATAGTCAGAGATGGTGCAACTCACAAGAGGTGTAACGTCGATCCTTTTCCCAGAAGAAGGGTGGTGTGTGATGGTGTGGGTAATGACCATGGTCAAAATATGATGCTAAGATCTGCTCCTCTACTTCCTCTTCTTGGGTTGAGGAGCAGATAAATGGGTCATGTCCTACTGAAGTGGGGCTGTAATGATCTCATGAAAGGTGGCCACCACTTCAGTTTCAGTCAATAATTTTTTTGAAGTTTTGGATCTCCTCCATATAATGGAGGAGATCGAAATCATCATCTACACAAGGATGACTAGTAACAATCTGTATAGTGTCATCGTCAGGGTCAAGGATGGGACAAGACGTGAGTGAGTATTGGTCAAAGGATCTGGCATTTGGATCCTCTCCTCATAAAACGAATCAACCACAAGTCTCCCGAAATCTTTTTGTGTTTTTAAAATTTTCTCATTTTTTATTGTATTTTAGGCGATTGCAAGCTATCATAAGAATCCTCAAGTGAACCCATATCATCAAATGGTGGAGTATCATGATCACTCTTATTTATACTAGTAAGGTCATCAATCCTCTATCTCATATGCTCCCTCATTTGGATCAAGTGCTCAAGGGTGAACTCCATGAAAGGTGACTCAAATAGATCAGTCTCGGGTGGATGTGAAGGTGGAAAATGTAAAGGTGGATAAAAATCCGAGGCTTGAAACTGTAGCTGAGGTGGATATATACAAAAGTCAGAAGAAACATCCTCCAGGAAAAAAAGTGGTGGACCCGCTGGAGGGTATGAGGGATCTGTAAAATCTGGATAAAAAACGCTCCAGTTGGCCATCTCAAAACAAAAGGAAACGGGAGAGCATGAGGTCAAATCAAGAGATGTGAAGGAAAAGGCGTAAATACACAGAAGTGATCGAGTAAACACATAAACAAACTCACGCAAGACAAAACACACCCCTCATTCACCTACTCAACTCGGTGAAGATTATGAAAGTTCAGTCTTTTTATCTTATCTGTTTTAGAGTTAGGTGAGAATCACAAAATTGTACAAACACTTAGGTTGGCTTACGAGATTTGGACAGTATCTTTAGTGTGTGCGTGAGCGAGTAAAACAAAGACAATGGAGGGATTACTCTCCCCAAGACAATGATCTTCTATTTGATAGGGTTGAGTAATTTTAGCAGTCTCAATTTTATTTATTATCACTTTTTATTTTTAAGAATAATGCACAAATACTATCGGAGAATCAATTATTTTTGGCAATCCTACGTGATCAAAATCAGAGGGAGAAAGTCAGAAAAGCAATGCGAGGAAAAAACGATGATGAATGCTAAAGCGTAACTGCTCAACTTGCCCCCATTTGTCTACATGCAAGAATGCTAAGTAGAACTGAAACCTAACTATATGAAAAAACAATTGATGAAATTACCCTAGATGAGAAACTGATATTAGCGTGAAGCACAAATGCTAATCACTCGGATATGGAATCTAAAAGTCCGATCTTGGAGAGCTCTTCGGTGCTCAGCACAGTGAGCCCTACAAGCGTTGTGTAGAGTCCCTTTCGATGCTCGATTCCAAGTCTAAGTAAAGAGTAATTTGACTAGATCCAAACGTAGTCTATAGGCACATGCAAGGATAATTAAGCGTTTGAACCTAATACTATCATCATGAAAATCCTACAACTACGACTAATCACACAAAATAAAGAAAATAAAAATCGAAAAACAAAGGAAAAAAGGTGGATAACTGCGACAAAATCGATGAGGCCCCCAAGGGAATAATCCCTCAGACACTAGATCTCGTGAAGTGTGCAGAGTCCTAAGAGTCTTGTATTACTACAAATAATGTCTCTCTCTCTCTCACTTTAAATTATACAAATAAATGTAATAAAATAAATGTTTAAAAAGTATTGTCTTCAAAAATGTCTCCAAGCCTCCTTTGCTCCATGTCCTTTCTGACAACTAGGTCAAAAAGAGAGATTGCCTCACGTGGGTACACATGCACTCCTAGGAGAGCCTCCCTTGGTCCAGCGGTACCTCGCAACAAATTCAAACAAGGAGAGTGGTTAGACAATTCAACAGTTAATATCAAATAAAAGAGAAAAGAAATAAAGCAAAAATATATACAAATAATTGCACAATCAAAATAACACCAATCTAAGCATAGTTGCTCCCCAATAACGATGCCATTTGTTGACTAGGAAATTGTGAGGGTCATACCGTTTCAAGGCGAAACCACAGTCGATATGTTGATCGCTCAATAAACCCTAATAAAAAAAAATTAACCTACAAATGAATTAAGCAATGTAAATAAATGTGTGGAGTTAAAATTTATTTTATTTAATTGTATAAAATATGTATATAGTGCTAGTATGTAGAGTGTCGAACTCAGGAAGTGGAATGGATATACTGTGCAATTAAAGTGCAAAATATGATTGTGAGCTTCTTTCTATGTATGTTTTTATATGGGTTTTTATTTTTTAATTCTTAGTTTTAAATTTTTGTATTTTTTCCAATTTTATAATTTCTTTTTATATTCTTACGCTTTTTTAAAATATAATATATATATGGACTATATATACAAGGTTAGCTAAGATAGATATAAATGCTAATAAAAATAGTTAAAATAATGAAAATAAAATATTTTTAGGTTTTAAATATTTTCTACAATTTTTTTTATTTTTTAGGAAAATTTTCTAATTTTTATATATTGTTAAAGTAAAAAATACCCTAAATCATGGATTAATTAAATAACCTCTATTGATATTTAAAAATAGAAAATTAAGTCCAAAATTTTACAAATTAATTTAGATAATATATAGAAATTAAAAAAAAAAGAAAAAAATCAATTCTCGGATTTTTCAAGAATTTTGTAGATTTTTTGAAGTCTTTTGGGATTTTTCAATTTTTAGGAGTTTTATTTTTCTATTTTTATGGATTTTTGATCTGAAGGTTAAAAACACTTAAATAAATAAAATATATATTTATGGGAATTTTTAAAATGTATTTATATTTTTTGAAGAATTTAAGTCAAACAGTAGGTTTTGTGCTATTTTTTTAGAAAATAATTAAAGGTCCTAAAATGAAAAAAAATAAACATGTGGCGTGAAACTACAATGCATTAGGAAGGCATGTATGTAAGGTGTATATAAGTAAATGAAATAAACTACAAGGGCCTTCCTGCAAATTTCATAAAATAAAGTCTCTAGGACTAAGAGAAATACTCAAAATCTCAAGGACATGCCTGCAAAATACCCATCTCACGTGGGCAGCCACGCGAGGTGAGAGCGTGGACCTAGATGTAAATATACAAAGTTGTGGGGTTTTCTTGCAAATATTATAGAAATTAAATAACTATAATTTAAATTTTATAAACTAATAAATAACGTACAAAAAAAGTTGGGTGAAGTAGTAAAATACCCAACAAATGTGGGAGCGGACAGTGGTGATTGAATCACTTAAACACGTGTCAGCTCCTTGCGCGACAATGACGGTTTGCATTGGACGCTTCATATTAGATGTCCAGGGGAGATCAACGGTCATGGTGGGGCACGATCCAACAGACCTGGTGCAAACTAGGACATGTAATCTGATCAGATGGCGTGGAAGACACTTGGAAGAACAGGTAAGAACTCCTGTTCTTCCAAGCTTTGATCAAGGGTGGCGCGGTCCTCCGACCACCTTTGATGCTCATCTAAGGCTCAAAAGGATCCCAAGCTTCGTTGCACTCGCTGGCAGCGTCGGATAGGGCCTAGGAGCACTAGCGACGCCCAACGAGCTTGAAGAAGATGCTAGGCTCCAGGTACCTCCGGTTGGCACAGAAATTGACCCCCCTGAGGGTCCTTGGGCCTCTAGAACCTACAAGAGTTATGGACGACAAGAAAAAGGGGCTCTAGGGATTATGGGCGAAGGGAGAGGAAAGGCAGAGGGTGGCCCAGTGTCTCCAGTGAGCGGATGAGATGGGACATGGATCTCCAGATCCATTAGGGATATGGTTCAGATGGAAGGCTTAGGGTGTAGAAAACGGTGAGGGAGAGAGTGTGGGGTGGTTGGTCAAGTCGGGAATCAAGGTTGCACACAATGGATGGTTCGTCGGAGCTCATCTCCGGTAAACTACGAGCGGAACGTCTATGGCTAAATCATGCAATTAAAACACAAAATAAAGGTAGGAAATACACCTAGGAACTAAGCTAAGCTAGAAAATATAGGAAAAGAGGTGCCTCAGTGGTTGTACGACCATGAAGCTGACCTTACGCTGGTGAGGCGACGAAGATGGTGGAAGCACCTTCAACCTTGCCCTTACCTGCTTCTAGCAGTTGGAGAGGAGGGTGTCACCCCCTTTATCTGGAGCACAAGAAAGGGGGCAAAAACATGGGCAAAAAGGGTTCAAAAAACGAATGGAGGTAGAGGGTGCGGTTTTGTACAAGGTGGTTGAAAGGATGGAAAGAATGAGGTGATAGGCGTGATTCACTGATGCGATCCACGAGGAATCATCCGGGTGTGAATCAGCAAGGATCGAGGTGAAGAAGTCACAGAGAAATCAATCTGAAGGAGGAAAGAATCTTCGGGAAAAAAGGAAAGAATCTTCGGGAAAAAATTGATGAAAAGCGAGTCAAACCAAGGGTGTTAGAATGGCATGTGTAGGCTAGCTAGTTGACCGAGGTCAACTAGCAGAGCCTCCTGGTTGGTCCACATAGTACAAGCAGGAAAACCCTACCCAAAAATTAATTAAAAAATAGATATTAATTATTAAATGATTTTATTATTATTTAGTTATAAAATAAAAATTTTTATTTTTTCATAGTATTTTATTCTATTTTTATTTATTTTTAGAGATATTTAATTACAAGTTACTTTTTAGGGATTAATTATAGGTATATTTGTCTATGTTTTGTGTATTTTAATTTTTATTATGTATAATCGATTTTATTATTTTATAAAATTATAACTTGTTTTTATATGCTTTAATATATTTTTATTATATTTTTCTGATAGATTATTTGCACTTAAATAAATAGGTATACTTATTATATAAGTATAACTATAGACAATTCGTATTTGTATTTTATTTGCTTATTTTATTTTAATGTTTTATTTATGGTTTCAATTAAGTTTTAATATGCAAATATATTATAAATAATATTTACAAAATTATAAAAATATAAAATTATACAAATACCAAGAATAAATAAAATAATTATTTTTATCTGGTATATTATACAATAGTGGTGCAAAACCTAAGTTTCACACCTTAACTTCAAAAAATACGAAAGCACCTTCATTTAATAGCTTATTGAAAGTTATATATAATTAAATATAATTATGATATATTTTGACTTTTTGTTTGAGATATATGGGTATGGAAAGTTGGGATTTTGGAATATTATTTACAGTATAACTTTTTCGTTGTATACTATTTTTGTATGGAATCAATTTTGTATTTTTCTTTATTATCTACAACTTTCATGCACAAAATTTCTTTGATTGGGGTATAAAAAGTAGAAAATAAAATGGATCACAAAAATGAATAATGAATGAATTAATAAATGAGGATTTTATTGGATTATTGGCCTTTATCTCCCCTACTTTATTCCTTGTTAACCTAGTCATCAAGATACCTAGGTCTGAGGGTTTAGGGTTATAATATATCTTTGACATTTATTCTTTTTTCATTTTCTTTATTCTATAATTTTGGTATAAAAAATAATATTTTATACAATATTTATACAACAAAGAGTGAATGCTAATTTATGCAAATTAAAGGTATTACATGCATTTACTAGGGATTTTAAGGCCAAAATGATAGAATAAAGGTGAGGAAATGGAGATTCATCAGTCGAGAGTAACTACAAAAGTTTAGGTTCATCTGTTAAACTACTGCGACCAAGGTACTTTATCTGCAATCCATATTTTAGGGAGAAAATAATATCAATAACAGTTGATTGTAATCTAATTAAGTAAAAATAACATGTAATTTAGTAGCTCCAAAAGAAAGCAAATAGATAAGATTTGACAATTAAATTTATGAAGCTACTTGCATGGAAATTGGTTTTCAAGTTATTCTGTATGCGAATCCCCTGACTTACTCATCCCACCTCAATTACCCATTTTATATATTGATTATATGATCTATGTTTAAGGTATCACATTTTTTTATTAATTATAATACATATTTGATTGATCTTGGTAATGTGAATGATGAGTCTATGCTCTGATCTTTATCTTTGTCTAATCTACCAAGCTTAGTGGATAGTCTATGATCTTGGTTTATGTGTGACCTCACACTAGGACTCTATGTCGTGAAGAATGCTTTCATGTTGGGGGGCCTCCATAGGCATGCGATGGAGTGTAATGTATCCTGACTAAGTTCCTAACATGTCCACTAGCTCCATATAACCATAGTTTCCAGTATATAATCGTATAAGATTTCCATTCTCCCCCATCATGTTTCAAGTTTCAATGATTCATTAATTCTTTGATTTATCATATGATTATTATGACTGAGGTGATCTAGATCTCTTTCCGATGTTTATGAGACATGCGAATTGATCTTATTAAGTGTAGATGGTGTGTCTCGTGTTCTGATTCTTTTCTTGTTAAATTTCTCAAGCTCAGTGAATAGTCTGTGATCTGGGTGAGACCTCATACTATGAATCTAACGCATGGAGAATGCATTAGGGTTGGGGGCCTTTGTAGGCATGCAGTGGAGTGTAATGCATACTAACTAAATTCCCAACACATCCACTAGCTTCTCAAACAATCGTGGTAGTATATCTTAGTCTGATAAAGATAATTATCATGATATAGTCTTTTCTCTTCGTTAGGACCTAATGGCGGAAAAGTAACTAGCTCAACTATAACAAAGATCAATTGTAACCAACTCAACTGTAACCAAGCTCAATCTGTAACCAAGCTCAACTATATACAAAATCAATTGTAACCAACTCTCAAGAATAGTAACAAAACTCAAGCGGCGAGGAAGCCTCCGAAGATACCTTTCTGTATCGCCCTCCTAGTGAAAGTACAGTCTAGGAGAGGGCCAAGACTACTCTAAATCTATGCCCCTGAGATGGGGGGAGACTTTCTAGACAAGTCACTCCAAACAGGCCCAACCAATATGGGAAGACGAGTTCGTAAAGAAACCAAAATCGAGGGTCCTCTAGCCCATGCACCCTAAAGATAACAGGGACATCAAACTGATCTAAAAGAAAACCTATGTATCACATAGAAGAGAAAAACTGCAAGCGATTGCAAAAACTCAAGAAAAATATTGGGATCCTAGAACCATGCACTAAGCGATTACTACCCTAACTGGGCTTCCTATCTCTCATCCAGTTAAGGGTCACTGCATCCTCATATAGTTAGGTATAATGGCCATCATAACTGGTGAAGTATATGGTAAGATCCTTAAGCGCATCATGGAAGCGTGAGGATCGCATCGTATGCGATCGGGAGCGACTAGTCACACTAGTTGCTTGAGGCAGCGGGAATTAATTTTTTTTCATGCGATAAAACCATATGATCGAAGAACACTTCTTGGATCATTTCATCTAAACCATAAACAAGTATTAGGGTTACCTCTTGAAGCGTGGTTGCGATCGAGTCTCTAAGTGAAGAGACAAGTCCGATCCGACGAAGGAGACACTTGCGAGCGCTTTGATAAAACGCGTGCTTCTCGCAATCCATGTTGATGATCTAAGAGGCAAATCTTCTGATCTCATTACACGAGATCCGATGTCTTCTTCATGAGCGATGCATACCGAAGGAGATGAAGATCCACGAGCAAACTGTCCGACAACATAACGACAACGTTGCAGTGAGAGTGACTCTCTCTCTAGGGCTCCATGGTGGACGGCTACAAGAGAGAAGAAGAGAGATGGTGTGCAGAGGATGTGTGTGTGAGAGAGAGAGAGATGTTGTATCCACCTTGTGTTGTGTGTAAATAAGAGCACAGGGGGTGCCTCTCCTTTTATAATATTTTAGGATCCATAGATCTCAATCCATGGACAACACAAATCCAATGGCTCACATTGATTTGTGTTTCTTTTAATGGACAAGATTTTGTTGTAAAAATATAACAATAATTAATTTAATTTAGATTAAATATATATTGATAAATCAATATAAATCAATCCTAAAATTAAATAAATCAAACATGGAGATTATGGAATAAAGATTGGCTCCTTCCATAACATGGGAGTTGGTGGCAATCTCATGTAATCTCATGAGATTACATTAAAATAATTCATAATTTTTTTAAAAATATTACAATCTTGCCATTGGAAAATTGTGAATCACATTCACAACCCAAAATAAAATGTGATTTACATTTTCAATTGATTATCCAATGTGAATCCAATTCACATCAATAATTAATCAACAAACAAAAATCATAATAAGATCTCTCTAATACATTATAAATCATATTTATAATATATTATGAATAATTGGATATTGCTATTCACATTATTCATATCTATCATAATTAAATCACATTTAATCATCTTGGATCTCTATTCTCATGTACTCAAATGATATGAATCACATTCACATTACTTACATAATAGATAATTAAATCACATTTAATTATCTATACTAACTCTCTTTATAATATGAATCAAATTCATATTATTCATGATAATTAAATCACATTTAATAGCAATTTTGTCAATGCTCGGGTATAACATCAACAATGAAATTATCCAGAAATCTTTCAAGGATAATGTGCTTTCTCCGTGAATGCTTGGAGATAATGACATGGAGATTGTATTGTTCCACATATAGTAACTTGGATATTGAGATCATATTTCAAATCCAGATCTCATACCTCCCATAGATGCTTGAATAAATGAAGATCGTAAATCTAATCTTCTCATTGCATCTGAATAACATTCAGATCAATGTCCAACATTTGGACCATGATCAGATCACTTCTCTACTGAGAGGAGTTACTAAAATCCAGACGTTTCATCACTCCCTAGGAATGGAAGCATCATGGTTATATAATCGTTTAGATCACATCACCCTCAGGTATTCCCAATACATGTACATGCTGCATACTGGAAGACCCAGAATAAACCTGAAGTATTAGATCAATATAATATTGTCTACTTCATGGTTTTATCATTAAATTTCTCATTTGATTATTGGGAGTTGGTATAGATCATACACTTTCCAAAAGCATATATCATACTTAGGTTTTGATCATATACTTTTGGAAAGTATATATCAAATCTACAATTTCAGTCAAGCTTCCTAAACGAGATGACTGTGTACGGAATTTGATTCTTTCCAATATCTCATGAGTGAGCTCATGTCTTCCGGTTCAGTAGATGAACCTATATGATCCCTTTGATATACTCATATGCCCTTGCATGCACACCAGCGTGCCAGTGTATAGACCTTGGTTAGGTCATTAACCTATTGACCTGCCAAATGTACATAATCAGACACATAGTAACATATCTATCGCCAATCATAGGATAAGTGCCTATATCGTGACAACATACGATACAGGACTTTGGTTATCTCGATCTCGTTAAGTCAACTCTTTGACCGAACTTATCTAACACCTCTGAATATCTATTCCTATGCAAAGGACTTGCATCAAGAGGTCGGTTAGATATTAGTATTTAGGGAAAGGATTACATATCCTTCTCGGGTTGGAGATCATCTCTTAATAATCATTTGACGGTACTTGATGAGTCCTCCATCTAACTCTTTAGATATTCACACAAGCACCAGCCTCTATGACTTAATAGTTAAATCAACAACTCTATGATCATTAAGATGGTCATGGTACATAACCTTAATTATACTAAAGGACCTTGATGAATTTCATATTCATCATGGTAAATGCCGTAAATTAAACCCCTGGCTTAACCATTCCAATAAAAATCACCATTAATTCTCCATTTGTATCTGGTAATATATTGTGTATAATTAACCTTAATTAATTATCTTTATTTTTCTTGTAATTATTTTATCAGCAAAAAATCATAAAGATTAGGTAGAATAATTGTCCATAATTCACTGACCATTAAAAAGACTAAAAAAATACAAAAATATCTCAAAACCAAAAAGCTGGTATTTTATCCCCCTTAAAAATATCCCCAAAAATACTTTTTGTACAAATGACCTCTTTTGGCCTTTTGTCCAACATGAAAGTTGTAGATCTCGTCGAGACGAGCAACTTTCATGTTTTGACTTTTTCCTAATTTGCCTCTAACTATTTCTTTCTTATTTTTTGTATTTATTTCTCTGAATTTTCTGATTGGGCCACGTGGCGCCCTCTGGGCCGCCCACGTGGCCCGCTTCCCCTTTTGCCACCTGACGCCCATCTGGGCCATCGGATCCACTCCGTTCCACCTCAATCTCCACCGTCCATCTATCACCTACTTCCAGCCATCAGATCTCTCCTGAGATCTAATCTCATCCATCCGCTCCCGCCCATTTTTCAACCGCTCGATCCCCTCCACATCCTACGCCTATCACGCATCCACGTCAGCCTAAAAACCCATGCCGTTGGATATTCCTCACTCTTCCATCTTAAACGCTCGTCAATGCTCTAACCTCCACCGTTTGATCCAAACCCAGATTTAATCATCACCACCCATGAGAGCCAAACTCACAGTTGTATGATTAGATCATCTGATCTGATCGTCACCCTCCATTGGAGCCTCATCTACAACCGTTAGATCCACTTCCTATCCTATGGCCTCGCACACTCCATGTAGCCCCTCAACTACAGCCGTTTGATCCCCAACTCATCCTAAGCTTCTCATTGCACCACATCACCCCCACTATTTCTCACCGTTGGAACTTTCCCATCACTTATCCTCAGTCGTTCACTTCCGCTTCGCTTTTCACTGATCGATCCAAACTTTGATATGATCCACACCCTTCGATCGCGCCATCATCCAAGCCGTTGGATCACCAGATCCAACAGCACCCGATCATCGTCCTCCTCCGGCTCGGTCGCTTTTCCCTTGTAATGCCTCCGTCCCCTTCAATTTTTAGCTCCTCCTTCTAGGCGTCTCTCAGCAATCTAACGGTCACCCCTCGTAGCTCACACATTCATCTCCCTTGCGTAACCTCCCAACATCCCCCTTCATGACTCATCACCATCATTTCAGTCATTGCAATCTTCGTCGTCACCTCCGTTACACCCACAACCTCCGCTTATAAATCACCTCCTCTGCCCTCAGTAACCCCTCGTCCACAGTTCCTAGGCATAAGCCCAGCTTCCTCTGCCCCTCCGGTGACAGCAGAGGGGCGGAACATCGAGGCGACGATGGCCTATCGTCCGGTGTCAACCCTCGGCTCCTCTGTCGTGTCGCGGTGCCTATGGCCACCGACTGAGCTCGCTGGCCCTGCTGTACAGCTGGGTGACGACTCCGAGGCTCATCTGAGCCTCAACCCATGCAACTATACTCACCGGAACCCCCTCTCCGACGAGGTCCTTCCTCCCCTTCTTTTTCTTTTATTTTCTCCTTAATTTCCCGACTCCGTAACTCGCCACCACGCTCATTTAACCATATCCTAACCTTCGCCACTCATCGCTCATCCTCGCACTACTCACCGATCACCCCCTTCCGTTCTCCACGACCTTAACCACCCTCCGCCACCTCCTCCTCTGTTCTACCGGAGGAAGAGCTCTGGGCCACCATCTCCCTACACCCCAAGGCCCCCGCTCACCCACCTCTCACCTCGCACGCACTTGCACGAGCTTCGTCTATCGTCTAACACTTGCAGGATTGTCAATGGTCAGAGTTCGCGACGGAGCTCCTTCAAGCCCTTCTCCTCCGGTGGCGCTTCATCGATCGTTCACGCTAACTAGCTCCGGAGCCTCTCCGCATCACCATCTTCTTCGTGAGGTCTCGATCTTGCTTCTCTGATATTCATGGGACCTCGCGGAGCAACCTGCAGGTCACCAGAGCCCCGCCTTCTCCGGGACCTGCGGAGGAGACGACTCTACAGATGTCGTCCGATCATCTGATCGGACGGCTATGATGACGACACGTGGTAGTCCAGACCTTCATACGAGCCTACAGGCTCGGGCGACCCGAACTTCGGCCCGAGCCACCAGCTACTGCCATGTGTACTGAACCTGAGGCAGCCTCCGAACCTAGTTTCTCGCGTGCATAGCACGTGGGGTGCTTGGAAAATTGCAAGAAAGACCATGGTACTTTTGATATTTGCAAAATGGTCCCCAGGCACATGAGTGTGTGCCTGTGTATTTTACAGGGAGACCCTCCATCTTTCCAGAATTTGTAAAATGGTCCCCGCGCAATGGAAAATTTACACTAGGACCCATGCAGTTTTTGGTATTTGCATTTAGGCCCCTCTGGGGATCTAAATGTAATATTTATCATTTATTTTTCTTGCATTCTTACTACAATTATGCCCTTGCATTGTTTTCTTCATAACTTGAGCATCGTAGTCCAAATTGCATGATTTTAGTGCCGTTTTGATCCTTGTTTCGTTCTCTACATCATAGCATGTTTAATTTTCTCATCCGACATCATTTTAAATGAAGTGAGTTCTTGTGATAAATGATGACCTTGCTCTCTTGTCTGTGCTTTGATGTGATGAGTATTTTTAATGATTGGGATTAAAATGACTCTGATTTCATTTTCTATTATATTGCTCATATTTTCAGGGTATAGTTGTAACCTTATGTCTGCATATAAATTCTCTTGCATTTCTATCTTGCATCCTTCTACAATTGCATAAAAATCAACTAAAAATAGCATACATCGTAGTATTGCATTGTAATTAGCATAGTGCATCTTGCAGACCTGAAATTGAGAATAATTCACACTTGTGCTTCATGAATCAGAATTTGATAAATGAATTAAGTAGTTGTGTCTTTGTGTTCGACCTTGGTAGACTTTCCAAGTATAAATACTCCACAACATTCAAAGATTGTGGTTTTTTGCTGAACTGAATTTGCCTCCTATACTACGACAATTACCGATCATTAAAGCGACAAATTTGACGTTCATCAGACCTATTATGCAAATTAATTATTCTTCATTTCAGATTAGGTAATGATATTTGTAATAACATTTATTGCATAATGGCTAGTCGTGGGCTCGCACGTCCAACAATCTCCCACTAGTCCAAAGAGCCATTAATGGGCTAATCATTTAAACTCGTACTCATTTGAAAATCATAGGCTATTTAGAAAAAATAGATAGGTAAGCCGATCAGTCACTCTGTTCCCAAGATACTACGCTAAGTCCTTTTACGACTCTTGCATATCCCCTAGTAATAGTGCTCGCATCCAATGTGAATGTTGCATCTTATGCAAACAATACTCAATCTTGTTAAAAGTAGTTGTAGTGTCCCTGATACTACTTCTCAATATTTATTATAACTTGTATTTCCATAATCTTTATCAGAATACCTTTATTCCTGGAGATCTCTATCTTCTAAGGTATCTGTAGTTAAGACTATCTATAAAGTCTTAAGTTCTGGATGATAGACTCAGAGATCACCATCTCGAATGTCTTGTCCTCTTTGAAGATATTGTTATTACTGTAGCGAAGTGTTTTATCTCCATAGTAGGATTAGTAACAGATTTATTCTCACACCGCATGGCAGACATTCGGCTTTTGTACATATCTAGCATGCACTTGGCTTCTCATAGCTGATGCACAAAGGCAAGCAATTCTAGCATTCACTTCCTCAACTCTTTGAGGTGCTATCCTTTCAGATAGGTCAGTACCATATCTTAAGGGATGGAAGCTGTTCTTGGAATTTTCCAGAAAATGGAATATGTCCAAGGTGTACTATTAATGTGATAGTCCTAATACTCTCTTCTCTATGCTTCTGAACACCTTCAGAACTAAGATTCAAGAGGTATCCTTGAGATCATATCTCAAGCTATGGAACAACCAGTCTATATAACACTTATTATTATCCTTATATCATTCCAAATAATTAGGATATCATCTACAATTAGCATAATGAACACAATGTCACTTCTACTAAGCTTCACATGGTTCATCAAGATTTTATCTGAAATCATAACATTTATAATTTCATCAAATCTTATGTTCCAACTACAAGAAGCTTATTAGAGTCCATAGATGGACTTCCTTAGCTTGCACACCTTACTTTCCTCAACCATGAAGCCTTGGGGCTACTTCATGTGAATATCCTCAAAGATGTATTCATAGAGGAATGACATATCGACTTACATCTTGAAGATGTCAAACTGAAGTTGTATAGCTACAGTTAGCAATAATCCGATGGGTTTAAGCATGGTTACTGAAAAGCAAGTCTCGTCGCAAGCAATATCTTCTCTTCCGGTGTGCAGCTCATGGCTATGAACCGTGCTTTGAAGGTCTCTAGCTTCTCATCAGGTTCCCTCTTTCTCTTGAAGATCCATTTACACCTTAACAGGTCTTACCTATATAGGTGGATCCTCGAGGGTCCATTTACAACACTTGTATATGAAGTCTACTTTAGACTTTATCGTTAACATCCATCTATCCATGTTATGATCCTCAGGAGCTTCATCACATGAAGTCCCATCATTGTCGAACTTGACTGACACATGGAATACATCCTCAAACTCATTTGAAGAAGTATTAGTGTTTCATCTTTAATTGTCCTTTTATTTTCTAATTTCAGGAGTCTCACTATCATCTCAAGATTAAATGAGTTCCTTCGTTTTTATCTTGATTATCAAGAGAGTCATCCTCTAAGAATCATATCCTTGGAGATGAAATCTTTTAAGAATCTCAAGGTCATAAAGTAGGTATCCAATACCATCCTTTATTTTCTTAATGAAGTAGCACTTCTCTGCTGCTACATTCCAGCTTACTGGAACCTTATTTAGGATATATATATATATATATATATATTGTAGTCTCTACTATAAATACATATACCTTGAAAACTAAGAGATAATTATGCTAAGATTAATCATTGATCAAATCATGTCATACATGATCCAATTGTATCTCCCTACAACTCTATTGAGTTTAGGTTTATCAAGAGGAACGAGATAGGAATGATATTCTCCATAGGGTATTCCATGAATTCATCTAATATGCACATGATACCTATGTTAGATCAATTTCACTTTTTCCTTCAAACTTTGGTTCTAAACCAAACATGCGAAATCTTTGAACATTTCAAAGCTTTCTATGGTGAAAGGAAGAAATATCATATACCAAATAACCATTAATATATATCACATATCCATAATGTTTATTCTGATATAGATGATCCATATACATCAATATATATGAGATCTTGAATACGTCGACATCTAACACCATTCCCAAAGAAGGGTGTATTGGACATTTTACTTTGAATACAATATTCATAACTATATAAGTTTTGATATTTTAGACATTCTAAAGTTTCATCTCTTACCAACCTATTGATCAAATCAACATACAAATGTCCAACGCTTGATGCTAGGTCATTGTGAAATGATCTTCATCCTCCTATTGATCTTATAAGGTTTAGCTTTCAGTATTAGGAATCTTAATGAGACATTCATTAATTTTCTAATCTATAGAGTCAACTAGATGTTAGCTTACTATCTGAAATATATCCATCACAACTCTCTACGATAGGTTTATTCCAGAATTCATGTTTATTTTCAATATTTAGAAATAAACTATGAGTGTATTCTAATATCCAGGTCATAAAGACATTCTCTAAAACTAAGGGCTCCCACTGAAATTATGAAGTTTATTTGTCCAATAGAGATTGTTGCAACTATTGCATTAATATCCATGGATAACTATTAGATCTTAAGAACAAATTTTCTAGTCTTCTAAAACATATGCAATCAATTGCAAGTGCTATTAGAAGATTGAGATACAATTAATATACTTCGATCTTATCAAATAAGAAAGTCATTTTCAATGATTACATGTAGATTATTCCGATACACTATCCGACTCCTTCTCTAAGGGTTTTAGATAGACTTGATAGTCATACTATCAACACATCAGCTTATTGCAGTATTGGCATTCATCCAATTCTTTGGATGCCACATGGAAATCAGAGAAGTACAGTCAACTATTTGACTTTCCATCTTGCTTGGGTCTAACCCGTGCTTCCACTGCGCTCTCTTCATCTATAAACAACCCATTGCTCAAGACAAAGAATCTCTTATGTTGAATTCAAAAGAATTCAATGTAAGAGTATTTCAACATTTATACATGCTTCATTCAATTCATACAATGTGAATATTATGAAGCTTCATGAATGACTAGAGTAAAGACAATAGAATGATGACACTCATCATATCTACATCCAACTTAACTCTTAAAATCATTGGTTCAGGTAGGTACTCAAACATTTTGAATACATCACCTCTTATAGATATACCATTCTGCATGATGTAGTGAACTATGTCATTCATGATTAAATGCTGAGAGCATATATGCATGCCAAAACATTTTCTTAGATTTTATAAGGATTATTTGACAATTATTATCATCCTCAACTTGTTAATTCCAAAGTAAATTCGATTAGAGTTCAAGACTGTAGAGACATACAAACAGTAGGGTTGTAGTCCTATTATCTATTTAATTGTCATTCCTCATTCATATGAGAAAACTTGCACATTACAACCACGTACATTATGTGTTCAACTGCAAGCACAATATCTTGATCATGTATCCAATCCATGATATTTTACTGGTTATTATTGAGTATAACATTGAGTGGGCTTAATGAGGATTATTTAAAATAAGACATATGCATAAATTTATACAAATATATTTTACTTTCATTTAAGATTTTTATATCAAAGTTGTCTTGCCTTGTCAACACTGAAAGTTCATTCCCTTAATTGCTTTCAATGTAAGAGATATACTTACCATTATATCTTAGCAAGATATGGGATCTCATTCCTTATCTTTGTCACATCCCAATAATATGAGAACTTGTAACTCGGATAAAAAGAAGCGGGAACACATTCCGCCTTGCAAGTCCAACTTGCATTCCTAATTCGATCTTTAACACCCGGGCCCACCACCCCTAAGGTGATGTTGACTCGTCGTTAATTGGACCAACAGTCAATAGGATTAGTACTTGCTATGCGTAATCCAATATCGTTCCAATAATATGAGGACTCGGCATTGGGGTCACTACGCATACGACCTTACTCTTTCGAGAAGCAAAGAACCCGATCCAGATGCGCTTGCATACAAGAGCTGTCACTTCGGACATGCGTCTCCTACATACAATCCCTGCGATGGAATCCTTCGCCTTGACGGGAGACCAAGGATGTCACTTATGTGATCCTTCATATCATGTTCAAATTTTAATTAATCATCATGAATCATATTCATTATTATTAAATCTTCCAAGAGAAATAACAACACTATTCATAATAGAGTATTTTAATTTTAATTGGATTCCAATTAATCTAATTATATTAAATTAATGATCTAA
The DNA here is from genome assembly GCA_037367405.1 of Ottelia alismoides. Taxonomy (NCBI): domain Eukaryota; kingdom Viridiplantae; phylum Streptophyta; class Magnoliopsida; order Alismatales; family Hydrocharitaceae; genus Ottelia; species Ottelia alismoides. Next base: position 94,474 of record JAZKJV010011300.1, on the reverse strand, counting down.
TAATATCCAACAAATATTCTTTTATTGTTAGTTGAAATATGGTATTATCTCAAATACATATTATTTCGAACTTTAATAATTAGAAAAGTACATTGTGATCTCTCCTGCATTATCGAGTCCCTACCCACTGTCATGGTCAGTTCCGACAGGAGTGGGATAGACTGCACACGGTGCAACCTGCTACCCCAACGCTCCCCGACTAGACACCATATCCACCTTGGGAAATGATAATGCTAAATTGATCATTGTGTACTTAAGATGATAATCGATTTTTCAACCGAATTTATACCATATAATAATAATCAAATCATTTTTTATTAACATTATAAGGAAATTTTCTAAACAAATTTCCAATCCTATTCAAGCAACAATATTTGTTGGAAAGTAGATCATGTAGATCATGTAACCAGTTTATGATCTAGATCACATCTAATCAATTATTGGTTAAGGAAATTTCATTTAAAGAAATAATTATCATCAAATATTTCACAAATATTTATCCATAATTATTACAAGAAATTAAACCATTTAATTTCACCAATTGATTAAATGACAATCACAAGGTTCTTGATTAGGAAAGCAATTTTTTAGCAGTGACCCTTACTAAAATTAGCATATCTCAATCAAACTAAATCCAAATCAAGTAAAATAAGTTTCCAACATTTTCTAATTTGATTTACAACAGAATCTAAGTGATTTTAATATATTTCTAGACGTTTCAATCAGTAATTAACTCCTTAATTACGTCATGATTCGCAGTCCCCAAAACAATGGATACATGTTCACTAAAATGTTCAAAACTTGAGCTAACAGATTCGAAATCACGCAAACTCAGATCCCACGGTTTCTTTATTTAATGGGGAACATAATCCAAGTTTTGTTTTAGTATTTAGACAATTTAAATAGTGCCAAAAATAATCACTAAACATAGATGCGAAATTGAAATGCGATAAAACATTCGCAAATCCTAACGAACCCAAGTCTTCGTACGTTTATGGATCACATTCAAAAACTCCGATCTAAGGCTTTGATACCACTTGAAGGATATTTTCAGATCCTTAGCGCATCATGAAAGTGTGAGGATCGCGTCGTATGTGATCGAGAGTCACTGGTCGCACTAGTTGCTCGAGGCAACGGAAATTAATTTTTTTTCATGCATTGAAACCACATGATCCAAAAACACTTCTCGGATCATTTCATCTAAAGCGCAAACAAGTATCAGGGTTACCTATTGAAGCATGGTTGCGATTGAGTCTCTAAATGAAGAGACCTCCTGTCTCAAGTCCGATCCGATGGAGGAGACGCTTGCGAGCGCATTGGTGAAACACGTGCTTCTCGCAATCCATGTTGATGATCCAACGTCGAATCTCATGATCTTGTCACACGAGATCCGATGTATTCTTTAGGAGCGATGCATACCGATGGAGACGGAGATCCACGAGCAAGAGGTCCTGCAACATAACGATGACACTGCGGTGAGAGCGACTCTCTCTAGGGCTCAGTGGTGGATGACCACAAGAGAGAAGAAGAGAGATGACGTGTAGAGTGTGTGTGTGTGAGAGAGAGAGAGAGATGTTGTTTCCAACTTGTGTTGTATGTAAAGAAGAGCAAAGGGGGTGCCTCTCCTTTTATAATATTTTTGGGATCCATGGATCTCAATTCATTGACAACACAAATCCAATGACTCACATTGATTTGTGTTTCTTTTAGTGGCCAAGATTTCATTGTAAAAACACAACAACAAATAATTTATTTATATTAAATATATATTGATAAAATAATATAAATTAATCCTAAAATAAATCAATCAAACAAGGAGATTATGGAATAAAGATTGCCTCATTCCATAATATGGGAGTTGGTAGCAATCTCATGTAATCTCATGAGATTACATTATTCCATGGAAATCTCCAAGATTTCCAACAACACTTGTTGTAAATTATTCTACAAAAATAATTCATAATTATTTTGTGAATATTGCAATCTTGCCATTAGAAAATTGTGAATCACATTCAAAACCCAATTACATTTTCAATTAATTATCCAATGTGAATCCAATTCACAATAATAATTAATCAACAAATATAAATCATAATAAACTCTTTCTAATACGTTATAAATCACATTTATAATATATTATGAATAAATGGATATTGTTGTACATATTCTTCATATCCATGATAATTCAATCACATTTAATCATCTTGGATCTCTATTCTCATGTGCCCAAATGATATGAATCACGTTCACATTATTTACATCTTTGATAATTAAATCACATTTAATTATGTATGATAACCACCTTTATAATATGAATCAAATTCATATTATACATGATAATTAAATCACATTTAATTAGCAATTTTCTCAATGCTCGGGTATATAATATCAACAATGAAATTATCCCAAACTCTTTCAAGGATAATGCGCTTTCTTCGTGAATACTTAGAGATAAGGATTGGGCGATTGTATTGGTCCACGTACAGTGACTTGGATATTGAGATCATATCTCAAATCCAGATCTTGGGCCTCCCATAGATGCTTGATTAAATCAAGACCGCAAATCTAATATTCTCGTTTCATCTGAATCACATTCAGATCAATGTCCAATATTTGGACAAAGATCAGATCACTTCTCTACTGAGAGAGGTCACTAAAATCCAAACCCGTTTCATCACTCCATAGGAATGGAAGCGTCATGATTATACAATCGTTTATGATCACAACACCCTCAGGTATTCCTAATACCTGTACATCCTACATATTAGAAGATCCAGAATAAACCCAAAGTATTAGATCAATTTTATACTATCTACTTCATGGTTTTATCATTAAGTTTATCATTTAATCATTGGGAGTTGGTATCGATCATACACTTTCCAAAAGCATATATCATACATAGGTTTTGACCATATACTTTCCAAAAGTATATATCAAACGTACAATTCAGTCAAGCTTCCTAAGCGAGACGATCGTGCACGGAATTTGATTCCTCCCAATATCTCATGAGTGAGATCATGTCTTCCTATTCAGTAGATGAACCTGTATGATCCCTTTGAGAGATCGTATTACTCATATGCCCTTGCATTCACACCAGCGCGCCGGTGTATAGACATTGGTTAGGTCATCAACCTATTGGTCTGCAAAATGTACATACTCAGACACATAGTAACACATCTGTCTTTGGTCATAGGATGCATGCCTATATTGTGGCAACATACGACATAGGATGTTGCTATCTCGATCTCGTTAATTTAACTCTTTGACCTAACTTTTCTAACACCTCCGAATCTCTATTGCTATGCATAGGACATGCATCAAAAGGTTGGTTAGATATCAACCTTTAGAGAAAGGATTACCATCTCCTTCTCAGGTCGGAGATCGTCTCTTAATAATCATTTGACGGTACTTGATGAGTCGTCCATCTAATTCTTTAGATATTCATCCAAGCACCAGCCTCGATGACTCAATAGTTGAATCAACAATTGTGTGATCATTAAGATGACCATGGTACATAACCCTAATTGTACTAAGGGTATTATTATGCAAATTAATTATTCTTCATTTCAGATCAAGGAATGATACTTGCAATAACATTTATTGCATAATGGCTCGCCGTGGGCTCGCATGTCCAACAACTGGAACTCTTAGTTATCAATCATCACTGAATCATCATCATTGACTTGATTTCTCATCCTTTCTCAATCTTTTCTATGGTTGGCTGTAAAGATCTAGATCTTTTCTCAACAATTTTATCTTTAGTAATCTCTAGTTGGTAGTGCATACCTAAAGGTTAATTCATGAAGATGATCAATCTTTGTGGTCATAGGTTATCATTTCTGAAATCATGAGATAATCAGCCATTCGTTGGATCTGGATGTAAGTTCAATTCAATGCAAAAACATCTAAACTTTTCTTATTTAACTCTTAACTTAGTGACCTGATTATCGATTGAAATTTTATAAGTCCCTTATATGAAAATACCCCAATGTTCTCAATTTCCAAATCATGAGAATAAGAGCCACCCATTTAAATCTAAATTTGTCTCAACTTCCTTATTAACTCATTCCCAAGTCTCTAACTTTTTTATATGAGATCAATGGCTAATCGGTGCTCTTAAAACTTGTGTATAATTCACCCTTAATTTCTCCTAAATCCACATGAAATCAATATCTGTTTGGTATGAAGTGATACTTAATTTACATGCTAAACCCCCAATTTCTCAACGTTTCATTCCGAGATCAAAGGCTTAGAATTGATCTTGAATTAATCTTTATATTCTCAATCCATGTAATTAGCAATAGTAATTTGCATGCTAAAAACTTCAACTTTTCAACCTTTAAACTCTAAGATCAGGAGTTATAGAATTGGTTTAGATTAAGTACTTATTTTATGATTTAATGACTTTTGAACAGTCACAAATCTCATATAAAAACCCCCGAATTTCATTTTTAAAATGTGAAATCAGGAGCTAAAAAAATGATTTGAATTTGAAGTGAATTTTACAAATTTGTGACTTTGAGTAGCAACAACTTATGCAAGAACCCCAAATTTGGATCATATTTCAAACATGGAAATCTATGGCTTGTTGGTTCGAATTTAAACTAATTGCATCTTAATTCATCCCTAAATAATCATATTTCATGTATAAAATCTGTAACTATCAATGTTATGAAATTAAGCTCCAATCACATTCAAATCACTCTCAAGTCCTTAACAGTTTTAACATGAAATTAGATCATAACAATGTTCTTAAATTGGGTTAAATTACATGCGAATCATCATCAACTCATCATCTTTCAAACATGAAAACTAGAATAATTAACCCTCTGTTGGAAAGCCAAGAGCGAGAAAGAGCACCGAACATCAACGCACCTAAAAGGGAAGAAGATGACGAAGCAGGGGTGGTTCACGTCCAGTTCTATGCACCATTGGCCCAAGTCCAATGCCTCGACTTCGAACCCTATCCCTCCATCCTCGAGCTTGGTCGTACAACTCCATTTTAAAGGAGGCGAGATTTCAATTGTTGACCACATAACAGAGAGTAGCAGTAGGACAACAAGATTCAACTCCTCATCCCCACCTCACTCCGACATCTCTGCAAACCGTCATGCCCCTCGTCATTCCCCACAACCATCCACAAGCAACAGAGCACGATGGGACTCCATCTTCACCACCGCAACGTTGAAGAGATCGCCTAAGAAGGGGGGGATCTAATCGTGAACTACGAAAGCTGGAGGGAGCGAGGCTGGGGAGGAGGATGATGGGCTAGAGAAGGTGAAGATAAGGAGGAGAGGTGGTCCGAAGAGGTACTAGAGGGTGCAAGGTGGAGGAGGCATGAAGAAGGACATATCTATCCAAGTTAGTCAATTTAATAACCTTTGTGTTCCAAACTATAACATCCATTTGAGATGCAAATGGACAACTTGAGGTGCCAAAGTGATAAATGTTAAAGAAGTTAGGGGTACAAGTGATATTTCAAATAAAAGAGGGGCATGACTGATATTGCAGTATCTCGTAGGGGCACAACCGCATAAGTGATAAAAACCCTAAAATTAATCAGGGTCCTCATTTATTTTCCCAATTTAATACTTAATCAGAGAAACAATAGAAGAATGATAAGGGCATTGTTGGATTTTGAAACTTATATAATGAGAAAGAAAATTAAACGTTCGTCAATTTAGAAAAATTTTGGTGAAATACGCAAGCAAGGAAACGAGCCACAAGAGCCATACGGGAGTGCAAAAAGTTTTGCAATTTCAAAATCCATAAAATGGTCATCCAGCAGGAAATTTACATCCAGATGTTATTTAACAAAAGCAGGACAGGCTTATATGAAGTTGGACTGGTGCAAGATGACCACCAGCGCTTGTTACCGAAAAGGCACCGCAATCTGGAGATAGGATTGGGTACTTGACACGTCGATTACTGGATAGCAAACAACATCCATAACGCTAGCAAAGAGATCAACAAAGAACCCACGGCCGTCAGAAGCTCACCACTTTCAGCCAAGATGGCTACGTCAAGTCAAATCAATCCCCTGTCATCGTTTAGCCACTTATTGGCCACCACCCTCATTCCACAGAAAAGGAATCTCGCCAGGCCCCAATTGTGCCCAGAGGATGGCACAACAAAATATTAGATATTATTGGAACGAGAGCAGCTAGTTATAGGTCCAGTTCCTTTCTCTAGTAGGATACAAACATCATGCAAAGTACACACACAAACACTATATAACTCGCATATTAGGCAGTAAGGAAGGCAGAAAAAAAGGAAATGCACCGGCGATGTAATGCATAGGTTTTATAATTTGCATTGCAAACCAGGGTGCAGGTTAGTGGATTCCTTCTAATCTTGCCCTTCGCTACTCCACCAAGTACCACCTACCATTCAAAACGCAGAAAAAGAAAGATTTGTTATAAATTAAGCACTTGCAAGAATAAGATACATGAGCAATCTTACTATATGTTAAAGCCCGTGGGATAGGTACTGTTCACTGTACTGTTCCCGCGGGTTGATGTTAGCAATGTTGATATTTACTTATTTTCGTTTATATTATAATGTTCTCCCATGAATATATGCTTTTGTGCAGCTTGGAACAATAATGTGAAGGTAGTCCTCCGACCAGCGGTTATTTGTGTTTGCCTCATGTGCACGATGTATAGATATTTGTTTCTGTGATTGAGATGGTACCTTAATAGCGGTATCCTTTTATTTTGCAGTAGTTTGGGTTTCAAATGATGTGGTATTGAATAATATTGTATAGATATTTGTTTCTGTGATTGAGATGGTACCGTCTATGCTTGGTATAATGCGAGATACATGGGAGGAGATTCTCGATTAGGTCACGGAGATATCGATATAGATGTTTGTTTATCTTCTTTGAAATTCTATATTGTTTGTTGGTGTTTTGAATATTTAGAGACTGATTTTTTTGTTGTGCTCCTGTTTCCAACGAATTCACTCTCTGATCTCCGCAAACACACGATTCAAGGTTTGATCTTTCATGCCATCTTATTTTTAAGAAATGATTCGGTTATTTTGTTGATATAATACTTGATTGGATGCTTGAATATTTGTTTTTCAACCTTCTCCATGTAATCACTTCTTTTTGGTTGGACAAATGCTTATATCTATCTACCTATCCATATATAATGGTGTGTGGTCCAAGCGGAGTAGGAACTATTCCCCACTTTGTTCAGCCCCTGTTTGATATATATTTTGGTACAAACATTGAGATATTATTCTATACATATTGTTTAATGCTTGCTATGGGAATATCGTTTAGTATATTTAGGAGGCGTATCTATCGTTGTAGTGTGTAGTGCAGCAGATTATGCTGCAATCGTTCATTCGATTTTGATCGAGCGGTTCACACAATCTTGCACTTTTTGTGGGATAATGCCGTGCAAGATCATGTAAACTGCTTGATCAAGATCGAACAGCTCGAACGGTTACAACATGCACAATATGGCAGCAGAGTATCCTCTCTCGAATATTTAACCTGGTTATATATATATATATATATTAAAATTACAGAAGCTGCTTAGATGTGGCTTGGTTAACGTGCCAGAGGTAACGATGATCTCAGATACTGTTACCCTGCTGCCCACCCCAGATCTGTGCGTTTTATGACCTCAGATACTTTGGTTAATTTTTTGACAGTGTCCGAGATCTGTGTGTTTGATGATCTCAGATACTTCCTACTGTTGTTGGGCTTGGATTTCACCTTAAAGGTTAGATCTTATTTTCTATTTGATAGCAGAATGATATGATTATATCCAAGCTGCGCTAATGTCACAATATTTATACAATCACATATTGACTAGGTATAAGGTTCCATTTAAATGCGATGTGTTAATTCGTTTCTTCCTACATTAGGCCTGAATTCTTCCTCTCTTTTTTGAAAAAAAACACGGAGATCATATGTTGGCATCTCATGATCCGTGAATTCTAGCTAATAATTCAACATTTATAAAAAATCATCTTCATTTTCGAAAGATCTGTGTGTGCCCACACCTTGACTTATTTTTACATTTTAGTACTTTTAGTTTTACACCGGTTGAAGGATAATGGTACTAATACAAGGGATATGATCTGTTGTTTAGATATGCTATATTTTATTCTATAAGCATATACACACTTCTATCGATGTAAAGAAAAACGACAATAAGGCAACATGAGTTTCTGTGCTATTTGCGTAAGGAATGTTTCTTAATTATTTTTCCAAACCTATTTTATGTGCCTATCTCGGGATTACCACTGTAAGGATTTGACAATATTCCTTTATTCTTTCCAACTTTATTTGGTAAGAAAATAAATCCCATATTTTGGTTTAAACATTCATGGTTCGAAAGCAATTAGTTATCTTCTTTTTAGTAACTTCATGTGCCATATTTGGTAATAGTTGACTATCTCGAGCACGAAGTGTATTCTAGGATTCTTACTATACGGTCGACTTTTTAAATTTGTGTATATCTTTATTTCTTAATGAAATATACTTATATGTTATCTTCTTATACTTGCTTTTCCGTGCAAAGCACGCGGGTACCTACTAGTTCTTATTAAAACGAATATGAAGATAGTTGTAGGGGTGCAGAAACTCACTTCTCAAAGTTATTTACATTAGTAGCAGTTGCCGCGACTAAGGTAACTCAGTAGGCATAGCCACCATTCAGAGGCATATCATCAAATGTCCACAGATCCACATGGCTCTCACTGCCATCCTGCATGATATCGCTGCTGAAGAGGCTCTCGACTGACTCCTCCGAGCTGCCCTCGAGGTAAGGGATCTGCAGGAATTTCATAAATGACTCGAAGACTGAGAGTTCCTCAGAGAGTTTTTCTGCGGTGTTCTCTTCGGGTGCAATGATCTCTCCAGAATTGCTCTCGAGCTCTTTTGGCAAGATTTCATAGGCATATGCTGGCTCATTCAATTCAAATCCTCCACGAGCGACCATGGACATAATCCCTGGGGTATTGGGTACATGATTAAGACTAAGTGGGGGACTATCAAAAGAATCGTTGCTCAGATCCGACTGGAGGGCGAAATCATTGGCATGGCTCGAGAATTCAGGCTGCTGAATTGCTACTTTCTCTTCTACAGCTCCAAAAGTTGGACATAAGTCATCTCCCAAGCCACTTGAATATCCATTTTTTTTGTTTGAAAGAGGCATCTCGGATGATGTCATCCGCTTAACAATCTTCTCGGCTCTCGGCTTAGAAGAAATCTTCTTATCACCGTTGGGAATTTCTGGAAAGTTTACCTTAGCTTTCTTCCCTCTGATTCGTCGGGCCTCCATGTCATAAGCTCTAGCAGCTTCCTCAGCAGTGCCAAATGTCCCCAGCCATACACGAGCACCCTTCTGAGGGTCTCTGATCTCTGCTGCCCATTTTCCCCATGGACGTTGGCGTATCCCCCGGTATAGATTCTTCCTCTTTCTACTGGCAGATCTCTCAGAAGATGACTTGGAATCAACAGACTTCAGTGTGCCTGATGTATCTGCATTATGCCATTATCAGAAGCATCCCACAACTCGGATAGACTAACAAATCTCTAACTAAAACTATAAATAACTCCTACACATACTTTTATGCTCGTCACATAGCAAAAAATGACAAAAATCAGAAAGTGGAATATGGAGTCAACATAACAATTGCAAATAGCAACATGATATTCCTTTAGTTATACTTACAATGGCCAACAGCATCGAAGACGCTAGAACAAACAGAAAGAGTTACTTTAGATCACATGAACATCATAAAGTGCTGGAAGAAACACTTGTATCCATATAAAAAATGGCAAGAAACATGCATAGCAGAACATGACACTTTTTTTGAAAATTATTGGTTTGAAAGAAGGTCTTGGAATTGTTTAAAATGTTGTAAAAAACCGTTTTCCAAAAGATTTCTCTCCTAAATAGATGATGGTGAAAGATTTCTCTCCTAAATAGATGATGGTGATATTTCAAGCCATATTCCTTTGTAAAAACATAAAATGATTCAATTAGATTCAATAAATTTGATATCTCTTGATATGACGATACAACAACAACAACAACAAAGCCTTTTCCCACAATTAAGTAGGGTTGGCTACATGGATTCTTCGCCTCCATTCAGATCTATCTTGGGTCAATCTCGGACTTATATCCAAAAAATTAAGATCCCTTCATATAGTCTCTTTCCAACACTTCTTGGGCCGTCCTCGCCCTCTCTTAGCCGGCTCAACATCCCACCACTCGCATCTCCTAACCGGTGCATCAGTTGACCTTCTTTGCAAATGACCAAACCATCTTAAGCGGTTTTCTCGCATTTTATCCTCGATCGGAGCTACACCAACTTTCTTTCTGATTGCATCATTCCGAATCCGATCTTTACGTGTATGTCCACACATCCATCTTAGCATTTTCATTTCTGCTACAGCCATTCTCTGCACATGTCTATGTTTCACAAGCCAACGTTCAGAACCATAAAGCATAGCAGGTCTCACGGCTGCTTTGTAAAACTTTCCTTTAATTTTTAAAGGAATTTTCTTATCACAGAGAACAACGGAGGCTCCTCTCCACTTTAGCCAGCTTGCATTTATTCTATTAGTAACATCTCCATCAATTTCCCCATCATGTTGCAAAATAGATCCCAGATATCTAAAACATGGGATCAAATTTCGCCGAAATTCGGCCGAATTTCGGTCGAATTTCGGTTTCAGTGGGTGACCGAAATTCGACCGAAATGGCCTATATCGGCCGATATTTGGGTGCCCTAGTTCAAAAACCGACCGAAATGACCGAAATTTCGGTCGAATTTCGACCGAAATTCGACCGAAATTTCGTTTCGTTCAGTCACCGAAACGAAACCGACATCCGACATTTAAGGCCTTGATCTAAAAGAATCTCTCTTCTGAATGTTATCGTCACCAATCTTCACCTTGATTCCTTCACCATTTCTTCCATCAAAGGTGCATTCCATATATTCCGTCTTAACCCTACTTATACGAAAACCTTTAGTCTCCAATTCATGTCTCCAAACCTCAAGCTTCTCATTTACTCCATCTTTAGTCTCGTCAATCAACACAATATCATCAGCAAATAACATACACCAAGGTAACTCGTCCTGAATGTGACTTGTCAACTCGTCCATAATCAAAGTAAAAAGAAATGGACTCAAAGCTGAACCTTGATGTAAACCAATGTTGATATCAAAATAGTCAGTCCTTACACAAGATAAAGCCCTATCATACATATCCTTTATGAGATTAATGTATAGGACAGGTACTTGTCTCTTCTCCAAAACTCTCCACAGTATCTCTCGTGGGACGGAATCATAAGACTTCTCCAATTTAATAAAGATCATATGGAGATTCTTCCTTTTAGCTTTATAAATCTCCATTGTTCTCCTCAACAAATGGATGTCTTCAATAGTTGAGCGACCTGGCATGAATCCGAATTGGTTTTCTTTTATTTGGGAAACTTGTCTCAACCTTCTTTCGATCACACGTTTCTAAATTTTCATAGTGTGCCTCATCAGCTTGATACCTCTGTAATTTGAACAATTTTGAATGTCTCCTTTGTTCTTATAAAGAGGCACCACAATACTCCTCCAATCTTCAGGCATTTTCTTGCTTCGCCAAATAACATTGAATAGATTCGTAAGCCAGGTCAAACCACGCTCACCTAAAACTTTCCATACTTCTACAGGGATGTCATCCGGTCCAACACCTTTCCCAGGTCTCATAACCTTCAAAGCCTCATCTACTTCTTTTCTTTGTATTCGTCTATAGCATGCACGATTCAAATAACGTTCATTACTAGCTAGATCACCCAAAGTGATCTCTCTATTTCCTTCTCCAATGAAAAGTTTATGGAAGTATTGCTCCCATCTAGTCTCTATATCCTTCTGAGTAACAAGCACGTGATCTTCCTCGTCCTTAATGCATCTCACTTGAGAAAGGTCTTTGGTCTTTCTTTCTCTTGCTTTGGCCAACCTGAATATATCCTTCTGACCCTCCTTAGAGTTGAGATTTTTATACAAAACCTCATAAGCTTTTGACTTAGCTTCGCTTACAGCCTTCTTTGCTTCCTTCTTCGCTATTTTATAGTCTGTGACAGTTTCCTCTGTTCTATCCTTAGACCTAGCTTTAAAGCAAGCTCTTTTAATTTTTAGCTTCTCTTGCACCCCTTCACTCCACCACCAAGCCTCCTTTTGACCTGGAGCTCCTCCTTTTGACTCGCCTAGCATCTCTTTGGCTACCTTTCGGATACAAGATGCTACTGCCTCCCACATCTCGTTTGCACTACCGCTACAATCCCAAGATAAGTCTTCTAAAACCTTCTCCCTGAAGCTTGATTGCTTCAGCGGAAGATTCCACCACCTAGTTCTAGTGATCTTAGGAACCTTCCTTTTCTTTACCAGCCCTTTTATTTGTAAATCCAAGACTAACAAGCAATGTTGGGTTGTCAAACTCTCTCCAGGGATTACTTTGCAATCTTTGTAACATAACCGATCTCTTCTCCTCAACGCAAAGTAATCGATCTGTGTTCTAGTTGAGCCACTCTTATAAGTAATTAAATGCCCCTCCCTCTTCTTGAAAAGAGTGTTTGCTATGAAAAGATCATATGCAGTTACAACATCCAGAATGACTTTTCCCTCTTCGTTTCTATCCCCAAAATCATGTCCTCCATGCACACTTGCATACCCTGAAACATCTTTTCCCACATGGCCATTAAGATCTCCACCTATGCAAATCATCTCTCTTTGTAGGATTCCTTGTAAAATCTTATCCATATCCTCCCAAAAAGCTTGTTTAGTCCTTTCATCTAAACCAATTTGTGGTGCATAAACTGAGATGATATTCAGAATTTCTTCTTCAAGCACCAACTTTAGCAAAATAATCCGATCCCCAAATCTTTGCACCTCAACCACACAATCCTTCAAATCTTTATGAACAACCACTCCAACATTGTTTCTGCCCTTATCTTTACCTGAATACCAAAGTTTAAAGCATGTCTTCTCGATCTCCCTTGCTTTCTCTCCAACCCATTTAGTCTCTTGAAGACATAATATATGAATCTTCCTTCTTTCCATTGCATCCACTATCTCCATCAATTTTCCAGTTAAAGTACCGATATTCCAACTACCAATCCGTAACTTCCTTTACAATCTTTTTGGACTAACTTCTTTACTCGCATGCGTCCATTATGCGAGAACCCTTGCAAATTTTGGACTGCATTCGGGCGGTGATGCAGCGGAACTAGCTTATTTACCCGCATGCGTTCCTCATGCGAGAACCCTTGTGAATTTTGAACTACATCCAAGCTGCGATGTAGCGGCCTTTGCCAATTTTTCATTGCATTCGGGCGACGCAACGCGTCACAAATAGGGAACGCCCCAACGAAATCTGTATGTTTGCTTAAATCCATGTTTAAAAGATCCGAACGGTTTCGAGATAAATTCATAAATAGTGTTCTTAGAAGAAATTAAGAACACTATTTACGAATTTATCTCTCCTGCGCTGGTTGTCGGCTGCCTAATGCGCAACCCTCCTCATTTACCCGAGCTTGGAACTGGCCATGGCTGAGTTATCTCTTGATATGACGATGCTTAGCAAAAATCATGCAAAGAGATCTCCATTATCAATGTATATCTAAAGAAAATAGTTTTCGAAATTCTGCGTATAGTTGTCCTAGACACCACTGAAGAAATCTCTTCTGTGAATCTAGTGTGTATAACAAACCATAATGGGATGTATCTATACTAGTTTTTGTTAAGTAGCTTGTATTCGTGACAAAGCACAAGCAGTCCGCTTTCACATAGAAGAGATAAAAAGAATGGGCAAAATCTAGACAGTAGAATACGAGACCCAAGAAGAAGATTAAATAAAAGATACCCACTTTTCTATTTGTCAACAATTACAATATAATTAAGAAAACAAAAATAAAACAGATCAGGATGAGATTATCAAAGATTACATGTGCCATTTCGGGATTATCTTTTTTTGTTACTACAATCTATACAGATTATCAAAGATTACTTGTACAATTTCGAGAAAGACAACACAAACAAATGCAAGAAAGTATAAAAGGCCCAAACAACCACTAACATAATCATTCTTACATGAGATGAACAACAATAGTAAAAGTTATTCATCAGGCGACTTCCTAATAACTGGGCTTCCATTTTATTTGTCAATTCATCTCAAATAAACAATCTTAAACCGGAGAAACAAGCCCAAATTCCGGTAAAATTTCCATTTTATTTTAAATGTCAATTCATCTCAAATAAAAAGAGATAAACGATTCAACGCAAACAAAACTAACGAAAGAATCTTAATGGCATAGATATTTGTGCAAGGGAGAAATAAAATCTACGATTACATGCAACTTGCGATTATGCTTTCCGGGATTATGAAACATTAAACTATTTTGCACAGAGAGAGAGAGAGAGAGAGAGAGAGAGAAATGTTAAAACTAAACAAAAATTTCAAACCAGAATCTAAGCCACATGGAGGGGAAAGTCTCCCACAGATATTTCAGAAACCAGCAGTCGATTATGCCAGATGCCTGAAACGTTTTACCCTGGTTATTTTGTAGGCAAAACAAAAACACCATTAAAAACACTACACGATATATTTTCTTACAAAAATTATTCATTTTTTCCCTTAAAAACAGAAATCACTCTCGAACATTGCAGTAGACCCAACAAAAACTCTTCCTTTTATAATAAAAAACCGCATTTTCTATTGAGATAATGATAAGAACCTCTGGCGAACTGGGAATTATTGGCAGAGGGAAAAGGCTTGACATCAAGATTCTCATCCTCCGCCTCGGCGTCAGGATCATCCCAGAAATCTTCGAAGTCAGCCTCGAAGTCGTCGAGCACGGGCTTCTTTCGCCGTCCACCGGCAATCTCCTTGTGATCGGGCCAGAGGAAGCCGGCGGTGAGGCGCCTGGAGGAGCGAGTTGCGGGAATGAAGTCGGATACGACGGCTCCTCCACACATCTTGGCAGAGGCTGCTGGAGTTCAAAGATTGCTCCTTTCTAAAATACCTCGATGTGGGTAGATGGAAAAAGGATGAATCTTTAGCTTTGTGGGCGGAGGGCGGAGGAAAGGGGGGCGGATCATGGGTCGGTGGATGGGGTTGGGGGAGTTGATGCTTTATATGAGCCCCCAATTTTTGGAAGTCTGTGGAAGGTGGGGGCGGTGTGCATGTGTCTTGCAGTGTTCGAGAGAGAGAGAGAGAGAGAGAGAGAGAGAGAGAGAGAGAGGGGGGGGGAGTGGTGAATGTTAGGGAGGAGAGATTGCAAGGGGTAATTAAATAACAGAAATGATACAAAAGAGGAAGGAAGGGACAGCAATCTTAATGGGAATTCAATGCATGAGGAACCCAGTCATGCACGATTGTAGCTTGGGATGGCTGCAGAAGGTGCTTGGAGCTGCCTGCACCAACCGTCGGATGGAAATCTACCGACTTACCACCCATCTCGAAAAAAAAAAACTAGTTACTTGGATTTCTGTCGCGGATGGTCATTGCATGTTCCCAGACACCATCCCCTGTGTTTCCTTCTAGACAAATCTCTTGCGTTCTTTATTTTTTGTTTATTTCTCATTAATCATCCAAACAGGAAGTTAACGACTTAACGTCCATTTAGTTGTGCCATTGAACTGGTTAAGGGATAAGTTGTATATTCAAATGGTGAAGTGGGACAGACGGTTTGCTATAGCTTGATTTAATATTGTTTATGTCAATTGTTAAGCAATGTTACGAGTAATAGTTGGTACTTATGCTGACTATTCTTTGAGCAAGCGGAGTAGCAGCTATATTCATCTAAAAGGAGCAGGGAGTACCACAGCGTCGCAGTTTTATCCACATGCAACAACAAAAGATAAGGGGGTAGAAACCCATGCCCAACACACATCAGCCTAAAAAGAAACAAACAGAGTAGCATGGCAAAGTTCTGTCAAATAAACAGGAAGAGCGGTTCTGCCTCAATCCCAATCGAATTGGGCTAAAAGAAGAAATGAAAAACAAAAAAATAATGTTATAAGACATGTAGATCTCCAAAAAGAAGGGAGTCCTCGATCAACTTGAAGTTAGGATTTACTTTCCACCTTTGGATCTCACATTCATCGATCCAAGCTTTTGAGAACAGACGTGGAGAGAAAAGGAGACAAAATTAAAAATAGATGAGCGATTGCAGATAAATAACCAACACAAATCCTGCAGCAAGTTGCTTGTAAGTTGGGAGATAGTTGCGCAGGAAATAGCCTCCCAATATCTGCGACATCTCTCTCTCCACATTTGCCATAAGGAAGGAAAGGCAAGATGTGACTAGGTAGGAATTTTCACGGCAAGCAAGGATATGTTGAACCCAATTTGAAGCTTTCCAATGCGTGGCCTAAGGAGGATATTAGTGTAAACATAGTCTATGAGGAAATGATCAATTAATTCCTCACCATAGCACATAAGTAGCAGAATGAAGCAAGTTCGAACCCGTTTCATTTCATAGTTTCTTGGGTTAGGATTTTACTACAGAAGAAGATCCAAAAGAAGTAGGCAACATTTAAAGAATTAGATCAAGTACACAACTTGAATCACAAAGTGATATTCAAATAAGACCTACATTCTGGAAGAGATAGTAATTTTCTTTAGATGATATCGGACGAACACTCGACGTACAACCTCTACATATGAATAGATATTTGGAGGTGTCAAATGAGTCAAGTTAACGAATTAACTTGATGAGACCGAGATACCAAGACCCATATCATATACTACCACGAACGAGCACCGATTATTTAAACTAGACATGGCCAGTGGACCGGGGGCATGCCAGCCCAGCCCGTCTCGCTCGCTCATGGGCCGGGCATGGGCCAAGAAATTTAACGAATGGGCCAGTACAACCTGGACCGCTCGTTGGCTTGCCCATCAAATGGGAGGGTCGTGGACATGTTTCACAAAGCCCAGCCCAGCCTGACTCGCATGAATAGAAATATGTATTACAAAATAGAGTATACATACATTTAATATAATATACTTTGAGTTTTTATTTTATACTATCTATGTTACATTATATTTAGTAGTTTACATATCAAGTAACTCATAATAATTGCTTAGATTTAGAAAGTTTGTATGACTCTCAAAATGGATACTGTCTTTGAGGCTTGAAGTTGTCTGTCTTTTAATACTGACATACATACAGATAGAGAGTTATCAAAATGGAATTGATTAATCTTCTTGTTCATCGTGATTTTAATGCTCTTGAAACTGTTTCTCTTGCCTACTTTAACCATGAATGATGGTTTCTTTTCAATGGATTTCTCCCTTGAAACAACATTTCGACCTTCAATTAGATCATTCATCTGATGTTGAGGTTCTAGAATGTTAGCTCTCTGATGTTGAAGTCACTTAGTAGAATTAGGAACCATTGGCATATGAGGAACTTGCACCATCAAATAAGCAACCAACAAGGGTTGGTGGACTTGAGCTACCAGGGAAGGGGAAGCCAACTTCCATTCAATGACATGATGTAACTTAGAATGTCTGCTGCATAGAAGTTTGCTGCTAAACCTTGACGTGATGTGAAGAAATGATAACTGTGTTGGAAATGCGAGCTCACGGCGAGCCATTATGCAATAAATGTTATTATACATATCATTCCCTGATCTGAAATGAAGAATGAATAATTTGTATAATAGGTCCCTTAGTATAATTAGGGTTATGTACCATGGCCATCTTGATGATCATATAGCTGTTGATTCAACTATTGAATCATAGAGGTTGGTGCTTGGATGAATATCTAAAGAGTTAGATTGAGGACTCATCAAGCATCGTCAAATGATTGTTAAGAGATGATCTCCAGCCTGAGTAGGAGATGGCAATCCTTATTCTTAAAGGCTGATATCTGACCGACCTCTTGATGTAGGTCCTCTGCATAGGAATAGAGATTCGGAGGTGGTCAGATTAGTTAGGTCAAAGAGTTGACTTAACGAGATCGAGATAACCAAAGTCCAATATCATTTGCTGTCATGATATAGGCACACATCCTCTGACCGGAGACAGATGTGTTACTATATATCTGAGTGTGTATATTTGGCAGACCAATAGGTTGATGATCTAACCAAGGTCTATACACCGGCGCGCTGGTGTGCATATAAGGGCATATGAGTAATATGATCTCTTAAAGGGATCATACAAGTTCAGTTACTGAACCGAAAGACATGAGCTCACTCATGAGATATTGAGAAGAATCAAATTCCATGCGCATGGTCGTCTCGCTTTGGAAGCTTGACTGAATTGTAGGTTTGATATATACTTTTGGAAAGTATATGATCAAGATCTGGGTATGATATATGCTTTTGGAAAGTATATGATCAATACCGACTCCCAATGATCGAATGAGAAACTTACTGATAAAACCATGAAGTAGACAGTGTAAAGTTGATATAATACTTCGGGTTTATTCTGAGTCTTCCAGTATGCAGGATGTATAGGTATTGGGAATACTTGAGGGTGATGTGATCATGAACGATTGTATAACCATGACGCTTCCATTTATAGGGAGTGATGAAATGGGTCAGGATTTTAGTGACTCCTCTCAGTAGAGAAGTAATATTATCTTGGTCCATTATTGGACATTGATCTGAATATGATTTGGATGCAATAAGAAGATTAGATTTGCGGTCTTGATTCAATCAAGCATCTATGAGAGGCCCGCGATCTGGATTTGAGATATGATCTCAATATCCAAGTCACTATACGTGGAACAATACAATCGCCATGTCCTTATCTCCAAGTATCAGCGGAGAGATTGCATTATTCTTGAAGGGTTCAACAATAATTCCATAAGATCTAAGAAATGAAGAAATCATGATTAAATGTGATTTAATCATCTTGATGTATGAAGAAATTATCCAAATTAATTAAATGTGATTTAATTAATGTGGATAAGAATAATGTGGATAAAAATATCCAGTTATTCATAATATATTATAAATGTGATTTATAATGTATTAGAGAGAGCTAATTATAATTTATATGTGTTGATTAATTATTATGTGTATTGGATACACATTGTGTAATTAATTGACAATGTAAATTATATGTTATTTTGGATTGTGAATATGATTCACAATTTTTTCCATGGTAAGATTGCAATATTATCAAATATAATTGTGAATTTGAAGAATAAAACCCAACAAAAGTTGTTGGAAATAAATAAAGATATTTCCATGGAGATATGCAATCTCATGACATGTCATGAGATTTCTCTCCTCATGGAAAGCTTGGGCGGCACCCAATTCCAAATAGGAATGGGTGGCCATCCATATGGAATGTACATGGAGATGTAATCTCCATGTATATTCTCTCCTTATTTATTTGGTGTATTTTTGGATTAATTTGTATTTGATTTTGTCAAATATATTTTGATCTAAATTTGTTGGTTTTACCTACAATAATCTTAGCCATTGGATTGACATAAATCAGTCTCATCCATTGATTTTGTATGTCACATGGATTGAGATCCATGGATCCCAAAACTCTATAAATAGAGAGGCATACCATGGTCTCTATTGACATGCAATATTAGAGCTCTCTCTCTCTCTCTCTCTCTTTCTCTCTCTTTCCTGGTACACGTTTACCCTCTCTCCCTCTAATTGGTGGTCGACCACCAAACCCTAGAGGAGAGGTTCGTCGACGCTCTCGCCACCGCGCCGCCGCTTCGACGTTCTTCGGTTCTCCATCTTCTTGGAGTGCTGCACTCACGAAGGAGATGTTCGATCTCGTGCGACGAGATCAAGAGCAACTACGCTTGGATCATCTTCTTAGATTGCGTGGACAATGCGGTTCATCCCCGTGCTCGCAAGCGGTCTCACCGACAATCGGACTTGAGACATGAGATCTCTTTCTTTAGAGACTTGATCAACCACGCTTTCAAGAGGTATTGCATTATACTTGTTGTGGTTATAGATGAAACGATCCGAGAATCGTTCTTGGATCATGTGGTTTCATCACATAAATTTTTTTTAAATTCTGCTGCTCAGAACAACTAGTACGACTAGTCGTTCTTCGTCGTATCCGATACGACGATCACGCTTCCATGATGCGTTTGAGGATAATTCCATATCCTTCAAGCGGTATCAGAGTCTTAGGTCGACGGTTTTGAATATGATTCGAAAACCGAGGACGACTTGGGTTCGTTAAGGTCGCGAAAGTTTTTTATCGCATTTGATTTCGCAGATCTGTTTAGTAAATAATTTCGGCCATGTTTAAAATATTTAAGCACGAATTATTTACTTGTTTTTTGTTCCCCTTTAAATAAGGAAACCATAGGATCTGAGTTTGCGTAAATCAGATTTCGTATGCTCTAGATATGGTTGTTTTAATGAACATATATGCACTGTTGCGGGTACAGTAGATTTTAACATGATTAAAGAGTTAATTACTGTTATCGTCTGCCTCAAAATACGTAAAACATCACTTGCCTTCTGTCCTAAATCAAGTTAGCAATCTTTGAAAATTGAGTTTGTCTAATTTGGATTTAAATTGATTGAGATTTGTTAATTTTACTAAGTAGGGGTCACTACTGAAATTACAGTCCTAATCTAGAACCAAGTGATTGTCAATTACTGAAATTAATTGTTAATTTCGTGAAATAATCATAAAAAATATTTGTGAAATATTGTAAGATGATTATTTACATAATTGACTTGACTTCAACCAATTAATTGATTAGATTTGATCTAAATCTTAATTGGAAACACAATCATCAAACTTGATGCTTGAATAGTAATTGTCATTTAATTAATTAGTGAAATTAAATTGTTTGATTTCCTAGAATAATTATGCATAAATATTTGTAAAATATTTGATGATAATTATTCCCTTAAATGACATTGCCTTAACCAATAATTGATTAGATGTGATCTAGATCACTAATTGGTTACATGATCTACATGATCAACATTCCAACAAACATGTTGCTTGAATAGGACTTGGGATTTGTTTAGCAAATCTCATTATAATATTAATCAAAATTATTTTGATTATTATTATATGGTATAATTTTGGTTGAAGAATCGATGATCATCTCAAATACAAAATGATTTATTTTGCATTATCCTTTCCCGAGGTGGATATGGTGTCTAGTCGGAGAGCAGTGGGGTTGCGGGTTGCAACGTATGTGGTCCATCCCACTCTCGTCGGTACTGGCCATAACAGTGGGTAGGGTTAGTATAATGCTTAAGAAATCATGATGTATTTCTAATTATTAAAATTTGAAATAATACATATTTGAGATAATACCATAATTCAAGTAACTATTAAAAATGTTTGTTGGATATTAATTGGATCATTAATTAATATGATTAGATTAATTGGAATCCAATTAAAATTAAAAGACTCTATTATGAATAGAGATGTTATTTCCCTTGGAAGAATTGATCATAATGAATATGATTCATAATGATAAATTATAATTTGAATATGATATGGAGGATCACATAAGTGACATCCATGGTCTCCCATCAAGGCGGAGGGTTCCGTCGCCAGGGATTGTATGTGGGAGACGCCTGTCCGAAGTGACAGCTCCTGTATGCAAGCACATCTGGATCGAGCTCTTCGCTTCTCGAAAGGGTAAGGACGTATGCGCAGTGACCCCAATATCGGGTCCTCATATTATTGGGGCGATATTGGATTGCGCATAGCGAGTTGTATTCCTGTTGACGGTTGGTTCAATTAATGACGGGTCAACATTGCCTTAGGGGTGGTGGATCCGGGTGTTAAAGACCGAATTGGGAGATGCAAGTTGGACTTGCAAGGCGGAATGTATTCCCGCTTCTTTTTATCCGAGTTGTAGGTTCTCATATTATTGGGATACAACGAAGATAAGGAAGGAGATCCCAGATCTTGCTTGAGATATAATGGTAAGTATATCTCTTACATTGAAAGTGATTAAGGGAATGAACTTTCAGTGTTGACATGACAAGACAACTTTGATATGAAAATGCCTAAATCAAAGTAAAATATGTATATATATAAATATATACACTTATGCAAAATTCTTATTTCAGATAATCCTTCATTAAGCCCACTCAATGTTATACTCAATGATAACCAATAAAATATCATGGATTGATCTCATGATCCAGATATTGCACTTGCAGTTGGACACATAATATATGTGGTTGCAATATGCAAGTTTCCTCATAATAATGAGGAATGACAATTAAATGGATAATAGGACTACAACCCTAGGGTTTGTATGTCTCTATAGTCTTGATCTCTCATCGGATGTACTTTGGAAGTGACATGTCGATGATGATCGCAATTGTCAAATAATCCTTATAAAATTAATGAAGATATTCTGGCATACATATGTGCTCTTGACATTTAACATGAATGAGATGGTTCACTGCATCATGCAGAATGGTGTCTCTATAAGAGATGATGTATTCAAATTGTTTGAGTACCTACCTGAACCTATGTTTTAAGAGTTTAGATGGACGTAGATGATGAGTGTCATTATTCTACTATCTATACTCTAGTCATTCATGAAGCTTCATAATATTCATATTGTATGAATTTAATGAAGCATGTATAAATGTTGAAATGATCTTACATTGAATTCTTTTGAATTTAACGTAAGAGATCCTTAGCCTTAAGCAATGGTTGCTCATAGATAAAGGGAGCGCAGTGGAAGCATTGGTTGGACCCAAGTAAGAAGTATAGTCAAAGAGTTGACTGTACCTCAGTGACTTCCATAAGACATCCAAAGAGTTGGATGAATGCCATCACTGCAATAAATTGATGTGTTGATAGTACGACTATCAAGTCTGTCTAGAATCCTTAGAGAAGGACTTGGATGGAGCATCAGAATAATCTACATAAATCATTGATATTGACTTACTTACTGAATAAGATAAAGTCTAATAATTGTATCTCAATCTTCTAACAACACTTGCAATGGGTTGCATATGTTTTAGAAGATTGGAAAAATTTGATCTTAAGGTTTATAGTTATCCAGATGGACATTGATGCAATTGTTGTAATAATTTCCATTGGATCACTAGACTTCATAATTTCAGTGGGAGAGCCCTTAGTCTTAGAGAATTTCTCTATGACATAGACATTAGAATACACTCATTGTTTATTTCTAAAATGTTGGAAATAAACATGAATTCTCGAATGGACCTATTATAAAGAGTTATGATGAAGATATTTCAGAAAGTAATCTAAAATCTAGTGGACTCCACTAAATTAGAAAATTAATGAATGGTTCATTAACATTTCCAAATACTAAAATTAAACCTCAAGATCAATAGGAGGATGAAGATCATTTGACAATGATCGAGCATTAAGCCTTGGACATTTGTCTATTGATTTGATCAATAGACTAGTAAGAGATGAAACTTTAGAATGTCTAAAATTTCAAAACTTACGTACTTATGAATATTGTATTCAAAGAAAAATGTCCAATACACCCTTCTTTGGGAAAGGTGTAAGATGTCAAGCTATTCAGGATCTCATACATATTGATGTATGCGGATCATCTCTATCATAGTAAACATCATGGATATGTGATATCTATTGATGATTATGTATGATATGAGATTTCTTCTCTTCCCCTTTAGAAACCTTTGAAATGTTCAAAGATTTCATAAGTTTGGTTTGAACCAAAGTCTGAAGGAAGATAGAAATGAATTTGGTCTAATCTAGGTAATCGGTACCTATTAGATGAATTCATAATATACCTTATGGAGAAAGGAATATCATTCCTATCTCACTCCTCCTAATGAACCTAAACTCAATAGAGTTGTAGGGAGATACAATTGGATCATGTGTGACATGATTCGATCAATGATGAATTTTTTAGCATAAATTCCTCTTAGTATCCAGGTATATATGTAGTAAAGACTACATATAATTCCATGCAAGTGTTGGAATTGAGCACTTGAGAGTGCTGCTTCATTAGGATAATAAAGGAGGGTATTGGATACCTACTTTATGACCTTCAGATTCTTAAAATATCTCATCTCTGAGAATGTGATTCTTAGAGGTTGAGACTCTTGAGAATCAAGATGAAAATGAAGTGTAGGAACTCATTTAATCTTGAGAAGATAATGAGGCTCCTGAAATTGAAAAATAAAGGGACAACTAAAGATAAAACACTAATACCTCTTCAAATGAGTTTGAGGATGGATTTCATGTGTCAGATAAATCTGACAATGATTGAACTTCATGTGATGAAGCTTCTGAAGCTCATAGCATGGATAGATGGATGTTAGCAATAAAAGTCTAATGTAGACTTCATATACAAGTGTTGTATATGGACCCTCGAGGATCCACCTATATGGGTAAGACCTGTAATGGTATAAATGGATCTTCAAGAGAAAGGGAACCTGATGAGAAGGTAGAGATCTTCAAAGCATGGTTGGTAGCCATGAGCTACACACTGGAAGAGAAGACATTGCTTGCGATGAGACTTGCTCTTCGGTGACCATGCTTAAAACTATCATAATATTGCTAACCTTAGCTACACAACTTGACTATTGCATCTTCAAGATGTAAGTCAATATTGCATTCCTCTACGAATACCTCTTTGAGGATATTCACATGAAGTAGCCCCAGGGCTTCATGGTTGAGGAAAGCAAGATGTACAAGCTAAGGAATCCATCTATGGACTCAAATAAGCTTTTTGAAGTTGGACCATAAGATTTGATGGAATTATAATTGTTATGATTTCAGATAGAATCTTGATGAGCCATGTGAAGCTTAGTGGGAGTGCCATTGTGTTCATCGTGCTAAATGTAGATGATATCCTAATCATTTAAAATGATATAATGATAATAATAAGTGTTTTATAGACTGGCTGTTCCATATCTTGAAATATGATTTCAAAGATACCTCTTAGATCTTAGTTCTGAAGTTGTTCAGGAGCAAAGAGAAGAGGGTATTGGGACTGTCACATTAATAGTACATCTTGGACATATTCCATTTTACGGAAAATTCCAAGAAAGGCTTCCATCCCTTAAGATATGGTACTGACCTATCTAAAGGGATAGCACCTCAAAGAGTTGAGGAAGTGAATGCTAGAACTACTTGCCCTTAGGCATCAGTTTTGAGAAGACGAGTGTGTGCTAGATGTGTACAAAAGCCAGGTGGCTGCCATGCAGTGGGAGTAGTAAATTGTCACTGATCCCACTATGAAAACAAAACACTTGGTTGCAGTAATAATAAAATCTTCATAAATGAAAAGATTTTTGAGATGGTAATCTCAAAGTCTTATCTCCAAAGCTTAAGACTTTATAGATAGAGATCTAAACTCCCCTTTCATAGACCTCTGTAAAGTCCTTAACTGTAGATACCTTAAGAGATAGTTATCTCCAGGAATAAGGGTATTCTGATAAAGATTATGGAAATACTGGTTATCATAATTGTTAAGCCGTAGTGTCAAGGACACTATAGTTTTTAACAAGATTGAGTATTGATTGCATAAGATGCAACATTCGCATTAGATTCGAGCACTGTTACTGGGGATATGCAAGTGCCGTAAAAGGACTTGGCGTAGTCTCGCGGGAACAGAGTGACTGATCAGCTTACCTAGCTATTTTCTAAATAGCCTATGATTGTCACATGAGTGCGGGTTTAATGATTAGCCTATTAATGGCTCTTTGGGCTAGTGGGAGATTGTCGGAAATGCGAGCCCACGACGAGCCATTATGCAATAAATGTTATTGCACATATCATTCCCTGATCTGAAACGAAGAATGAATAATTTGTATAATAGGTCCCTTAGTACAATTAGGGTTATGTACCATGGCCATCTTGATGATCATAGATCTGTTGATTCAACTATTGAATCATAGAGGTTGGTGCTTGGATGAATATCTAAAGAGTTAGATTGAGGACTCATCAAGCACCGTCGAATGATTGTTAAGAGATGATCTCCAGCCTGAGTAGGAGATGTCAATCCTTATTCCTAAAGGCTGATATCTGACCGACCTCTTGATGCAGGTCCTCTGCATAGGAATAGAGATTCGAAGGTGTCAGATTAGTTAGGTCAAAGAGTTAACTTAACGAGATCGAAATAACCAAAGTCCTATATCGTATGCTGTCATGATATAGGCACACATCCTCTGACCGGAGACAGATGTGTTACTATATGTCTAACTATGTACATTTGGCAGACCAATAGGTTGATGATCTAACCAAGGTCTATACACCGGCGCGCTAGTGTGCATATAAGGGCATATGAGTAATACAATCTCTCAAAGGGATCATACAGGTTCAGTTACTTAATCGAAAGACATGGGCTCACTCATGAGATATTGTGAAGAATCAAATTCCATGCACATGGTCGTCTCACTTTGGAAGCTTGACTGAATTTGTAGGTTTTATATATACTTTTGGAAAGTATATGATCAAGACCTAGGTATGATATATGCTTTTGGAAAGTATATGATCAATACCGACTCCCAATGATCGAATGAGAAACTTACTGATAAAACCATGAAGTAGACAGTGTAAAGTTGATCTAATACTTCGGGTTTATTCCGAGTCTTCCAGTATGCAGGATGTACAGGTATTGGGAATACCTGAGGGTGATGTGATCATAAACGATTGTATAACCATGACGCTTCCATTCCTAGGGAGTGATGAAACGAGTCTGGATTTTAGTGACTCCTCTCAGTAGAGAAGTAATCTTATCTTGGTCCAATTATTGGACATTGACCTGAATATGATTCGGATGCATAAGAAGATTAGATTTGCGGTCTTGATTCAATCAAGCATCTAAGAGAGGCCCATGATCTGGATTTGAGATATGATCTCAATATCCAAGTCACTATACGTGGAACAATACAATCGCCCTGTCCTTATCTCCAAGTATCTGCGAAGAGATTGCATTATTCTTGAAGGGTTCAAGAATAATTCCATAAGATCTAAGCAATGAAGAAATCATGATTAAATGTGATTTAATCATCTTGATGTATGGAGAAATTATCCAAATTAATTAAATGTGATTTAATTAATGTGGATAAGAATAATGTGGATAGAAATATCCAATTATTCATAATATATTATAAATGTGATTTATAATGTATTAGAGAGAGTTAATTATAATTTATATGTGTTGATTAATTATTATGTGTATTGCATACACATTGTGTAATTAATTGACAATGTAAATTATATGTTGTTTTGGGTTGTGAATATGATTAACAATTTTTTCCATGGCAAGATTGCAATATTCTCAAATATAATTGTGAATTATTTTTGAAGAATAAAACCCAACAAAAGTTGTTGGAAATAAATAAAGAGATTTCCATGGAGATATGCAATCTCATGACATGTCATGAGATTGCTCTCCTCATGGAAAGTTTGGGCGGCACCCAATTCCAAATAGGAATGGGTGGCCGTCCATATGGAATGTACATGGAGATGTAATCTCCATGTATATCATCTCCTTATTTATTTGGTGTATTTTTGGATTAATTTGTATTTGATTTTGTCAAATATATTTTGATCTAAATTTTTTGTTTTTACCAACAACAATCTTAGCCATTGGATTGACATAAATCAATCTCATCCATTGATTTTGTATGTCACATGGATTGAGATCCATGGATCCCAAAACTCTATAAATAGAGAGGCATACCATGCTCTCTATTGACATGCAATATTAGAGCTTTCTCTCTCTCTCTCTCTACGCTTGGATCATCTTCTTGGATTGCGAGGACAACGCGGTTCATCCCCGCGCTCGCAAGTGGTCTCACCGACAATCGGACTTAGACAGGAGGTCTCTTTCTTTAGAGACTTGATCAACCACGCTTCAAGAGGTATTGCATTATACTTGTTGTGGTTATAGATGAAATGATCTGAGAATCGTTCTTGGATCATGTGGTTTTATCACATGAAAATTTTTTAAATTCCGCTGCTCAGAACAACTAGTACGACTAGTCGTTCTTCGTCGTATCCGATACGACGATCACGCTTCCGTGATGCGCTTGAGGATAATTCCATATCCTTCAAGCTGGTGACTTTCCTTTTTCTTAACAATGGAATGGCATCCAGCAATGGTTGTTGTTGGTGCATATCCTTGAGTGGTTGATGCTGCTGAGTTTTCAAAAAAAATTAGTCACCAATTGTTGCTATATAGTCTGACTAGACACCTGAAATGGCTTCTTTTGCTGCTCAGAACCGTGGTCCGTGAATATGTTGCTTTGCTTTTATTAAAGATGTCAAGATATAATCTGCTCAGAGTATGACCCCCTCTGATTATAGCTTCAACATTGAAGCCTTTGAAATGACAGTTCCCCCACATAACTAATAGCCTGAGATCATATAAATCATAGTCTCCAGAATAACCCTCTCATTAAAATAATAAGAGTCATCAACTGAAGTTCTCAATTGGTTATTGCACCAGCTCAGACTAGCTTTAATATGAATAGGTTCCATGAGCTCTACATTACGTGTAGCTTCTCGGAATTCTGTAGCTAGACTATCATCACATCTACCACCTATGTTTTCGGCCTTTTTAATTATGCTGTTAAAATCTCCGTGTATAATCCATCGATTATTCTCCATATCTTTTACCTAAAGTTTCCTAATTTGCCCAAAGAGTTCATCTACTGTACCTATAAATACATGAAAAAACAAGAGGATTCTAAGTCCTTGAACTTTATAAGTTGTCATCTTATTTGTTTCATGAAAAACCATAATAAGAAGATGAACCATGGCAAAAAGCTAAATTTTATTTGCTTCACTGATATTTTCCTCTCTATATTTTAATTTGCTTCTTCCTTATCAGAAGAAGTTTCATCTTCTTTCTCATTTTCTACATCAAGATTTTTAAGAGCATCAAAAGGATTAAAAACAATTAAAGATAGATCATCTCTATTTATATTTAAAACACATTCTTGTAACTTCTCAGTCACTCTCCGAGGATGAAGATTGATTTCATATGGTTTCTTAATGCCTCTATCATCAACCACAGGTTGTGCAAATATAGTTTCAACATTTATTTTGTTTTCTTTCCCAATTTCACTTAACATAGGCTTTGTTCTACTGTTATGACAATCTTCTTCCCATTTACTCTCAATTTTTCAGGTAATTTCTCTTTTAGGGTTGACTTATAAATAGATGTGACCCATGTGCCAACCTTGCTGAACTTGGGCTGTAGACAGAGTGTTTTAGAACATCGAACCACTAAACTCGGCCCATGGCCCGACTTGGCCTAGACTATGGCCAAGCCTACTTTGAATGGATACAAATATACTTTTATATCGGAGTGTGTACATTTAGCATATCTTTAGGTTGAGTGCATGACAAAGTCTATATACTAGAAAATGAGATCTATGATCTTTGAAAAGAATAATAGATATTCATATTTACTAACCTAGAAGACAAGAGCTCACTCATGAAGTATTGATGTCAAAATAAATTTCAATGGCTGTCATCCAGATTAGGAAACATGATACGAATTCGAGAATGTTAATATATGAATTTGGAAAGTATATGATTGATATTGTCATTCAATGATAAATTAAGAATTCCAATGATAAAATGTTAAATGAGATAACTAACTATGAGACAGAAACTTCATGTTTCAAAGTCTTCCCCTATGGAAGAGGATGTATGAGTATCGGGAATATTTAAGGTCGATGCAATCATAATAGATCATATACCATAGTGCTTCTTATATAAGAGAATAATGAATCAAATGGATCTTAGTGACTCCAATTAATTATCTAATAAATGGTATATTGGATTAAATCTCAATTCATTGAACAGATTCTAGATCCAAAGAGTTGGAAACATATCTGAAATCATTCATTGTTAATTGGAGAATTAGTACAATATCTAACTCGATTAGATAGTTTAAGTGGTTAGATACCCTTATATTAAATCTATCAAAACATTATATATACAATATCCATGATGTTATCTCCAAGTAAATGAAGGTGTTGAACATAGTCCTAATTCAAATAGTAGTTGTACTTCTCAGAATTGATAATTAAAATGATAAGGATACCAAATTATTATTGTTGTTTTTTTGATCTATGAGAGTATGTGAATATAACTCATACAATTGGCAATTAACTAATATAAATATATATTAAATTAATTCGAATATGATTCACATTTATAATTGATATTTAGGTGAATATTCTTGACATATTATTTTCAATGTTATATGTATTGGGTTCACATTCTTTATGAAATAAATGTAGATATGATTACATTTAATCTTGATATATTGACTTGGATTCACTAATTGAGATGATGATTTGCTAATGATTTCAAAGTGATAATTGGTGTTAGTATCAAGAGAAAAAGATCAAATACAATTATGACTTGAATTTTTAAATGCATAACTATGTATTTAAATATTCATTTTCCCTCTACTCATTGTAAAACTAAATATAATAAGATTATCTTAACAAATTTTGAAAATCATACCTAATTTAAAAAGAACTAAACATGTTTTTAACCCTACTAATAATTGGTATTTGTGAAGAGAGGCGATCATGTCTTGCATACAAAAGCGTAAATATTGGATCGTATCCAATAAAACTAAACTTTTCATACAAGTAAAAATAGCAATAAAATTTAAAATTTATTTTGATGGAACCACAAAAAATGGAAATTATTCCCAAACCGATCTATTATGATCACATGAATTTAAGCATACTATTTGAGCTTGATTGTGATTTACTAGTCTCTAAGCAAAGAGGCCTCCTATATTAAATCTTATCAAACAGAGAATATTTGTGGGCATGAGGATGAAGCACGTGACTCTCATAATCCAAAGAGATAACTTGAGTAGTAAAGATCCCAATTTTATCGCACGAAATCCTCCTCATTCTTAAAGAGCACGGGGTGCTGAAGAAGAAGAACCTCCACTTGAGATCGATTATATAGATGCGACGGCATGACACATGACAATGAATATCATGGACTACACAACATTGAAAGGGAGATGGAGAGAGGAGCATACATATATGTGGAGAGAGAGCGAAAGAGACTTTTGATGTTATCCAACTCTTGGAAATTATTCTATGTGATAAGTCTAGCATTGCCTTCTCTTTTAAACGATTTTAAATTGTTAGGTTGCACTCATAATATTAATCAATGACCAAGAATAAACGTGATTTCCATCCACAATTAAGATTATGAGTTGAAAATTAAATTATCAACTCTTTTTTCCAAACTTAATCATGAAAGAAAATAATCACCAATCAATCATAATAGGAACGAGAGAGAGAGAGTATATGTTAGAACTTAAAGTTAAAAAAGTTAATTAAATAGGGAAAGTTGCAATGGTATCATAGCAACTTCACCATACTTTTTTGGAAAGGGGAATAAGGACTACAGAGAACCTCATTTGTATGCCCCATTTCCTTCATTTGTTCCACCCCACAAAACAGAGAAGAAGAGGAAGAAGAGGAGAAATGGAGAAGAGAAAGAAGAGAGAAAAGGGAAAAGAAGAAGAAAAGGTAAGGAACCTAGATCCCCTTTGACGAATCTCCATTTCATCAGCTTTATTCTATCATTTTGGCCTTAAAATCTTAGTTAATGCATATAATTAGCATTATTTTGTACAAATTAACATTCATTGATTATTCCATCTATTGTGTATAAAATACAGTTTTTAATGCCTAAATTATATAATACAGAAAGAAAAGAAAAGAAAAAGAATAAAATACCAAAGGTATTTTATGACCGTAAACCCCAAGACTAATTCGAGAATTGATTTGGTCGACAAGGAATAAAATTGGGGGAAATAAGGGCCAATGATACATCAAAAGTTCCATTCTTTAGTTCATCAATTTGGTATTTTTGGGACCTATTTTATTTTTTATTTTTTATACCTCAAATATAGAAACTTTGTACATGAAAGATGTAGATAATAATACATATAAAAATATAAAATTGGGTTTACACAAAAATAATATAAAATGTACATGTTAGACTCTAAATAAAAAGCCAAAATCCCAACTTCCCAGACCCATATCTCCTAAATAAAAACTCAAAATCTATCAAAATCACCTTTAGTTGTATATAACTTTTAATAAGCTATTAAACTAAGGTGTTTACTATTTTTTGGAGTTTAGGTGAAAGTTAGGTTTTTGACATGTATAGTTTACTCATATAAAATATTTATTTTATTTATTTATTATTTTTTAATTTTATAATTTTGTAAAAAATATTTGTATTATATGTACATCTTTAAAACACAACAAAACCATAAATAAAGTACTAAAATAAAATAATATACTAAAATACATAGTTGAAATACCTATACTTATATAATTAATACGTATATTTATTTAAGTATACAAAATATAGTAGAAAAATATTATAAAAATATATTTATATATATGCAAATAAGTTATAAATATAAATGAAGAAATAAATAATAAAATCATAAATAAAAAATAAAATAAAAATAAAATAACCAAAACATAAATAAATACACCTATAAATGGAAACCAAAAAATTAACTTGTAATAAATAAGTTCAATAAATCAATAATTATAATAATAAAATACTATAGAAAATAATAATCAATCTTTATTTTATAACTTAAAATTAATAAAATCATTTATTATTTATTATTCAATTTACAAAATATTTTAGGGTGGTTTTTTTGGTTGGTCCACGTGGACCAACTGGGTCATTTGTCCTGTTGACCTCAATCAACTAGCAGGCCTACCCTAGACCCTATCAGACATGGCTTCCTCCCTTACTTCTCAATTTTCTACCCATTGATACATGGCTCGAGGAGGATTGGACTCTTCATGGAATTTATTCTCTGAGCATCTGTGATCCTTGGTGAGGCATCTCCTAGGGCCAAGCATCTTACAACGCTCGTGATCCGCCCTCGAACGTCGCTTCATCCTCACCTGTACAAAAGACCACCTCTGACTTTGATGAATCTCATATTCATCACTCTAAAATACATCAATTAAGATCAAATCCCCAAACTCATCTGCATTTTATCCATTATTTTGCATAATTATCATTGTGCATGTAATAATAAGAATCGCATTTTATCACTCATAATTACATAAAATAAGAAGCCAAAAATCTCAGCCAAAATGACCTGTAAAATAGCCTAACTTCCCTGATTTTTAACTAATTCATGCTAACTCCAAATGACCTGAAACCATCTCCATTGTGTACATATTACTAACAATAATACATGAAAATAAAAAAAAGATCACTAACACAAATAAGTGGACTAGAAACTCAACATCTTATTCAAGGATTTTTGGACTAAAAAACTGATATCTTCCTCATCCAGTGTTCGATTTGATCTTACTCACTTTTAAAGTAATGTAAATTCAATTACCTTTAAAATAAGACCAAGTTCAAGTGAATCAGAGCTCATGTGTGAAAGTTGGGTTTGGGGCCTCTTTTGTACTTTTGTATTTTAGCGGTTTTGACCTATTATTTTATGTACATAATTAACTCATTTTATTTTATTTCTTTTTAAGTTGTTTTCTTTGATAAAATTTTATTAAAATGCACAAAAATCCAAATCCAAAATGAGCTTGAAATCTAAGAAACTAAATGAGTGTGAGTCTTCACTAGCAGTCTGTACAAAAGTTACCGTTTTCGTATTTTATTTTATTTCGTATTTTTCTTAATTACTATTTCTTAAAATGTAAATATATATATTTGATTTTATCATATTTTTTGTACTTTTATCTGGTTTAAAAATGACAAAAAATTATAAAACCTAAAACCTAGGTATTCTATGTACATAGAGTACCCCAAATTTATTACTTTGTGCAAATAGCTGATGTTGGTTTTGGTCCCTTTAGAAGATGAGCAACTTTCATGAAGAAATTTTTTCGATCAAAAGTCATTTACTATTTATCCTAGATTTTCTTTGTATTTTATTTTTGATTTTTCAGGGGCTGACACGTGGTAGCTCCTAAAGGCGACATATGTCACCCATTTTTAACCTTTATTTTCGCTTATTTTTATATAAAAAATTAAAAAATTAGTTAATTAAAAAATAATAAAAAAGACCCCCACACATGCTGCGCACGTGCCTCCACCGCACGTGCCCATCACGTGCCATCCTCTTCCCCCTCCCCATCTGAGGACGTGCCGAACTCCATCGTCCCCCCAATCTCTGACCACCTGCCATAGCAGTCGTACCTGTCCCTGACTTCCTTCCTCATCGAGCACCCGCTGCCTTCTTCTCAGACTTCGACCCTCCAATCTCCTCATCTCCGATCCCATCTTCCCCCATGAAACTCTCCCGCCCCAATCAAATCCATCCCCTTTCCATATAAGACCACTGCCACCTTCTTCTTCTGGACGATCCTTCGATCAATCACTGACCCTCAACTCCACTGCCCCTCTTCAATCTCTGGCTGTCGCGAATCAATCCCTCATCATGATCTCAACCAAATCCTCAATTGATCCGACCTCCACCACTTTTCATCTTTTGTAGACCCTCGATTCCTATTTAATTGCGTTGACCCCCATGGACACTTTCATTTTCCATTAGCACTACTTCACGAGGAAGCTTTGTGGTGACAACCCGAGCTCCTCCCCCTTTATTCCGATGAGATCCGAGGCCAAAAGCCTCGTTGCCGCTCCGTCGTTCGATGCCACAGCCTCTGCTCCGCTTTTGCTTTTGATCGTCGAGCCCCATATCTTATAGAATGCTTTCATCTTCCTTGACTTTATCCACAATGTTGCTCATAGTCAGCCGCACCTTCCACTATTCAGACTCCATCCAGCCATCAAGAACCATCATGCGCAGCAGACTCCGATGGCGTGGGACTCCCCAACATCGTCGACAACAAGCACCACCTGTGTCGTAGCGACGCACGACGACCACCGGAGGTTCCTAGAGTTGCACTGCCTTCCAGCAACCAGAACTCCGCCAACCACCACTTGCACAAGGCTCTCCACCTTCCCTCCAAGACACCAAAGGAGCTGGGCTCCCCCCTTCATCGACGCCTCCTGGGATTTCCATGAGACCACTCTCCACCACCTCCGACCACCGAGGCGACTCGCCTCCTCTACCTTCGACGGCCAGGTTACGTCCATCCACCTCTGCCACTTCGCTAGGCATGGACTTCAAGGAAGTCACGTGACCCACATCTCCTTCCTGGGAATATTTGCGAGAAGTACCCTCTAGTCTCGCCCAACTGCCTCCAGGACCAGCCGCCCAAGACGGCACGCTCCATGCATGTGCATTCCTTGATGTTTTGTAATTCGCCCCCATGGGCCTTGTAACTCATCTTAAGTCCCTGCTTCGCATTTCTTTGTTCCATTATATTATTGTAATTGCAAAAGACCCCTGATTTCCTTCTATATTTGAGCTACATTATTGCATCTTTTTATTATTTAAAAATTAATGTGATGTTCAATAACTAATTATCTATAATATGGCATGATTGTGATATTTTTATGATATATGGTTAATTAATAAATAATATTCTTGCATAAAATTGCATATTTTACCCAGTCTGAGATTATAAATTCATAAGTAAATAACCATAGTCCCAAAAATTACCAAAAATTCACTAATTGTAGAATTAATTGTATTTCACATTGTGCCTAAAATAATTGCATCATGCATGGTTTTTTCTATAAAAATATTTCTTAGATTTCAATCATTAATTTTTAATAGGTATTGAATCCTATATTTTTAAGGTTTAGGATTTTTGTGAGATCAATTACCTATTAATAGATCTTGGATATTTTTATTCTTTTAAAATAATATTTATTATAATTAAATATTGAAATTCACATCATTTACATTCATAAATTCTTTAATATTCATCTTGCATCTGAAAATTCTAAAAAAATACAGTGTATTCATTTCATCATATTTTACATATCAGCTAAGTTTCGTAATTTTTGGACATAGTTTGATTGATATTATTTTCTAGTCCCTAAAATTTTCCACATATGCATTTTACATTCCGAAATTGCATTAAAAATACCAAAAAAATACCACATCAAAAACTATGTATGAACTTTAATAGACATTATTTTAGGTTGTTCCTTGGCCTCCTTGAGTTCGATCTTGGGAGCACTTGCTCAAGTAAAATAAACATAAATCCTTTGGAATAAAATTGAATAAATTAATTGTGGTTATTTCTTGTTCGATTCTGTATTCTCGCCTACAACGAAATAACAAATTTAAATAATAATTCACGTAAATTAACGTAGGGTTTTCGTGGGCTCATCAGATGGCGTCATTTTCGGGGAGGCAAACGGCCTAGGTTTTGTTTAGAAAATCAAGTGTTCGATTTTTCATACGTTCAGGCAGTCTAACCCCCGAACGTGCCACTATACATTTACCATTTATTTTCCAGCATTTTCTTCTGTCTTTAATTTTTTTATTAATTTTTGAGTCAATCTCTTACACACAAACACACTCTCTCTCTCTCTCTTATTTTTTATACAAGGTGCCCAACGTACGTGGAGCGGTTTTCCTGAAACCGACGCATCTTCATCGATGCCCAAAAATTCACATAAAATTAAGATCAAGTCGAGTTGGGAGAGATCGTAGAGTCTAGAATTTAATTTCTACAATTTTATTTTCTTTAGTTAATCTCTTATTGATAGCGATGATCGTTTGGACTCTCATAAGTGTAAAAAGACCTCAAACGTTTTTCTGTGGTGGGTCGTGGCTTGTTTCACTCTCTAGTGAGGGTGGGGTCCGACTTGAGTGGCTCGTAGGTTAGACTTGTTGGACATGCGAGCCCACGACGAGCCATTATGTAATAAATGTTATTTCAAATATCATTCCCTTATCTGAAATAAAGAATAAATAATTTGCATAATAGGTCCCTTAGTACAAATAGGGTTATGTACCATGGCTGTCTTGATATCATAAAGTTGTTGATTCAATTGTTGAATCATAGAGGCTGGTGCTTGGATGAATATCTAAAGAGTTAGATTGAGGACTCATCAAGCACCATCAAATGATCATCAAGCTGTGATCTCAGCCTGAGTGGGAGATGGCAATCCAATCTCTAAAGGCTGATATCCGACCGATCTCTTAATGCAGGTCCTCTACATAGGAATATATATTCGTAGGTGTCATATTAGTTAGGTCAAATAGTTGACTTAATGAGATCCAGATAACCAAAGTCCTACATCATATGTTTTCACAATATAGGCACACATCCTCTGACCGGAGACATATGTGTCACAATATGTCTAAGTATGTACATTTGGTAGACCAATAGGTTGATGGCCTAATCAAGGTCTATATATTGGCGAGCTGGTGTGCATATAAAGGCATATGAGTAATACGATTTCTTAAAGGGATCATACATGTTCACTTCTGAACCGGAAGACATGAACTCACTCATGAAATATTGGGATCGATAAATTCCATGCATGGTCGTCTCGCTTATGAAGCTTGACAGATTTTAGAGGTATGATATATGCTTTTGGAAAGCATATGATCGATACCAAATCCCAATGATCAAATGAGAATCTTAATGATAAAACCCTGAAGGTGACAGTCTAAAAGAGATCTATAATTTATAACTTCGGGTTTATTCAAGGTCTTCCAGTATGGAGGATGTACATGTATTAAGAATACCTGTGGGTGATGTGATCATAAACGATGTATAACCATGACGCTTCCATTCCGAGGGAGTGATGAAACAGGTCTGGATTTTAGTGACTCCTCTCAATAGAGAAGTAACTTGATCTTAGTCCAAGTGTTGGACATTGATCTGAATGAGATTCAGATGCAATGAGAAGATTAAGTTGAAGGACTTGATTTAATCAAGCATCTATGGGAGGTCCGTAAGATCTGGATTTGAGATATGATCTCAATGGCTAAGTCACTATACGTGGAACAATACAATCGTCCCGTCTTTATCTCCAAATATTTGCAGAGAAAGCACACTATTCTTGAAAGAGTTCAAGAATAATTCCTTTGATGAATTGTGTATCCAAGCAACAAGAGATTGATAATTAGATGAGATTTAATTATCAAGAATAATATGAATGAGATTCATATTATGAGAATGATTATCCAAGATAATTAAATGATATTTAATTATCATGGAAATACAGAATGTGGATAGTACTATCCATGCTATCCATAATATCAATGTATATTATAATTATGATTTAGAATATCTTGGAAAGAGCACATTTGTAAATAATATTTACTAATTGATTGTTGATGTGAATTGGATTCACATTGGGCAATTAATTGGAAATGTAATTTATATTTTTGTTTGGGTTGTG
This sequence comes from Ottelia alismoides, assembly GCA_037367405.1. Taxonomy (NCBI): domain Eukaryota; kingdom Viridiplantae; phylum Streptophyta; class Magnoliopsida; order Alismatales; family Hydrocharitaceae; genus Ottelia; species Ottelia alismoides. The sequence goes on along the minus strand of JAZKJV010011300.1, from coordinate 56,226 downwards.
AATGTGATTCACATTTTTTCAATAGCATGATTGAAATATTCGCTAATTAATTTGGAATTAATTTAGTGAATATATTTGCAATAAATTTTGTTGCAAATAGTGAAAAGATAATGGGATTTTATCTCATAAAATAAAGAAGATAAAAATCCACCTAATGGAGAGGTGGCGTCACCCATAAATTATTCAAGGGTGACGCCCCTTCTTATTAGGAGAAGGTTTTTATCCTCTTTATTATCTTGTGTTAATTAATTTTATTAAGTTAAATTATGTTGATGATAATGCAACATATGTTTAATTTAATATAAATTAATAAGTTATTGCTTTATTAAATAACAATGATCATGGCCATGACTAAGAACACAAATCAATCTAACCGTTGATTTTGTGTGTCCCAAGGATTGTGATCCATGGAGTCCCAAACTACTATATAAGAGAGGGCAATCCGAGCCCTTCGAGATAACACGCATTAAGTTTCTCTCTCTACTTCTCTCAATCTCACGCCCCATCTCTCTCTAAGAGTGGCCGTCCACTCTGAGTTCTTGAGAGAAATACAGTCATCGCTACGCCATTGTGCTATCGGATATCCGTTTTCCTTGGTGGCTCTAGCACAAGTAGAATACGTCGGATTTCGTTGGACGAAATCAGGGGATTCAAGTCTTCAATCTTCATCGAGGATTGCGAGAAGCACGCGTCTCATGATCGCACCCGCAAGTGCCATCTTCGTGGATCGAACTTGAGTCAGGAGGATCTCTTGCTTTAGATATCAAGTGATTGCAACCACGCTTCAAGAGGTATTTCTAATACTTTGCGATTAGATGAAACGATCCAAGAAATGTTCTTGGGATCATGTGGTTTCATCACATGATTTAAAAATTTTCAATTCTATTGCACCGAGCAACTAGTGCGACTAGTCGCTTCGATCACATTAGATGCGATCATCACGCTCTCGTGTTGCGCTTAAGGATTATTCCCATATCCTTAAAGTGATATCAGAGCCAGGTTGGAGGTTTTGGATATGATCCATAAACCTAAGATGATTTGGGCTCGTTAGGGTTTGTGAAAATTTTATTGCATTTCTATTTTCGCAGCCCTGTTTTATGATAATTTTAGGCCCTGTTTTAAATGTTTAAACCTGAAAATATCACTGAAATAATGCTCCCCATTAATTAAGGAAACCATGGGATTTGAGTTTGCATGATTTGGAATCCGATAACTCTAGTTATGCTCATTTTATTGAACATATATCCATTGTTTCAGGGATGTTGGTTAGAGACGTGATTAAAGAGTTAATTACGGATCCTAAATGCCTGGAAATGCATAATTATCACTTGCGTTCTGTTTTAAATCAAATTGGCGAAGAAAATAAATTTAGTTTGCATTAATTGGATTTACATTGATCGAGTTATGTTGATTTTAGTGAGTAGGGGTCACTGTTGGAAATTAACAAACTTGATCATGAACCTTGTGATTGTCATTCAAATAAATTAATGAAAAATAATTGTTAATTTTCTGAAATGATTATTGATAGATATTTGTGAAATATTTAAATATGATAATTATTTCCTTGAATGACATTGCACTAACAAAAAATGATAATATGGTTGATATTGATCACAATTGGTTAATATGAAATCACCAACAAACATTGTTTTCATGAAAACTCTAGTTTATCCTACAATAGTTGTAGGAAAACTTTTACATGCAAAACCTTGTTACTTGAATATGATTGGGGGTTTGTTTACCAAATCTCCTCATAATATTATCAAAATGGTTTTGATGAATATTATATGGTACAACTTCGGTTGGAAAACCGATGAACATCTCAAGTATAAAGTGATTGACTCGACATTCTTTTTTCCCGAGGCTGATATGATGCCTAGGCGGGGAATGTTGGGGTAGCAGGTTGCATCGTTTGTGGTCTATCCCACTCCCGTCTGTACTGGCCATGACAACGGGTAGGGAACGAATGATGCTTGAGAGATCATGATGTATTTCTCTAATTATTAAAATTTGAATAATATGTATTTTGAGATTATGCCATCCATTCAAGTAACAAAAACAAGTTTTTTGGTTGATTTAATGGATTAATAATTGATATAATATGATTAAATGAAATATGTCCAATTAGAAGCACTCTATTGTGAATAGATGTACATTTCCCTTGGAAGAATTAATTACATTTATAGGATTCAAGGTAATTAATTAAAAATTTAAATATGAGGTGGAGGATCACATAAGTGACATCCATGGTCTCTCGTCAAGGCAAAGGATTTCGTCGCCAGGGGTTGTATATAGGAGACACCTGTTCGAAGTGACAACTCCTCATACAAGTTCACCTAAGTCGGGCCTTTTGCTTCTCGAAAGAGTAAGGCTGTATACGTAGTGACCCCAGTATCGGTTCCTCATATTGTTGGGGCGATATTAGATTGCGCATAACGAGTATTAAGCCTGTTGATGGTTGGTTCAATTAACAATGGGTCAACATCACCTTAGAGGTGGTGGGCCCGATGTTAAAGACCTAATTGGGAAATGCAAGTTGGATTTTCAAGGTGGAATGAGTTCCCGCTTCTTTTTATCTAAGTTACAGTTTCTCATATTATTGGGATGTAACAAGGATAAGAAAGGAGATCCCAGATCTCGCTAGAGATATAGCGATAAGTATATCTCTTACATTGAAAGTGATTAAGGGAATGAACTTTCAGTGTAGACAAGGCAAGACTACTTTGATATAAAAATTTCTAAAATAAAGTAAAGTAAATATTTATATATTTATGCAGATTTCTTATTTCAGATAATCCTTCATTAAACCCACTCATTAATATACTCAATAATAACCAATAAAATATCATGGATTGGATCCATGTTCAAGATATTGTACTTGCAGTTGGACACATAGTGTATGTGGGTGCAATATGCAAGTTTCCTCATAATGATGTGGAATGACAATTAAAATAAACGGTAAGACATCACCTTAGGGTTTGTATGTCTCTATAGTCTTGATCTCTCATTAAACGTACTTTGGAAGTGACATGTCGATGAAGATCATAATTGTCAGATAATCCTTATAAAACCTAAGAAGATAATTTGGCATACATATGTGCTCTCAACATTTAATCATGAATGACATGGTTCTCTGCATTATGCAGAATGGTAGCTCTATAAGAGATGATGTATTCAAATTGTTTGAGTACCTGCCTAAACCAAAGTCTTTGGGTTAAGATGGATGTAGAAATGATGAGTGTCATCATTCTACTGTCTATACTCAAGTCATTCATGAATCTTCATTCATATTGTATGAATTAAAATAAGCATATATAAATGTTGAAATACTCTTACATTGAAATCTTTTGAGTTCAACATAAGAGAACCTTTATCTTAAGCAGTGGTTGTTTAAAGATGAAGGGAGCGCAGTGGAAGCATGGGTAAGACCCAAGTAAGAAGGAAAGTCAAAGAGTTGTCCTTATATGACTTCCATATGACATCCAAAGAGTTGGATGATTGCCAATACTGCAACAAGCTGATGTGTATAGTATGACTATCAAGTCTATCTAGAATCCTTAGAGAAGGATTCAGATAATGCATCAAAATAATCTACATCTACATTTAATCATTGACAAGGACTTGGTTATAAGATAAGATTTGCAATTGGATTGCATATATTTTAGAAGATCAGAAATTTTGATCTTAAGGTTTAATCGTCATCCATATAGATATTGGTGCAATCATTGCAACAATCTCTATTGGATAGATAATGTCATATTTTCAGTGGGAGAGCCCTTAGTCTTAGAGAATGTCTCTATGACCTACATATTTGATTACATGTATTGTTTATTTTCAAATGTTGGAAATGAACATTATTCTGGAATAGACCTATCATAAAGAGTTATGATGGATATATTTCAGATGAGTAATCTAGCATCTTGTGGACTATTCTAAATTAGAATATTAATGAATAGTTCATTAACATTTCTAATATTGAAAATTATACCTTCAAAGATCAATAGGAGGATGAATATCATTTGATAATGGTCTGAATCAAGTCTTGGACATATATCTATTGATATGATCAATATACTAGTAAGATATTGAACTTTAGATTGTCTAAAGGTTCAAAGCTTACATACTTATGAATATCGTGTTCAAAAGTAGAAATTGTCCAATGCACCCTTCTCCGATAATGGTGTAAGATACCAAGGTATTCATGATCTCATACATATTGATGTATGTGGATCATCTGTATGACAATAAGCATTGATGATATGTGATATCATTTAATGATTATTGTTGATATGAAATTTCTTCCCTTCACCTGAGAAACCTTTGAATTGTTCAAAGATTTCACAATTTTGGTTTAGAACCAACGTTTCAAGGAAGATTAAATTAATTTGATCTAACCAAGGTAGCAAGTACCTATTAGATTAATTCAAGGAATACCTTATGGAAATAGAAATATCATTTCTATCTCACCCCTCCTAATACACCTAAATTTAATAGAGTCGTAGGGAGATAAAATTGGATCATGGGTGACATGATTTGATCAATGATTAATATTAGAATAATTACCTCTTAATTTCCAAGGTATATATATGTAGTAGAGGCTACAATATGTATCCTCAATATGATTCCATACAAGTAAGCTAGAATATAGCACCAGAGAGTGCTACTTCATTAGGAAAATATAGGATGGTATTGGATACCTACTTTATGACCTTGAGATTCTTAAAGAATTACATCTCTGAGAATATGATTCTTAGATGATAACTTTCTTGAGAATCAAGATGAAAATGAAGTGAAGGAACTCATTTAATCTTGAGATGATAATGAGGCTCCTGAAATCAGAAACTAAAAGTATAATTACAGAAGAAACACACATACATCTTCAAATGAGTTTGAAGATGAATTTCCACATGTTAGAGAAATCTGACAATGATCTTACTTCATGTGATGAAGCTTCGGAAGATCATGACATGGAAAGATGGATGCTAGCAATAAAGTCTAAAGTAGACTTCATATACAAGTGTTGTATGTAGACCCTCGAGGATCCACCTATATGGGTAAGACCCACTAAGGTGTAAATGGATCTTCAAGAGGGAACCTGATGAGAAGGTAGAGACCTTCAGAGCACATTTCGTATTCACAAGATACACATCGAAGAGAAGACATCGCTTGCGATGAGACTTGCCCTTCAGTGACCATGCTTAAACCCATCAGACTATTGCTGACTATAGCTTCACAACTTGACTTTGACATCTACGAGATGGAAGTCAAGATTGCATTCCTCTATGAATACCTCTTCGAGGATGTTCATATGAAGTAGCCCCATGGCTTCATGGTTGACGAAAGCAAGAAGTGCAAGCTTAAGGAACTACATCTATGGACTCAAATAAGCTTCTTGTATTTGGAACATTAGATTTGATGAAATTATAAATGTTATGATTTCAGATATAATCTTGATGAACCATGTGAAGCTTAGTGGGAGTTTCATTGTGTTCATCATGCTAAATGTAGATGATATCCTAATCATTTGGAATGTTATAAGGATAATAGTAAGTGTTTTTAGACTGGCTATTCCATACCTTAAGTATGATCTTGGTTCTGAAGTTGTTCAGAAGCAAAGAGAAGAGGGTATTGGAACCGTCACATTTGTGGTACACCTTGGACATATTCCATTATTGGAAAACCCCAAGGAAGGCTTCCTTCCCTTAAAATATGGTACTAACCTATCTGAAGGAATAACACCTCAAGGAGTTGAGGAAGTGAATGCTAAAACTGCTTGCCCTTGTGCATCAGTTATGAGAAGCTGAGTGTATGCTAGATGTGTACAAAAGCCAGATGTCTGCCATACAGTGGGAGTAGTAAATTGTTGCTAATCCTACTATGGAGATAAAACACTTAATTTTAGTAATAATAATATTTTCAAAGATGACAAGACTTAGAGATAGTGATCTCAATGTCTTATCTTCAAGAAATTAAGACTTTATAGATAGTGATCTAAAAGGTCTTAACTGTGGATACCTTAGGAGATAGAGATCTCATGGAATAAGGGTATTCTAAAAAGGATAATGAAAATGACATACTTGTTATAATAATAATTGAGTTGTAGTGTCAAGGACACTATAACTAACAATATTGGGTATTGGTTGCATAAGATGCAACATTCACATTGAATGCGAGTAGTGTTACTACGAGATATGCAAGTGCTGTAAAAAGACTTAGCGTAGTCTCTTGGAAACAGAGTGACTGATCAGATTACCAATATATTTCTCTAAATAGCCTATGATTGTCACTTGAGTTTGGGTTTAAATGATTAGCGCATTAATGGCTCTTTAGGCTAGTGGAGATTGTTGGACATGCGAGCCCATGTCGAGCCATTATACAATAAATGTTATTGCAAATATCATTCCCTGATCAGAAATGTAGAATAACTAATTTGCATAATAGGTCCCTTAGTACAAATATATTTATGTACCACGGCTGTCTTGATATCATAAAGTTGTTGATTCAATTGTTGAATCATAGAGGCTGGTGCTTGGATGAATATCTAAAAAGTTAAATTGAGGACTCATCAAGCACCGTCAAATAATCATCAAGATGTGATCTACAGTCTGAGTGGGAGATGGCAATCCTATCTCTAAAGATTGATATCTGACTGACCCCTTGATGCAGGTCCTCTGCATAGGAATAGAGATTCGGAGGTGTCAGATTAGTTAGGTTAAAGAGTTGACTTAACACGATTGAGATAACCAAAGTCCTACATCGTATGCTATCGTGATATAGGCACACATCCTCTGACTGGAGACCGATGTATTACTATATGTCTAAGTATGTTTATTTGGTAGACCAATAAGTTGATGGCCTAATCAAGGCCTATATACTGGCGAGCTGGTGTGCATATATAGGCATATGAGTAATAAGATCTCTCAAAGGGATCATACAAGTTCACTTATGAACCAGAAGACATGAGCTCACTTAGAGATATTGGGATCCATAAATTCCTTGCATGGTCGTCTCGCTTATGAAGCTTGACAGATTTTAGAGGTATGATATATGCTTTTGGAAAGAATATGATCGATATCAAATCTCAATGATCAAATGAGAATCTTAATGATAAAACCCTGAAGGTGACAATCTAAAAGACATCTACAACTTCAGGTTTATTTAATGTCTTCCAGTATGCAGGATGTACATGTATTGGGAATACATGAGGGTGGTGAGATCATAAACGATTGTATAACCATGACGCTTCCATTCCAAGGGAGTGATGAAATATGTCTGGATTTTAGTGACTTCTCTCAATAAAGAAGTAACTTGATCTTAGTCCAAGTGTTGGACAATTGATCTGAATGAGATTCAGATGCAATGACAAGATTAAGTTTACAGACATAATTCAATCAGGAATCAATGGGAGGTCCGTAATGTCTGGATTTGAGATATGATCTCAATGTCAAAGTCATTGTCGTGGAACAATACAATCGCCCTGTCCTTATCTCCAAGTATCTACGGAGAAAGCACACTATTCTTGAAAGAGTTCAAGAATAATTCCTTTGATGAATTATGTATCCAAGCAACAAGATATTGATAATTAAATGATATTTAATTATCAAGAATAATGTGAATGAGATTCATATTATGAGAATGATATCCAAGATAATTAAATGAGAGTTAATTATCAGGGAAATGCGGAATGTGGATAGTACCATCCATGCTATCCATAGTATCAATGTATATTATTAATATGATTTATAATATATTGGAGAGAGCATATTTTTAAATAATATTTACTAATTGATTGTTGATGCGAATTGGATTCACATTGGGCAATTAATTGGAAATGTAATTTACATTTTTGTTTGGGTTGTGAATGTAATTCACATTTTTTCAATGGCAAATATTCATCATCGCACCCGCAAGTGCCATCTTCATAGATCAGACTTGAATATGGAGGATCTCTTGATTTAGAGATCAAGTGATCGCAACCATTCTTCAAGAGGTATTTCGAATACTTTGCGGTTAGATGAAATGATCTAAGAAATATTCTTGGGATCATGTGGTTTCATCATATGATTTAAACATTTTAAATTCCGCTGCACCAAGCAACTAGTGCGACTAGTCGCTCCGATCGCATTAGATGCGATCATCACGCTTCCATGATGCGCTTAAGGATTATTCCCATATCCTTCAAGACTTGCACATACGGCTATTAGAGATTCAAGGATTATTTTCTGTGCTCGTAAAAGCTAAGACCACACTTCACTTGAGACACACATTTGATCGTTCAACTTAGTCAAAATTTTAAATCAATTCTTTTGGGCTAATAAAACTTTCTGCTAGCTGCGGTTTTTGTCGTCTTGTATTCATCTAGAATAATTTTCAATTCTTGTATTGTTTCCCACATGGAGATTGTGAGAAATCACTAGAAGTCTTCTATCTGAGCACACATCATTATTTCACGTGCATTGACTTTTTCGAATTTCTCCCTCCTATTTTCTCATGTAATGTTTAAAGGAAATTGGGACTGGACGATAGACGTGTATTTCTACTCGCCTTAAATTTTTAGTGATCACTTAATTAAAATTGGGACTGCTAAACATGACTGACTTTAATTAACCCATAAAATCAAGAATTTTTGCGGTAGAGAAACCCTGACCTTGGATTCATTTATTTTGTTTGAGTGAGCGAGAGATGACACTTAAGGCTAGAGCCCAACTCTGAATTTTTATTTTGACTACTGATTCTACAAAAATGATAGCTACTTCTCAGTGAGGAATTACATGTAGTTGGTAAACAGTCTGGATTTCCTTAGCATAATGGGTGATTTAAAGGACACTATGTAAGGCTCCATCCTTAAGTAATACGTAGCCGGTTTACGGTCTGTACTTATACCTATACTGGTTGAAAGTAGATGCAAATAGTTGCAAGAATTCAAAACAACTTTTAGAAATATTTTCAACACCTAACAACTCGCTAATTTCTTTCCATGATTGAATTTATCGCCAACTAAAATTAACAAGATAATTGGTCAAACTCTCATGACCCTCATTGTGTGAGTTGGTGAACATGGGGTTTGATTTGTGTTTACATTGGTGTACGTGAACTGAGTTTGAAATTTTAAAAATCATACACTTGTGCCATCATTCTCCTTGGTTTAAAACTTCAGGATTCTACTGTTGAGTATACCGTACACTTGAACATTTTCAACCAAGATCTATCATGACAACTCATCCACCTTCTTTGAAGATGACGAACATTTGTTCGAAAAGCCATCAAATCTATACCATGAAAATGAATTTGTCTTAGTCAGACCCAAAGCCTCAAAACCCCATCCAACCAAACATCATACAACTTTCACAGGAGACTCTCACCCACAAATAGATCCAACCCTCTCTGTAAATCCGATCTACTCAATAAATGACAATCCTTTATATTCGGATCATACAAACAAACAGCCGACTGAGGTCTCTACTTCTTCATATGTCAGCCCTCTATATTTTGATCATGGAATCAATCATTCGTACTATGTAAGTGTCAATCCTACATTTGCGGGAGACTCATACCCTCGAATGAATCCAGTCCAATCTATGAATCCTAATCATCCGACTGAATTCAAAACTTTATATTTGCCATCTCAGCCTTTGCTACACATGATCAGAATCCATCGTAGGCTAACCAATTATATTCTCGAGTTCTCGCTAAACCATTTGAAGATCAAACCACCTTTGAGACTAATGACTGGTCGAGACAACGATTCCATCCGACTACATTCTATCCTCATCATAATGTTGAGATAGGTCAACATTTTACAGATATACATCTAGACTGGACCTTAGGGAATAACATGATGGATCGACGAAAACAAATGAGGAGGCGCGCACATCCTGATCATCCGTATTGGATTGACAGTATTAACCAATCCGGACATCCAACACATATAGAGGATTTGGTTGATTTTATCGACACACATAAATCTTGTATGTTGACTCCACAGTATAAGGATCTGACCAATCATGACCAAAGGAATGGACTCTGCTCAAATCAACAATATATGCTTGAGTCACACCATGTGGAGTATGAGACATATGGTTTCTATCCTATCGAGCAAACTCCTTCCATGATTTTTGAGGAGAAGTTTTCAAAAGATAACAGTCATACAATGGATATTCCAAGAGAATCTTCTCCAAGCTCATACGTGAAAATGGAAGATGAAATGACTGGATATCATGTTGAAAAATGAGAGAATACTTTGGAAAGCACACAGACTGCTCACATGGTTGATCTTGAAAATTCTTTGGAGGATGACATTTTAAGGATAAGTAAGAGATATGAATTAATGGAGGAAAGTTTCAGAAATTTTGCTGACCGACTAATTTCATTTTACGAAAGCTCGGGTATGAAAGTGGAGGATGAAATAATTGGATCTAATGTTGAGAACCCTGAGGATATTCAGAAACCCATAGAGTATGTTCACCCTAGGGATGACTCTGACAGTGACACTTCTGCATATTACTCCCCTAGGAATAACTCTGATTCTGACTCTTACTTGGAAAATGAAAACCCCTCATCATCTACATAAAACACCACATGTACACACAACACAGATAATACCAAAAAATAGAAATATTTAAAAAACAGTCAAAAAATCGAAAAACCAAAAAAATATATAAAATTTAAAAGTAAAGAGGATTTGAAGAATTTGGATCCTTCTCTCAGGGAAGAACTAGAGAAAAGATTGATTTTTGAACTTCCCTTGATACATGCCATTGAATACTTCCTCGACCTTAAAGGATTTGTAATGAGCAAATTAATAATGAATAAGTCAGGCAGGACAAGAACAATGAGTGAATGACATATCTTGTTAATGGCTACCTTCTTGATGTTGAGGAGAAAAACTAAGAGTCACATAGTGAAGCGGTTGCCCAGATTTGACTATGGAATCAAAGACACAATATTTACCCATGCTTGAATCGATGATGACTCACTAATCAATATCCTCTTGACCTCTGTATTTGGCAAGCTCAAACTCGGACCTATCTGGAAAATAAGAGAGATCATTCAACTGAATGATTGATCTATAAAGCGGTCGAGAGGAACAATTTCTGTCATCGTTACATTACAAGGTGCTCCGTTCAAAATGGACTTCACGATCATTGATATTGAGCATCAAGAGAATACACCTAGTCTCTAATCATTTTCAAAAATCCATTATTAGTATTGACTGCAATTATTGAGTGCGAGATTCAGGAGATAAATTTTATAGAATCAGGAGCACTTCAATCTCACTCAATCTTTGAGTAAACACGATATTCTGAGGCGACCCACAAAGCTATCAACAGCTGTAATCACCAAACGGTAGAAGAGCCCTACCCTGCCGCTATACCCGATATAGTGGCTGTTGAAGAGACTATTGGTTTAGAGCCTCTCCCCACTATTCCATTTCTCACTGCTCTCACCATGGGAAAGGACTTCTATTATGATCCTGAGACGTATGCATGGATGCATCTTGACACAACCGGAATCTCATTTGACCACTTTTATAAAATAAAACCTGACATAGGAATGCACCAACATAAAGTCAATTAAGAGAGAATATGCGAAACATGCACTAACCAGTAGTTCAGAGACTCTCCCCATTGTTCCATTTCCCGTTGCTCTCACCATGGGAAAGGACTTCAATTATGATACTGAAACATATGCATGGGTGCATCCCAAGTTGGCTGAAATCTTCTCTAATCACCTAGACCAATTCAATCCAACTCGGGAGTGCACCAACTTTAAGAAAACTAAGAACAAATATGCAGGACGTACACCAACCAGGGAGAAAAATTGTTAACCATGTGAGCCTGAGGCGAACCATTCTTACAATAAATATTATTGTAATATATGATTTATCAATAAAAGTTATTGATTGTTTCACTTCCTTTATGAGATTAATTGAAGGAATGCACTATAAGGTCCCTCTGTACAATTAGGGTTTTATACCATGCCCATCTTGATAATCATACAACTGTTGATTCATTAATTGAATCGTAGATGCTGGTGCTTGGATGAATATCTAAGGAGCTAGATAGAGGACTCATCAAGCGCCGTCAAATGATTATTAAGAGATGATCTCCAGCCCGAGTAGGAGATGGCAATCCTTTCTCATTAAGGCTGATATCTGACCGACCACGTGATGCAGGTCCTCTACATGGGAATGGTGATTCGGAGGTGTCAGATTAGTTAGGTCAAAGGGTTGACATAACGAGATCGAGATAACCTAAGATCTATGTTGAATGCTGTCATAATATAGGCACACATCCTCTAATTGGAGACAAATGTGTTACTATATGTCTGAGTGTATACATTTGGTAGACCAATAGGTTGATGACATAACCAAGGTCTATACACCAGCGAGCTGGTGTGCATGCAAGGGCATATGAGTAATACGATCTCTCAAAGGGATCATACATGTTCACTTGTGAATCGGAAGACATGAGCTCACTCATGAGGTATTGGGACCGATCAAATTCCATGCATGGTCGTCGTGTTTTGGAAGCATGACAATAATTTGAAGGTATGATATATTCTTTGGTAAAGCATACGATCAATACTGATTCCCAATGGCCATGATTGAGAAACTTGATGAATAAACCCTAAAGATGATAATGTAAAATTGATCTCTGTCTTTGGGTTTATCGTAGGTCTTCTAGTATGCAGGATGTACAGGTTTTAGAAATACTTAAGGGTGATGTGATCATAAACAATTGTATAACCGTGACGCTTCCATTCCGAGGGAATGATGAAACAGGTTTGGATTTTAGTGACTCCTCTCAGTAGAGAGATTGATCTTTGTCTAAGTGTTGGACATTGATATGAAAATGAGTATATTAGATTTGTGGTCTTGATTTAATCAAGAATCTATGAGAGGTCCGTGAGCTTTGGATTTGAGATGTGATCTCAACATCCAAGTCACTATATGTGGATCAATACAATCGCCATGTTCTTATCTCCAAGTATCTGCGGAGAAAGCTCATTATTCTTGAAAGGGTTCAAGAATAATTCCATAAATTGAATTATATCTAAACATTGAGAAATGGACAATTAAATGTGATTTAATTATCTTGAATGATGTGAACTTGATTCACATTATTAGGATGCAACGATGTTTATCTGATACATGTAAATGTGATTAATTATTATTGGTAAAATAATGTTGATAGCAATATCTAATTATTCATAATATATTATAAATGTGATTTATAATGTATTAGAGAGAGATTATTATGATTTATATTTGTTGATTAATTATGGGTGTGAATTGGATTCACATTGCATAATTAATTGAAATGCAAATCACATTTTATTTTGGGTTGTAAATGTGATTCACAAATTTCCAATGGTAAGATAGCAATATTCTCAAAATAATTATGAATTATTTTTGTAAATAATTTACAACAAATGTTTTCGTAAAAATCTAGGAGATTTTCAAGGATTGATGCAATCTCATGAGATTGCATTAGATTGCATCTACCACGAGATATGGTGGACAGCCACCATCTCCTATAAAGAAAATTGGTAGCCATCCTGTTGGACATGTGAGCCTCGGGCGAACTATTCTTACAATAAATGTTATTGTAATATATATGTTTATCAATAAAAGTTATTGATGTTTCACTCCCTTTCTGAAATTAAATGAATGAATGCACTATAAGGTCCCTCTATATAATTAGGGTTATGTACCATGGCCATCTTGATGATCATATAGATCATATAGCTATTGATTCATTAAATGAATCACATAGGCTGGTGTTTGGATGAATATCTAAAGAGTTAGATAGAGGACTCATCAAGCACCGTCAAATGATCATTAAGGGTTGATCTCCAGCCTGAGTAGGAGAGGGCAATCCTTTCTCACATGGGCTGATATCTGACCGACCTCTTGATGCAGGTCCTCTACATGGGAATGGAGGTGTCAGATTAGTTAGGTCAATGGGTTGACTTAACGAGATCAAGATAACCTAAGTCCTATGTTGAATGCTGTCACAGCATAGGCACGCATCCTCTGACCGGAGGCAGATGTGTTACTATATGTCTGTGTATGTACATTTGGCAGACCAATAGGTTGATGACCTAACCAATGTCTATACACCGGCGCGCTGGTGTGCATGTAAGGGCAAATGAGTAATACGATCTCTCAAAGGGATCATACAGGTTCACTTATGAATCGGAAGACACGAGCTCACTCATGAGACGGATCAAATTCCATGCATGGTCGTCGTGCTTTGGAAGCATGACATGAATTTGAAGGTATGATATATGCTTTGGGAAAGCATATGATTGATACCGATTCCCAATGACCAAGATTGAGAAACTTGGTGATCAAACCCTGAAGAAGACAGTGTAAAATTGATCTTGATCTTCAGGTTGATTATAGGTCTTCCAGTATGCAGGATGTATAGGTATTAGGAATACCTGAGGGTAATGTGATCATAAACGATTGCATAACCATGACGCTTTCATTCCGAGGGAGTGATGAAACATGTCTGCATTTTAGTGGCTCCTCCCAATAGAGAAGCAATCTAATCTTGGTCCAAGTGTTGGACATAGGTCTGAATGAGATTCAGATTCGATGAGAAGATTAGATTTGCGGTCTTGATTTAATCAAGCATCTGTGGGAGGTTTGTAAAACTGGATTTGAGATGAGATCTCAACATACAAGTCACTATACGTGGAATAATACAATCACCCTGTCCTTATCTCCAAGTATCTGTGGAGAAAGCACATTATTCTTGAAAGAGTTCAAGAATAATTCATTTGATGAATTATATATCCAAGCAACAATAAAATGATAATTAAATGAGATTTAATTATCAAGAATAATATGAATAAGATTCATATTATGAGAATGATTATCCAAGATAATTAAATGGGATTTGATTATCAAGGATTACAGATTATGGATAGTGCTATCCATGATATCTATATATATATTATAAATGTGATTTATAATATATTAGAGAGAGAAGAACTTTGTAAATAACAATTGTTAATTATTAATGTGAATTGGATTCACATTAAGTAATTAATTAATAATGTAATTTACAAATTAGTTTGGGTTGTGAATATGATTCACATATTTTCAATGGCATGATTGAAATATTCACAAATTAATTTGAAATTAATTTGGTGGATATTTTTGTGACAATGGTTATTGCAAATTTATTAAGGAATAATGGATAAAATAAAGAGGAGATAAATCGCCACAAAATAGGTGGCGTCACCTATAGGTGATGCCCCCTATTTTTGGGGGTGATTTATTATTCTCTCTCTCTTTATTATCTTGTTATCTCTTAATAATTGATTTATGTTGAATTAAATTATGTTGATGATAATGCAACATATTTTTGATTTAATATAAACTAATGTTGTTGGTTTTTAACCAACAATAATCATGGCCATTGATTGATTCATGAATCAACCTAGCCGTTTGATCTATGTATCCCATGGATTGAGATCCATTAAATCTCAAACTAGTATATAAGGAGGGCAACCCTAGCCCTTTCAAGGGACATGTTCAAGAGTAGTACACACCTACAACTCTCTCTCTCTCTCTCTCTCTCTCTCATTCTCGCCTACTCTCTGTCTCTCTCCATTTCAAGGTGGCCGTCCATCTTATGTATTGAGAGAGAGCTTCTTGCCTTCGCCTTCGACGACTCGAGGATCTCCATCTTCTTTGGGGTTGCTTGCTCTAGAGGAAGATGACGGATTTCGTTGGATGAAATCAGGGGACTCGAAGCTTAGATCTTCATCGAGGAACGCGTCTCATCATCGCGCCCGCAAGTGCCATCTTTGTGGATCGAACTTGAGACAGGAGGATCTCTTGCTTAAGAGATCTCGTGATCGCAACCACGCTTCAAGAGGTATTTCTAATACATTTTGGTTTGATGAAACGATCCAAGAAATGTTCTTGTGATCATGTGGTTTCATCTCTTGATTAAAAATTTTAATTTCCGTTGCATCTAGCGACTAGTGCGACTAGTCGCCCTAATCGCATGAGATGCGATCAACACGCTTCCGTGATGTGCTTGAGGATTCTCTATATCCTTCAGGTGGTATCTGAGCCTTAGGTCGAATAAGGTTTTGGATATGATCCGTAAACTTAGGACGACATGGGTTTGAAAGGGTTGCGAAATTTTTGCTGCATTTCAATTTTTGCACCTCTGTTTAATTGAATTTTTCAGTACTGTTTAAACTGTTTAAACACGAAATTTTCAATTGAATTTTGTTCCTCATGAAATACGGAAATCATAGGATCTGAGTTTATGTAATTTGGATTCATTTGCTCAAGATATGGCCCTTTGAATAAACATGTATTCACTGTTGCGGGAACTATGAATCTAAACATGATTAATGAGTTAATTACTGTTTTGATCCACCTCTAAATGCGTGAAATATCACTTGCATTCTTTCATAAATCAAATTAGCAATCTTAGGAAACTGATTTTGTGTAATTTGGATTTAAATTGATCAAGATATGTTGATTTTAGTGATTGGGGGTCACTGCAGGACATTGACATATTTGATCATGAACCATGTGATAGTCATTCAAATAAGTTGATGAAAATTAATTGTTAATTTTCTGAAATAATTACTGATAAATATTTGTGAAATATTTAAAGATATAATTATTTCATTGAATGATATTTCCCTAAACCAAGATGATAAGATAGTTGATCTTGATCATTAATTAGTTGATATGAAATCATCAACAAACAATGTTTCATGAAAAAACTTAGTTTATCCTACAATAGTTGTAGGACAACTTTTACATGCAAAACCCTCTTTATTGAATAGGATTGGGGATTTGTTCAGCAAATCTCCTTATAATATTATCAAAAGGGTTTTGATGAATATTATATGGTATAATTTCGGTTGAAAAACTAATGAGCATCTCAAAGTACATAATGACCTATTTGGCATTATCCTTTCCTGAGGTGGATATGGTGACTAGTCGGAGAGCATTAGGGTAGCGGGTTGCATCGTATGTGGTCCGTCCCACTCTCGTCGGTGCTGGCCATGACAGTGGGTATGGACTCGATAATGCTAGAGAAGTCAAAGTGTATTTTTTTCTAATTATTAAAATTCGAATAATAAGTACTTTGAGATTATACCTACTATTCAAGTAATAATCAGGTTTGTTGATTGATGATTGGATTAATGATTAATTTAATGTGATTAAATTAATTATATCCAATAGACACTCTATTATGAATAGATGTGTATTTCCCTTGGAAAATTTAATTATGTGAATATGATTCATGATAATTAATTATTTCAATTTTAATATGAGGTGGAGGATCACATAAGTGACATCCATGGTCTCCCGTCAAGGCAAAGAATTCCGTCACCAGATGTTGTATATAGGAGATGCCTGTCCGAAGTGACAGATCCTGTATATGATTTATTTGGATCGAGTTCTTTGCTTCTCGAAAGAGTAAGGCCGTATACGTAGTGACCCCAATATCGGGTCCTCATATTATTGGGGCAATATTGGATTGCGTATAGCGAGTATTAAGCATGTTAACGGTTGGTTCAATTAACAACGGGTCAACATCACCTTAGGGGTGGTGGGTCCGGGTGTTAAAGACCGAATTGGGAAATGCAAGTTGGACTTGCAAGGCAGAATGTGTTCCTGCTTCTCTTTATTCGAGTCACAGGTTCTCATATTATTGGGATGTGAAGAGGATAAGAGAGGGGATCCCAGATCTTATTTGAGATATAGCGGTAAGTATATCTCTTTCTTTGAAAGACAATAAGGGAATAATCTTTCAAAGTTGACATAGCAAGACGAATTTGATTTAAAATGCCTTAATCAAATATTCTTTAAGATGAATATATAATTATTTATATATTCTAATATAGTGCATTCTTAATTTCAGAAAATGAAGTCCATGAACCCACTTAGCAGGCTCCTGGAGGTCAATCAGTTGATCATACCAAATTATTCGGATTGGATCCGAAATTTGGATCTTGTCCTATCTGCGGAATGCGTCACGTTTGTGCTAACCAAGGACAAGATAGCAAACCCTAAAACTGTGGAAAATAAATCATATAATGAGAAATATGATGAAGACCATAATCTGGCAAGGTGTTATATCCTTGGGTCATTGTCCAATGTGCTTCAGAAGCAACATGTGGAAATAAACCATTGCCAAGAGATTATGATGAATCTGAAGGAAATGTTCGGTGACATAAACCACACACAATGCTACAATGTGATGAAAGAGCTTATTCGCTGCAAGATGCAGGAGGGGACTTCTGTCAGAGAACACATACTCAAAGTGTTTGGGTATCTCTCTGAATTGGAAACCCTTGGAGCCTACATGAATTCTGATATGCAGGCTGATTTCATTCTCCTATCGCTCCCTAAGTCTTTCAACCACTTTGTCGTGTCTTATCTCATGAGAAAAGGGGATTTCACTAACGCTGGGCTGTTAGCTACATTAAAGTCTGTAGAAGACGTGATGAGGAAGGACGACCCCTTCGCTAGTGCAATGGTTGCACAAGTGAGAGGAAAGCGCGGGCGGAAGCAAGGTTCTTGGAAGGGCCCGACCCAGAAAAGAAAGAAGAATAATCAAGGAGTTGGTTCATATTCTAGTGCTTCCACACTAATGACATCGAAAAAGTCCGATGTCTGTCACTACTGCAAGAAGCCGGGGTACTGGCGGCGTAACTTCGTAGATTACCTGAAGTCTGCTGACAAAGGTAAAGCCCCAGCAGGTATGAAATCTACTTTCATCATTGAAACTATCTTCTCGTTGGACGAGAAGGAAGTTGGGTTCTATATTCTGGTGCTTATGTTCATGTATGCAATTCGTTGCATTTGTTTCAAGAAACTAGGAATCTGGAGCAAGGGGAGATAGTCACCTAGATGGGATCTGATGCAAGTGTTGCAGCAGTCGCCATCGGAACCTGCCGACTATCGTTATCTAGTGGTCGAGTCCTAGTACTTAAAGAGTGTCTTTATGTACCTGAAGTCAGGAGGAATTTGATATATGTATCTAAGCTTGTTAGACATGGATATTCCATTCTGTTCTGTAATAAGTTAGTAGTAAATCAATATGATAAATTTATTGCGGAAGGTGTTCTGACTTCTGGTGGACTCTATGAATTGTGCATTGATGAATGTGTCATAAATGGCACAACCATTGATAATAAAACCCTAAAAGGTCCAGAGAGAATGGAAATCATTCGAATATGATTTGGCATCAAAGGCTTGGTCATTTATCTGTTGATAGGATCAATAGATTGATAAATGATGGACCTTTAGATTTTCTACAGGTTCAATCTTTACCTACCTGTGAACATTGCATTCGAGGTAAAATGACCAGGATTCCTTTCCGTAACAAGGTTACGAGATGCGAAGGTATGCTTGACCTAATACATACTGATGCATGTGGTCCCTTCAGTACCGCGACTAGAAATGGATATCGATATTATTTGACGTTTATTGATGGCCATTCGCGATACGAGTTTATCTTCCTACTATGTCATAAATCTGAAACCTTTGAAAAGTTGAAAGAGTTTAAGTCTTTGATTGAGAACCAAATCGATAAGAAGATTAAACAGATTCGATCTGAACGAGGTGGTGAGTACCTCTCAGATGAATTCAAGGAATATCTTAAAGAGAATGGAATTGTCTCCAATCTCACTCCCCCTGGAAGTCCCCAACTTAATGGTATTGCTGAAAGACGCAACAGGACCATCATGGACATGTTCCGTTCAATGATGAGCAAAGCACGTTTACCTCTTAGTTTCTGGGGATATGCAGTAGAGACTACAATATATACCTTGAACAAGATTTCTAGCAAATATGTACCCAAGACTCCTCATGAGCCGTGGTATGGAACCAAACCTAGTGTTAATCACTTGAGGGTTTGGGGATGCTTGGTCCATGCGAAGAACGTGGACGCAAGTAAGATGGAATCTCGTACTTGTGAGTGTTACTTCATTGGGTATGTTAAATATGGTATTGGATATCAGCTTTATGAACCTGAGACCCAAAAGTTTTTGTCTCTAGGGATGTGAAATTTCTAGAGGATGATTTCCTTAAAGGTCAAGATAGAAATGAAGTAGAAGAACGCATTGAATCCCCTAAGGATTCTGAGATTCCTGAACTAGAAACTGAAGAGATAAATGAATATGAAACACCCATACCTCTTCGAAGGAGTTCGAGGGTGGTTGCACCACCTGAAAGGTATGGATTCCATGTGTCAGGTGAGACTGACAATGATCCTTCTTCATTTGATGAAGCACTCGCGGATCATGACATGGATAGATGGATGCTAGCAATGAAGTCAGAAATTGACTCCATGCATAAGAATGGTGTATGGACCGCAGAGGATCCACCTAAAGGGGTAAAAACCCATTGGGTGTAAATGGATCTTCAAGAGAAAAAGGTGACCTGATGGGAAAGTAGAGATTTTCAAGGCACGACTCATAGTCAAGGGCTGAAGGATATGAAATTATCCTCCAACGCATCACAGAAGCGTGATCGTCGTATCGGATACGACGAGGAACGACTAGTCGTACTAGTTGTTCGGTGCAGCAGAATTTAAAAAAATTTATTCGATGAAACCCCATGATCCAAGAACCATTCTCAGATCGTTTCATCTATAACCACAACAAGTATAATGCAATACCTCTTGAAGTGTGGTTGATCAAGTCTCTAAAGAAAAAGACCTCCTGTCTCAAGTCCGATCGTCGGCGAGACCGCTTGCGAGCGCGGGGATGAACCGCGTTGTCCTCGCAATCCAAGAAGATGATCCAAGCGTGGTTGCTCCTGATCTTGTCGCACGAGATCAAACGTCTCCTTCGTGGGCGTAGCACACCAAGAAGACGGAAAAACCGAAGAACGTCGAAGCGGCAGCGCGGTGGCGATGGCGACGACGATTCCCTTCTCTAGGGTATGGTGGACGGCCACCAACAAGAGAGGGAGAGAGGGCTGGCGTGTATGAAGAAATGAGGGAGAGAGAGCTCCAATATTGCAAGTAATTAGAGAGCATAGTATGCCTCTCTATTTATAGGGTTTTTGGATCCATGGATCTCAATCCATGGGACACACAAAATCAATGGATGAGATTTATTTGTGTCAATACAATGGCCAAGATTGTTGTTGTCAAAAGCAACAAATTTAGGTCAAAATATATTTGACAAAATCAAATATAATTTATTCCTAAATCAACCCAACAAATAAGGAGAGAAGATACATGGAGATTTCATCTCCATGTACCTTCCAAGTGGACGGCCACACATTCCTTATAGGAATGTTGTGCCGCCCCTTGAGATTGCATGGAGATTGCAATCTCATGGAAATCCATGAGATTGCATATCTCCTTGGAACCTCTCTTATTTATTTACAACAAATTTATTGGGTTTTATTCTTCAAAAATAATTCACAATTATCTTTGAGAATATTGCATTCTTGCCATGGAAAAATTGTGAATCATATTCACAACCCAAAACAACATATAATTCATATTGTTAATTAATTACACAATGTGTATCCAATACACATAATAATTAATCAACACATAAACTATAATTAGCTCTCTCTAATACATTATAAATCACATTTATAATATATTATGAATAATTGGACATTTCTATCCACATTATTCTTATCCACATTAATTAAATCACATTTAATTAAATTGGATAATTTCTTCACACATCAAGATGATTAAATCACATTTAATCATTATTTCTTCATTGCTTAGATCTTATGGAATTATTCTCGAACCATTCAAGAATAATGCAATCTCTCCGCAGATACTTGGAGATAAGGACATGGCGATTGTATTGTTCCACGTATAGTGACATGGATATTGAGATCGTATCTCAAATCCAGATCGCGGGCCTCCCATAGATGCTTGATTAAATCAAGACCGTAAATCTAATCTTCTCATTGTATCTGAATCATATTCAGATCAATGTCCAACACTTGGACCAAGATCAGATCACTTCTCTACGGAGAGGAGTCACTAAAATCCAGACCCGTTTCATCACTCCCTAGGAATGGAAGCGTCATGGTTATACAACCGTTTATGATCAAATCACCCTCAGGTATTCCCAATACCTGTACATCCAGCATACTGGAAGACTCAGACTAAACCCAAAGTATCGGATCAACTTTATACTGTCTACTTCATGGTTTTATCAGTAAGTTTCTCATTCGATCATTGGGAGTTGGTATCGATCATACACTTTCCAAAAGTGTATATCATACCTAGGTCTTGATCATATACTAAAAGTATATATCAAACCTACAAATTCAGTCAAGCTTCCAAAGCGAGACGACCATGCGCATGGAATTTGATTCATCCCAATATCTCATGAGTGAGCTCATGTCTTCCAGTTCAGTAACTGAACCTGTATGATCCCTTTGAGAGATCGTATTACTCATATGCCCTTATATGCACACCAGCGCACCGGTGTATAGACCTTGATTAGGTCATCAACCTATTGGTCTGCCAAATGTACATACTTGGACATATAGCAACACATCTGTCTCCGGTCAGAGGATGCGTGCCTATATCATGACAGCATATGATATAGGACTTTGGTTATCTCGATCTCGTTAAGTCAACTCTTTGACCTAACTAATCTGACACCTCCGAATCTCTATTCCTATGCAGAGGACCTGCATCAAGAGGTCGGTCAGATATCAGCCTTCAGAGGTAGGATTGCCATCTCCTACTCAGGCTGGAAATCATTTCTTGATAATCATTTGACGGTGCTTGATGAGTTCTCAATCTAACTCTTTAGATATTCATCCAAGCACCAGCCTCTATGATTCAATAGTTGAATCAACAGCTGTATGATTATTAAGATGGCCATGGTACATAACCCTAATTGTACTAAGGGACCTATTATACAAATTATTCATTCTTCATTTCAGATCAGGGAATGATATGTGCAATAACATTTATTGCATAATGGCTCGCCGTGGGATCGCATTTCCAAGAATCTCCCACTAGCCCAAAGAGCCATTAATGGGCCAATCATTTAAACTGACACTCATGTGACAATCATAGGCTATTCAGAAAATAGATAGGTAAGCTGATCAGTTACTCTGTTCCCGCGAGACTACGCCCAGTCCTTTTACGGCACTTGCATATCCCCAGTAACAGTGCTCGCATCCAATGCGAATGTTGCATCTTATGCAACTAATACTCAATCTTGTTAGTTATAGTGTCCTTGACACTACAGCTTAACAATTATCATAACCAGTATTTCCATAATCCTTACAAGAATATCCTTATTTCTGGAGATCTCTATCTCCTATGGTATCTTTAGTTACGACCTTTTAGATCACTATCTATAAAGTCTTAAACTTTTGAAGATAAGACTTTGAGATCACTATCTCAAAAATCTTGTCATCTATGAAGATTTTGTTATTACTGCAACCAAGTGTTTTATTTCCATAGTAGGACTAGTAACAGTTTACTACTCCCACTGCATGGCAGCCATCTGGCTTTTGTACACATCTAGCACACACCCGGCTTTTCAGAACTGATGCCCAAGGACAAGTAGTTCTAGCATTCACTGCCTCAACTCTTTGAGGTGCTATCCCTTTAGATAGGTCAGTACCATATCTTAAGGGATGGAAGCCTTTCTTGGAATTTCTATGAATAGAATATGTCCAAGGTGTACTACAAATGTGACAGTCCCATTATCCTCTTCTCTTTGCTTCTGAACAACTTCAGAACTAAGATCTGAGTTATCTTTGAAATCATATTTCAAGATATGGAATAGCCAGTCCATGAAACACTTATTATTATCCTTATATCATTCCAAATGATTAGGATATTATCTACATTTAGCACGATGAACACAAAGGCACTCCCACTAAGCTTCACATGGCTCATCCAGATTCTATCTGAAATCATAACATTTATAATTTCATCAAATATTATGATCCAACTTAAAGAAGCTTATTTGAGTCCATAGATGGATTCTTCAGCTTTCACATCTTGCTTTCCTCAATCATGAAGCCCTGGAGTTACTTCATGTGAATATCCTCAAAGAGGTATTCGTAGAGGAATGCAATATTGACTTACATCTTGAAGATGCAATAGTCAATTTGTGTAGCTAAAGTTAGCAATATTCTGATGGTTTTAAGCATGGTTACCGAAGAGCAAGTCTCATCGCAAGTAATGTCTTCTCTTCCAGTGTGTAGCTCATGTCTACGAACCGTGCTTTAAAGGTCTCTACCTTCTCATCAGGTTCCCTTTCTCTTGAAGATCCATCTACACCTTTACAGGTCTTACCCATATAGGTGGATCCTCGAGGGTCCATATACAACACTTGTATATGAAGTCTACATTAGACTTTTATTACTATCCATCTATCCATGCTATGATCTTCAGAAGCTTCATCACATGAAGTTCGATCATTGTCAGATTTCTCTAACACATGGAATCCATCCTCAAACTCATTTGAAGAGGTATTAGTATTTCATCTTTAATTGTCCTTTTAGTTTCCAATTTCAGGAGTCTCATTATCTTCTCAAGATAAAATGAGTTCCTATACTTCATTTTCATCTTGATTCTCAAGAGTCTCAACCTCTAAGAATCACATTCTCGGAGATGAGATATTTTAAGAATCTCAAGGTCTTAAAGTAGGTATCCAATACCATCCTTTATTTTCCTAATGAAGCAGCACTCTCAAGTTCTCAATTCCAGCTTACTTGCATGGAATTATATGCAGTCTCTACTACATATATACCTGGATACTAAGAGGAATTTATGCTAAATATTCATCATTGATTGAATCATGTCACACATGATCCAATTGTATCTCCCTACAACTCTATTGAGTTTAGGTTCATTAGGAGGAGTGAGATAGGAATGATATTCCTTTCTCTATAAGGTATATCATGAATTCATCTAATAGGTACCGATTACCATGATTAGACCAAATTCATTTTATCTTCCTTCAAACTTTGGTTCTAAACCAAAATTATGAAATCTTTGAACATTTCAAAGGTTTCTTTAGGTGAAGAGAAGAAATCTCATATCATACATAATCATCGATAGATATCACATATCCATAATGTTTAATATGATATAGATGATCCGTATACATCAATATGTATGAGATCCCGCATACCTTGGCATCTTACACCATTCCCAAAGAAGGGTGTATTGGACATTTTACTTTGAATACAATATTCATAAGTATGTAAATTTTGAAATTTTAGACATTCTAAAGTTTCATCTCTTACTAGTCTATTGATCAAATCGATAGACAAATGTCCAAGGCTCGATGCTAGATCAGTGTCATATGATCTTCATCCTCCTATTGATCTTAAGGTTTAATTTCACTATTTAGAAATGTTAATGAACCATTCATTAATTTTCTAATTTAGTGGAGTCCACTAGATTTTAGACTACTATCTGAAACATTTCCATCATAACTCTTTATGATAGTTCTATCTCAAAATTCATGTTTATTTCCAACATTTAGAAACAAACAATGAGTGTATTCTAATATCTAGGTCACGGAGACATTCTCTGAGACTAAGGGCTGTCCCACTGAAATTAACAAGTCTATTAATCCAACAGAGATTGTTGCAATAATTGCATCAATATTCACGTGGACAACTATAAACCTTTAAGATCAAATTTTCCAGTCTTCTAAAACATATGCAACCCATTGCGAATGTCGTCAGAAGATTGAGATACAATTATTTGACTTTATCTTATTCAATAAGTAAGTCAATATCAATGATTTATGTAGATTATTCTGATGCTCCATCCGAGTCCTTTTCTAAGGATTCTAGACAGACTTGATAGTCATACTATCAACACATCAACTTATTGCAGTATTGGCATTCATCCAACTCTTTGGATGTCATATGGAAGTCACAGAAGTCCAGTCAACTCTTTGACTTTCCTTCTTTCTTGGGTCCAACCCATGCTTCCATTGCGCTCCCTTTATCTATAAGCAATCATTGCTTAAGATTAAGGATCTCTTACAATAAATTCAAAAGAATTCAAAATAAGAGTATTTAAACATTTATTTATGCTTCATTAAATTCACACAATATGAATACTATGAAGCTTCATGAATGACTAGAGTATAGACAGTAGAATAAAGACACTCATAATCTACATCCATCTAAACTCATAAAACATATGTTCAGGTAGGTACTCAAACAATTTGAATACATCATCTCTTATAGAGCTACCATTCTGCATGATGCAGAGAACCATGTCACTCATGATTAAATGTCAAGAGCACATATATGTATGCCAAAATATCTTCATTGATTTTATAAGGATTATTTGACAATTGCGATCGTCATCGACATGTTACTTCCAAAGTACATCCAATGAGATCAAGACTATAGAGACATACAAACCCTAGGGATGTAGTCCTATTATCTATTTAATTGTCATTCCTCATTAGTATGAGGAGACTTGCATATTGCAACCACATACATTATGTGTTCAATTGCAAGTACAATATCTGGATCATGAGTCCAATCCAAGATATTTCACTGGTTACTATTGAGTATTTCATTGAGTGGGTTTTAATGAAGGATTATCTGAAATAAGAAATTTGCATAGATGTATGTATTTATATATACATATTTTACTTTAATTTAGGAATTTTTATATCAAAGTTGTCTTGCCATGTCAACATTGAAAGTTCATTCCCTTAATCACTTTCAATGTAAGAGATATACTTACCATTATATCTCAAGCAAGATCTGGGATCTCCTTCCTTATCTTTGTTGCATCCCAATAATATGAGAACATACAACTCGGATAAAAAGAAGCGGGAACACATTCCGCCTTGCAAGTCCAACTTGCATCTCCCAATTCGGTCTTTAACACCCGGGCCCACCACCCTAAGGCGATGTTGACCCGTCATTAATTGAACCAACCGTCAACAGGAATACAACTCGCTATGCGCAATCCAATATCGCCCCAATAATATGAGGACCCGATATTGGGGTCACTACGCATACGTCCTTACTCTTTCGAGAAGCGAAGAGCCCGATCCAGATGCGCTTGCATACAGGAGCTGTCACTTCGGACAGGCGTCTCCCACATGCAATCCCTGGCGACGGAACCCTCCGCCTTGACGGGAGACCATGGATGTCACTTATGTGATCCTCCACCTCATATTCAAATTTTTAATTAATTATCGTGAATCACATTCACATAATTAATTCTTCAAAGGGAATTATTAACTCTAATCATATTAGAGTATTTCAATTGGACATAATCAACTTAATCATATTAAATTAATTATCAATCCAATTCAATCAATCAAACTTGATTATTTTACTTGAATACATATATGGTAATATCTCAAAATACGTATTAATTCGAATTTTAATAATTAGAAAAATACATCTTAATCCCTCAGACATTATCCCGGCCCTACCCGCTGTCATGGCCAGTACCGACGAGAGTGGGACGGACCACATACGTTGCAACCCGCAACCCCAATGCTCTCCGACTAGGCACCATATCCACCTCGGAAAAGGATAATGCCAAATTGATCAATTTGTACTTGAGATGATCATCGGTTCTTCAACCGAAATTGTACCATATAGTAATAATCAAAACATTTTTGATTATAAGGAAATTTGCTAGACAAATTCCCAAATCCTATTCAAGCATCAAGTTTGAAAGATTGTGGTTTCCAATTATGATTTAGATCACATCTTAATCAATTAATTGGTTGGGGCCAAGTCAATTAGGCAAATAATCATGTTTCAATATTTCACAAATATTTTTCAAGATTATTTCACGAAATTAACAATTAATTTCACTAATTGACAATCACTTGGTTCTAGATTAGGACTGTAATTTCAGCAGTGACCCCTACTTACTAAAATTAACATATCTCAATCATATTAAATCCAAATTAGACAAAATCAATTTTCATAGATTGCTAATTTGATTTAGGACAGAACCAAAGTGATGTTACACGCATTTCGAGGCAAGTCTAACAGTAATTAACATTTTAATCACGTTCAGATCTGCAGTTCCCGCAACAGTGTATATACGTTCATTAAAACAACCATATCTAGAGCATACGAAATCCGATTTACGTAAACTCAGATCCTATGGTTTCCTTATTTATTGGGGAACAAAATCCAAGTATTAAATTCGTGTTTAAACAATTAAAATAGTGCCGAATTTATTTACTAAAAAGATCTGCGAAATCAAATGCGATAAAAACTTTCGCGACCTTAACGAACCCACGTCGTCCTCGGTTTTTTCGAATCATATTCGAAACCGTCGACCTAAGTCTCTGATACCACTTGAAGGATATGGAATTATCCTCAAGCGCATCACGGAAGCATGATCTTCGTATCGGATACGACGAGGAACGACTAGTCGTACTAGTTGTTCGGTGCAGCGGAATTTAAAAAATTTTATTCGATGAAACCACATGATCCAAGAACCATTCTCAGATCGTTTCATCTATAACCACAACAAGTATAATGCAATACCTCTTAAAGTGTGGTTGATCAAGTCTCTAAAGAAAGAGACCTCCTGTCTCAAGTCCGATCGTCGGCGAGACCGCTTGCGAGCGCGGGGATGAACCGCATTGTCCTCGCAATCCAAGAAGATGATCCAAGCGTGGTTGCTCCTGATCTCGTCGCACGAGATCGAACGTCTCCTTCGTGGGCATAGCACACCAAGAAGACAGAGAAACCGAAGAACGTCAAAGCGGCAACGCGGTGGCGATGGCGACGACGATTCCCTTCTCTAGGGTACGGTGGACGGCCACCAACAAGAGAGGGAGAGAGGGCTGGCGTGTATGAAGAAATGAGGGAGAGAGAGCTCCAATATTGCAAGTAATTAGAGAGCATAGTATGCCTCTCTATTTATAGGGTTTTGGGATCCATGGATCTCAATCCATGGGACACACAAAATCAATGGATGCGATTTATTTGTGTCAATCCAATGGCCAAGATTGTTGTTGTCAAAAGCAACAAATTTAGGTCAAAATATATTTGACAAAATCAAATATAATTTATTCCTAAATCTACCCAACAAATAAGGAGAGAAGATACATGGAGATTTCATCTCCATGTACCTTCCAAGTGGACGGCCACACATTCCTTATAGGAATGTTGTACCGCCCCTTGAGATTGCATGGAGATTGCAATCTCATGGAAATCCATGAGATTGCATATCTCCTTGGAATCTCTCTTATTTATTTGCAACAAATTTATTGGGTTTTATTCTTCAAAAATAATTCACAATTATCTTTGAGAATATTGCATTCTTGCCATGGAAAAATTGTGAATCATATTCACAACCCAAAACAACATATAATTCATATTGTTAATTAATTACACAATGTGTATCCAATACACATAATAATTAATCAACACATAAATTATAATTAGCTCTCTCTAATACATTATAAATCACATTTATAATATATTATGAATAATTGGACATTTCTATCCACATTATTCTTATCCACATTAATTAAATCACATTTAATTAAATTGGATAATTTCTTCACACATCAAGATGATTAAATCACATTTAATCATTATTTCTTCATTGCTTAGATCTTATGGAATTATTCTCGAACCATTCAAAAATAATGCAATCTCTCCGCAGATACTTGGAGATAAGGACATGGTGATTGTATTGTTCCACGTATAGTGACATGGATATTGAGATCGTATCTCAAATCCAGATCGCGGGCCTCCCATAGATGCTTGATTAAATCAAGACCGTAAATCTAATCTTCTCATTGTATCTGAATCATATTCAGATCAATGTCCAACACTTGGACCAAGATCAGATCACTTCTCTACTGAGAGGAGTCACTAAAATCCAGACCCGTTTCATCACTCCCTAGGAATGGAAGCGTCATGGTTATACAACCGTTTATGATCAAATCACCCTCAGGTATTCCCAATACCTGTACATCCAGCATACTGGAAGACTCAGACTAAACCCAAAGTATCGGATCAACTTTATACTGTCTACTTCATGGTTTTATCAGTAAGTTTCTCATTCGATCATTGGGAGTTGGTATCGATCATACACTTTCCAAAAGTGTATATCATACCTAGGTCTTGATCATATACTAAAAGTATATATCAAACCTACAAATTCAGTCAAGCTTCCAAAGCGAGACGACCATGTGCATGGAATTTGATTCATCCCAATATCTCATGAGTGAGCTCATGTCTTCCGGTTCAGTAACTGAACCTGTATGATCCCTTTGAGAGATCGTATTACTCATATGCCCTTATATGCACACCACCGCGCCGGTGTATAGACCTTGATTAGGTCATCAACCTATTGGTCTTCCAAATGTACATACTTGGACATATAGAAACACATCTATCTCCGGTCAGAGGATGCGTGCCTATATCATGACAGCATATGATATAGGACTTTGGTTATCTCGATCTCGTTAAGTCAACTCTTTGACCTAACTAATCTGACACCTCCGAATCTCTATTCCTATGCAGAGGACCTGCATCAAGAGGTCGGTCAGATATCAGCCTTCAGAGATAGGATTGCCATCTCCTACTCAGGATGGAGATCATTTCTTGATAATCATTTGACGATGCTTGATGAGTCCTCAATCTAACTCTTTAGATATTCATCCAAGCACCAGCCTCTATGATTCAATAGTTGAATCAACAGCTGTATGATTATTAAGATGGCCATGGTACATAACCCTAATTGTACTAAGGGACCTATTATACAAATTATTCATTCTTCATTTCAGATCAGGGAATGATATGTGCAATAACATTTATTGCATAATGGCTCGCCGTGGGCTCGCATTTCGAACAAGGGCTACACACAGAGAGAAGGCATAGACTACGATGAGATGTTCTCTCCTGTGGCTATGCTTAAGTCCATCAGGACACTGCTAGCTATAGCTGCATCTCTTGACAACGACATCTGGCAGATGGACGTCAAGACAACTTTCCTCTATGGATACCTCGAGGAGGATATCTATATGGAGCAGCCCCAAGGCTTCATAGTTGAGGATGGAAAAGTATGCAAGCTAAAGAAATCCATCTATGGGTTCAAACAAGCTTCTCATAGCTGGAACATCAGATTTGACAAAACCATAAAGAGTTATGATTTATTGCAAAATCCTGATGAACCTTATGTGTACAAGAAGCTTAGTGGGCGTGCCGTTGTGTTCATCGTGCTTTACGTAGATGATATCCTTATCATTGGGAATGATACATGAATGATGACCAGTGTGAAGATTTGGCTATCCCATACCTTCAAGATGAAAGATCTTGGAGAAGCCTCTTACATCTTAGCCCTGAAATTGTTCAGAAACCGAGAAAAGAGGATATTGGGATTATCACAACATGGATACATTAAGAAGATTCTTGAACGATTCCGTATAGATAGTTCTAAGAAAGGATTCCTCCCCTTAAGACATGATATCCATCTGTGTAAAGGGATGGCTCCTCAAAGTATTGAGGAAAAGAAGGCCATGGCTGGATGCCCCTACGCATCAGCTGTAGGAAGCTTAATGTATGCCATGATGTGTACTAGGCCATACATCTGTCATGCAGTGGGAGTGGTAAGTAGTTACCAATCCTGCTATGGAGAGCAACACTAGAATGCAGTAAAGAACATATTCAAATATCTAAGACGGACGCAGGATTACATCTTGGTCTATGGAGATGGTGATCTCCAAGTCTTGGGATATACAGATTCAGACTTCTAGTCAGATATTGATGATCAAAAGTCGACATCAGGGTTTGTATTCCCGTTGAACGGTGGTGTTGTGAGCTAGAGAAGCAAGAAGCAGGACACTACGACAGATTCAACAACAGAAGCCAAATACATTGCCGCATCGGATGCTGCAAAGGAGGCAGTGTGGTTGCGTAAGTTCATCTTGGAGGTTGGCGTAGTTTCCTCTGATACTCCCATCCCGTTACTATGCGATAACACGGGAGCCATTGCCTAGGCAAAGGATCCCATATGGCATCAAAAGAGCAAGCACATGGAAAGGAAGGACCACATCATTCGGGAGATTCAAAAGCATGGTGATATCATCATCACCAAGGTGGCCTCTGCCGACAACGTTGCTGATCCTCTTATCAAACCTCTGACACAGGAGGTTTTCGACCAGCATGTAATGAGTACGGGTTTACAGATTGTACCTGAATGGTTCTGAGAGCTAGTGGAAGATTGTTGGACATGTGAGCCCCAGGCGAACCATTCTTAAAATAAATGTTATTGTAATATATATGTTTATTAATAAAAGTTATTGATGTTTCACTCCCTTTCTGAAATTAAATGAATGAATGCACTATAAGGTCCCTATGTACAATTAGGGTTATGTACCATGGCCTTCTTGATGATCATATAGCTATTGATTCATTAAATGAATATAGAGGCCGGTGTTTGGATGAATATCTAAAGAGTTAGATAGAGGACTCATCAAGCACTGTCAAATGATCATTAAGAGATGATCTCCAGCCTGAGTAGGAGATGACAATCTTTTCTCACATGGGCTTATATCCGACTGACCTCGATGCAGGTCCTATGCATGGGAGTGGTGATTCGAAGGTGTCAGATTAGTTAGGTCAATGGGTTGACGTAACAAGATCGAGATAACATAAGTCCAATGTTGAATGCTATCATACAGCATAGGCACATAACCTCTGACAGAAGACAGATGTGCTACTAGATGTCTGAGTATGTACATTTGGCAGACCAATAGGTTGATGACCTAACCAATGTTTATACACCGGTGCGCTGGTGTGCATGTAAGGGCATATGAGTAATACGATCTCTCAAAGGGATCGTACAGGTTCACTTATGAATCGGAAGTCATGAGCTCACTCATGAGGTATTGGGACCGATCAAATTCCATGCATGGTCGTCGTGCTTTGGAAGCATGACATGAATTTGAAGGTATGATATATGCTTTGGGAAAGCATATGATTGATACCGATTCCCAATGACCAAGATTGAGAAACTTGGTGATCAAACCCTAAAGAAGACAGTGTAAAATTGATCTTGATTTTCAGGTTGATTATAGGTCTTCCAGTATGTAGCATGTACATGTATTAGGAATACCCGAGGTTGATGTTATCATAAACGATTGTATAACCATGACACTTCCATTCCGAGGGAGTTATGAAACATGTCTGGATTTTAGTGACTCCTCTCAATAGAGAAGCAATTTGATCTTGGTCCAAGTGTTGGACATAGGCCTGAATGAGATTCAGATTCAATGAGAAGATTAGATTTGCGGTCTTGATTTAATAAAGCATCTGTGGGAGGTTCGTAAGATCTGGATTTGAGATGAGATCTCAACATCCAAGTCACTATACATGGAACAATACAATCGTCATGTCCTTATCTCCAAGTATATGCGGATAAAGCACATTATTCTTGAAAGGGTTCAAGAATAATTCATTTGATGATTTATGTATCTAAGCAACAAGAAAATGATAATTAAATGAGATTTAATTATCAAGAATAATATGAATAAGATTCATATTATGAGAATGATTATCCAAGATAATTAGATGAGATTTGATTATCATGGATTACAGATTATGGATAGTGCTATCCATGATATCTGTGTATATATATTATAAATGTGATTTATAATATATTAAAGAGAGAAGAACTTTGTAAATAGCATTTGTTAATTATTAATGTGAATTGAATTCACATTAAGTAATTAATTGGAAATGTAATTTACAAATTAGTTTCGGTTGTGAATATGATTCACATATTTTCAATGGCATGATTGAAATATTCACAAATTAATTTGGAATTAATTTGGTGGATATTTTTGTGATAATGGTTATTGTAAATTTATTAAAGAATAATGTATAAAATAAAGAGGATATAATCACCACAAAATAGGTGGCGTCACCCATAGGTGACGCCCCCTATTTTTGGGGGTGATTTATTATTCTCTCTCTCTTTATTATCTTGTTATCTCTTAATAATTGATTTATGTTAAATTAAATTATGTTGATAAAAATGCAATATATGTTTGATTTAATATAAATTAATGTTGTTTGTTTTTAACCAACAACAATCATGGCCATTAATTGATGCATGCATCAACCTAGCCGTTAGATCTATGTATCCCATGAATTCAGATCCATTGGATCCCAAACTAATATATAAGGAGGGCAACTCTAGCCCTTTCAAGGGACATGTTCAAGAGTAACACTTGCCTACAACTCTCTCTCGCTCTCATTCTCACCTACTCTCTCTCTCTCTCCATTTCAAGGTGGCCGTCAATCTTATGTATTGAGAGAGAGCTTCTTGCCTTCGCATTCGACGACTCGAGGATCTCCATCTTCTTTGGGGCTGCTTGCTCTAGAGGAAGATGACGGTTTTCGTTGGATGAAATCAGGGGACTCGAAGCTTGGATCTTCATCTAGGATTGCAGGAGGAACGTGTCTCATCATCGTGCCTGCAAGTGCCATCTTCATGGATTGGACTTGAGACAGGAGGATCTCTTGATTTAGAGATCTCGTGACCGCAACCATGCTTAAAGAGGTAGTTCTAATACTTTGTGGTTTGATGAAACGATCCAAGAAATGTTCTTTTGATCATGTGGTTACATTACTGGATTAAAAATTTTAATTTCCGCTGCATCTAGCGACTAGTGCGACTAGTCACCCCGATCGCATGAGATGCGATCAACACGCTTCCGTAATGCGCTTGAGGATTCTTAATATCCTTCACGTCCCACCAATCACCATTGTATGATGAAATCTCCATGCAAGAATCTCCATGTATGTTTGATTTAATTTAGAATTGAATTATATTTTGATTTATCAAATATATTTAATCTAAATTAAATTAATTATCGTTGTGTTTTTACCAACATCATCTTGGCCACTGAAAAAAGCACAAATCAATCTCATCCTTTGATTTTGTGTATCCCATAGTTTTCTTTCCATGGACTCCCAAAACCCTATTTGAGGAGAGGCACTCTTGCCCTTCAAGAGGTTAATAAATATATACAAGCAAGCTCTCTTCTCTCCCATCATTCACACACCCTCTCTCCCTCTCTCTCCATTGGTGGTCGTCCACCAAACCCTAGAGAAGGAGTTTTCGTCATCGCTTCACCGTTGTGTTGCCGCTTTGAGGACTCTCGGTTCTCCATCTTCTTTGGTGTGCCTCACTCAGAAAGAAGACATTTGATCTCGTACGACTATATCAGGAGTTCCCACACTTGGATGAACACCTTGGATTACGAGGATCACGTGGTTCATCCCCGCGCTCGCAAGCATCTTCTCCGAAGATCGGACTTGAGACAAGAGGTCTCTTTTCGTAGAAACTTGATCACAACCATGCTACAAGAGGTATTGCTTTATCCTTGATGTGGTTTAGATGAAACCATACGAGAATCATTCTTGGATCATGTGATTTCATCACATGAAAAATTTTAAATTCCGTTGCATAGAGGTCGTATATGATACGATCCACACACATTCATGATGCACTTTAGGATTATTCCATATCCTTCAAGTGATATCAGAGCCTTAGGTCGGAGGTTTTGGATACAGTCCATTAACCTGGGAAGACTTGGGTTCGTTAGGGTTGCAAAAGTTTTATCGCATTTCAATTTTCGCATCTTTGTTTAGTGAGTAACTTTGAAACTGTTTAAAATGTTTAAACATGAATATTCACTTGAATTTTGTTCCCCATTAAATAAGGAAATCGTAGGATCTGAGTTTGCGTAATTGGATTCTGTTTGCTCGAGATATGGCCATTTTAATGAACACATGTCTATAGTTTCAGGGATTGCGAATCGTAACATAATCAATGAGTTAATTACTGTTCTAAAATGCCTTGAAATGCATGATAATCACCTAGGTTCTGCTTTAAATCAAATTAGCAAACATTGGAAAGTTTATTTACGTAATTTGGATTTAAATTGATTAAGATATGCTAATTTTAGTAAGTAGGGGTCACTGTTGAAATTACATTCCTAATCAAGAATCATGTGATCGTCAATTAGTGAAATTAATTATTAATTCTTGAAATAATTATGGAAAATATCTGAGAAATATTTAGGGATAATTATTTCCTTAATAGACATGGCCTCAACCAAAAATTGATTAGATTTGATCTAAATCACAATTGGTTACACAATCAACAAACAAACTTGCTTGAATAGGATTGGGAATTTGTTTAGCGAATTTCCTTATAATCAAAATGTTTTGATTATTACTATATCGTATAACTTCGGTTGAAAAATTGATGAACATCTCAAGTACACAATGATCGATTTGGCATTAACCTTTCTTGAGGTGGATATGGTGTCTAGTCGAGGAACGTTGGGGTAGCAGGTTGCACCGTGTGCGGTTTGTCCCACTCCCGTCAGTACTGGCCATGACAACGGGTAGGGACTCGATAATGTCGGAGAAACCAAGGTGTATTTTTCTAATTATTAAAATTCAAATAATACATACTTTGATATTATACCATCCTTTCAAGATACAATCAAGTTTGTTGATTGAGTTGGATTGATGATTGATTTAATGCGATTAAATCGATTATATCAAATTAAAACACTCTATTATGAATAGATGTGTATTTCCCTTGGAATAATCAATTATATGAATATGATTCATGATAATTAGTTAAATTAATTTGAATAAAAGGTGGAGGATCACATAAATGATATTCATGATCTCCCGTCAAGGCAAAGGGTTCCGTCGTCGGATATTGTATGTAGGAGATGCCTGTCCGAAGTGACAATTGAAGGATACGGGAAAAATTTTCAAGCGCATCACGGAAGTGTGATGATCGCATCGAATGCGATAGGGAGCAACTAGTCTCACTAGTTGCTCGATGCAGCAGAAATTAAAAACTTTTTATGTGATGAAACCACATGATCCGAGAACGCTTCTCGGATTGTTTCATATAAACTACAAACAAGTAATAAGATTACCTCTTGAGGCATGGTTGCGATCGAGTCTCTAAACCAAGAGACCTCCTGTCTCAAGTACGATCCAACGGAGGAGACGCTTGCGAGCGCGGGGATGAATCGCGTGCACCTCGCAATCCATGTTGATGATCCAAGTGGCGTATCTCCTGATCTCGTCACACGAGATCCAACATCTTCTTCACAGGCTAGACGCACCGAAGGAGATGGAGATCCCTGAGTAAGAACACCAGCAACATAACGACGATGCTGCAGAGATGTCGATTCTCTCAAAGGCTCCATGTTGGACGGCCATAAGAGAGAGATGGAGAGAGGCACATGATGTGTAGAGAGAGAGAGAAGAGAGCATTTATTATAATCATCTAACATATCTGTTGAAGAGCAAGGGTGCCTCTTCTTATATAGGATTTTGGGAGTCCATGGATCTCAATCCATGGACAACACACAATCAATGGTTGAGATTGATTTGTTTTTCCTTCAATGGCTATGATCTTGTTGTGAAAAACACAACAACAAATAATTTAATTTAATTTAATATATATCTATAAATCAATATACTTAAATTCAAATCAAATCAATTAATTATCCTTAGAGATAATGAGGAGATAAACCATATCCCTTAAAAATAAGGGACGACCACTCTTCTCATGAGATCTCATTTATCTCATGAGATCTCATTGTCTCATGAGATCTCATTATCTCATGATGTATCTCCAGAATTTACAACAATTGTTGTAAATTATTTCACAAATAATTCACATTCTTGTAAAATATTTCAATCATGCCATTAAAAAAATGTGAATCACATTCACATCCTAAAACAAAATGTAAATTATATTTTCAATTAATCATCTAATGTGAATCCAATTCACATTAATAATTAATTAACAAATATAAATCACAATATGCTCTCTCTTATATATTATAAATCACATTTAAAATATATATGATTAATATGGATTATGCTATCCACATTATTCATATCCATGATAATTAAATCACATTTAATCATCTTGGATCTCTTTTCTAATGTGCCCAAATAACATGAATCACATTCTCATTATTAATATCTTTGATAATTAAATCATATTTAATTATCTTAGATATCTCTCCTTATAATATGAATCAAATTCATATTATCCATGATAATTAAATCACATTTAATTATCAATTTTCTCGATGCTTGGATACTTATATCAACAATGAAATTATCCACGAACTCTTTCAAGGATAATGCACTTTCTCCGCGGATAGTTGGAGATAAGGACCGGGCGATTATATTGTTCTACATATAATGACTTGGATATTGAGATCACATCTCAAATCCAGATCTCGGGCCTCCCATAGTTGCTTCATTAAATCAAGACCACAAATCTAATCTTCTCATTGCATCTAAATCACATTCAGATCAATGTCCAATATTTGGACCAAGATCAGATTACTTCTCTACTGAGAGGAGTCACTAAAATCCAGACCCGTTTCATTACTCCCTAGGAATGAAAGCGTCATGGTTATACAATCGTTTATGATCATATTACCCTCAGGTATTCTCAACACCTGTACATCCTGCATACTGGAAGACCCAGAATAAACCCAAAGTATTAGATCAACTTTATACTATCTACTTCAGGGTTTTATCGGTAAGTTTCTCATTTGATCATTGGGAATTGGTATCGATCATATACTTTCCAAAAGCATATACTATACCTAGGTCTTGATCATATACTTTCCAAAAGTATATATCAAACCTATAAATTCAGTCAAGCTTCCAAAGCGAGATGACCATGCACGGATTCCCAATATCTCATGAGTGAGCTCATGTCTTCGGTTCATTAGTGAACATGTATGATCCATTTGAGAGATTGTATTACTCATATGCCCTTATATGCACACCAGCACGCCGGTGTATAGACCTTGGTTAGGTCATCAACCTATTGGTCTGCCAAATGTACATACTCAGACATATAGTAACACATCTGTCTCCGGTCAGAGGATGCGCGCCTATATCGTGACAGTATACGACATAGGACTTTGGTTATCTCGATCTCGTTAAGTCAACTCTTTGACCTAACTAATCTGACACCTCCGAATCTTTATTCCTATGCAGAGGACCTGCATCAAGAGGTCAGTCAGAAATCAGCTTATGTGAGAAAGGATTGCCATCTCCTACTCAGGCTGGAGATCACATCTTAACAATCATTTGACGGTGCTTGATGAGTCCTCAATCTAACTCTTTAGATATTCATCCAAGCACCAGCCTCTATGATTCAATGGTTGAACCAACAGCTGTATGATTATTAAGATGGCCATGGTACATAACCCTAATTGTACTAAGGGACCTATTATGCAAATTAGTTAT
Organism: Ottelia alismoides; assembly: GCA_037367405.1. NCBI lineage: Eukaryota > Viridiplantae > Streptophyta > Magnoliopsida > Alismatales > Hydrocharitaceae > Ottelia > Ottelia alismoides. The sequence goes on along the minus strand of JAZKJV010011300.1, from coordinate 16,913 downwards.
TCTTTATTTCAGATCAGGGAATGATATTCGCAATAACATTTATTGCATAATGGCTCGCCGTGGGCTCGCATGTCCAACAATCTCCCACTAGCCCAAAGAGCTATTAATGGGCTAATCATTTAACCCCACACTCATGTGACAATCATAGGCTATTTAGAAATATCTAGGTAAGCTGATCAATCACTCTGTTCCGAAAAGACTATGCCAAGTCCTTTTACGGCACTTGCATATCCCTAAGTTACAGTGCTCGCATCCAATGCAAATGTTGCATCTTATGCAACCAATACTCAGTCTTGATAAAGCAATTACAGTGTCCTTGACACTATTTCTCAGTAATTATTATAACAAGTATTTCCATAATCCTTATTAGAATACCTTTATTCCTGGAGATCTCTATCTCCTATGGTATCTACAGTTAAGACCTTTTAGATCACTATCTATAAAGTCTTAGGTTCTTGATGATGAGATTTTAAGATCATTATCTCTAAGTCTTGTCATCTTTGAGGATTTTGTTATTACTGAAATCAAGTGTTTTCTCTCCATAGTAGGATTAGCATCTCTTTACTACTCCCACTGCATGGCAGATATCTGGCTTTTGTACACACTTAGCTTCTCGTAACTGATACACAAGTGCAAGCAGTTCTATAATTCACTTCCTCAACTCTTTGAGGTGCTAACCCATTAGATAGGTCAGTACCATATCTTAAGGAAAGGAAGCCTTCCTTGGGGTTTTCCAAGAATGGAACATGTACAGTCCGAATACCCTCTTTTCTTTGCTTCTGAACAACTTCAGAACTAAGATCTAGGAGGTATTCTTGAGATCATATCTCAAGGTTTGGAATAGATCATCCTTATATCATTCCAAATGATTAGGATATTATATACTTTAGCACGATGAACACAAAGGCACTCCCACTAAGCATCATATGGTTCATCAAGATTCTATCTGAAATCATAACATCTATAATTTCATCAAATCTTATGTTCCAACAAGAAGCTTTTTGAGTCCATAGATGGATTTATTTAGCTTTCACACCTTACTTTTCCCAATCATGAAGCCCTGGGGCTACTTTATGTGAATATCCTCAGAGAGGCATTCATAGAGGAATGCAATCTTGACTTCCATCTCGAAGATGTCAAAGCCAAGTTGTGTAGCTATGGTTAGCAATAATCCGATGGATTTAAGCATGGTTACTGAAGAGCAAGTCTCATCGCAAGCAATGTCTTCTCTTACAGTGTGTAGCTCATGGATACGAATCGAGCTTTGAAGGTCTCTACCTTATCATCAGATTCCCTTTCTCTTGATGATCCATTTACACCTTTATGGGTCTTACCCATATAGGTGGATCCTCGAGGGTCCATATATAACACTTGTATATGAAGTCTACTTTAAACTTTATTGCTAAAATCCATCTTTCTATGTTATGATCCTCACGAATTTCATCACATGAAGTCCGATCATTGTCATACTTAATCGACACATGGAATACATCCTCAAACTCATTTGAATAGGTATTAATGTTTCATCTTTAATTATCCTTTTAGTTTCCGATTTCAGGAGCCTCATTATCATCTCAAGATTAAATGCGTTCCTTTACTTTCTTCTTGATTCTCAAGAGTCTCAGCCTCTAAGAATCACATTCTCACAGATGAGATATTTTAAGAATCTCAAGATCATAAAGTAGGTATCCCATACCATCCTTTAATTTCCTAATGAAGTAGCACTCTCTAGTGCTTAATTCTAGCTTGCTTGCATGGAATCTTATTAAGGATATATAGTGTAGTCTCTACTGCATATATACCTGGAAACTAAGAGGTAATTATGCTAAAAAACATCATTGATCAAATCATGTCACACATGATCCAATTGTATTTCCCTACAACTCTATTGAGTTCAGGTTTATCAGGAGGAGTGAGATAGAAATGATGTTCATATCTCCATAAGGTATTCTTTGAATTTTATCTAACATGTACAAGCTACCTAGGTTACATCAAATTCATTTCATCTTTCTTCAAACTTTGGTTCTAAACCAAAATTGTGAAATCTTTGAACATTTCAAAGGTTTCTTAGGCGAAGATAAGAAATCTCATATCACAAATAATCATTGAATGATATCACATATCATCAATGTTTATTATGATATAGATAATCCACATACATCAATATGTATAAGATCATGAATACCCTGACATCTTACACTATTCCCAGAGAAAGTGTATTGGACATATTTACTTTGAATACAATATTCACAAGTATGTAAGATTTGAACCTTCAGACAATCTAAAGTTCATTACCTCACTAGTCTATTGATCATGTCAATAGATATAAGTCCAAGACTCGATGTCAGATCATTGTCAAATGATCTTCATCCTCCTATTGATCTGTTAAGGTTTAATTTTCAGTATTAGAAATCTTAATGAACCATTCATTAATTTTCTAATTTTGTATAGTCCACTAGATGTTAGATTACTATCTGAAATATATCCATCATAACCTTTTGTGAATTCTATCTCAGAATTCATGTTTATTTCCAACATTTAGAAACAAACAATGAGTGTATTCTAATATCTAGGTCATAGAGACATTCTCTAAGACTAAGGCTCTCCCACTGAAACTTTGAAGTCTATCAATCCAACAGAGATTGTTGCAACAATTGCATCAATATCCATGTGGATAACTATAAACCTTAAGATCATTTTTTTCAGTCTTCTAAAACATATGCAACAATTGCAAATGCCATTAGAAGAATGAGATACAATTATTAGACTTTAATCTTATCTTATAAGAAAGTCAATTTCAATGATCAAATGTAGATTATTTCGATACACTATCCGAGTCCTTCTCTACGGATCCTAGATAGTCCAGATAGTCATACTATCAATACATCGACTCATTGCAGTATTGGCATTCATCCAACTATTTGGATGCCATATGGAAGTCACAGAAGTAGGTCAACTCTTTGACTTTCCTTCTTGCTTGGGTCAGACCCATGATTCCACTGTGCTCTCTTTATCTATGAACAACCATTGCTCAAGACAAAGGATCTCTTATGTTGAACTCAAAAGATTTCACTATAAGAGAACTTCAACATTTACACATGCTTCATTTAATTCATACAATATGAATATTATGAAGATTCATAAATGACTTGAGTATTAACAGTAGAATGATGACATTCATCATTTCTACATCCATCTGGACTCTTATTACATTGGTTCAGGTAGGTATTCAAACATTTTGAATACATCATCTCTTTTGAGCTACCATTCTGCATAATGCAGAGAACCATGTCATTCATGATTAAATGTTTACAACACATGTGTATGCCAAAATATCTTCTTTGATTTTATAAGGATTATTCGACAATTACGATCACCATCGACATGTCACTTCCAAAGTACACCGATGAATCTCGGATTCATCACTCTAAATCTCATTTATTAAGCTCTAATCCCTCAAAATCAACAACATTTCCGCATTTGTTCTGCATAATTAGCATTCATGCATGTTTTCATAATAATTACATTTTAGCTTTAATTTTTGCACAAAATAAGAAGCCAAAAACCCCAGCCAAAATTGACCTGTAAGTAGCCTAACTTCCCCGATTTTTAACTCATTCATGCTTACTTCAAATAAGCCAAAACCACCTCCATTGTGTAAATATCACTAACAAGAATAAAGGAAAAATATAAAAAATTAACTAACCCAAATAAGTGGACCAAAAAACCCAAACCCTAATTTCAGGATTTCCAGACTAAAAACCTCATATCTTCCTCATGCAGTGTCCATTTTAATCCTACTCACTTTTGAACTAATATACATTCAATTACCTTCAAAACAAGACCAAGTTCAAGTGAATCGGAGCTCATATTTGAAAGTTGGGTTTTGGACCTCTTTTGTATATTTTATTTTAGCGGTTTTTGACCTATTAGTTTATATCCTTATTTTATCAATTAATAAAAATCCAAAAAATTATATTAATGTGTAATTATTTATCTCTGATTTATCATTTTTTTCCGAATTTTTTATCTGATCTAAAAATGACATAAAAATTACAAAACCCCAAAATCAAGGTGTTCTATGTACATGGGATACCTCAAAAATACCACTTTTTGCAAATAATCGATTTTGGTTTTGATGTCTTCATGAAAGTTGTAGATTTCATCGAGAGGAGAAATTTTTGTGAAGAAACCTTTTATCCGAGGTCATTTACTATTTTTTATCGATTTTACAAAATCTCTTATTTTCGAATTTTGTCGTACTGACACGTGGCAGCACTTGGTGTCGCCACGTGTCAGCCATTTTTGACAACATTTTAAACTCATTTTTATAATAAAAAAATAAAAAGGATGCACGTGCGTCGCACGTGCCTCCAAGGCACGTGCTCCGCACGTGCCCTCCCATCCCATCACGACCACCTGTCACCACGTGGGCCGTCCGATCTCGGCCGATCGGACGGCCTCGCGCTCGTCTTCCTCCTGCGAATCCTCCGCCGCCCCAAATCCCTGCAATCTCATCACGCTACCCTTTCCCAGATTGGGGATCTCTGCCGCCGCGTCAAATCGCCAGAGATCCCGTGAATCTCGCGGCCAACTCAGCCCAGCGATTTCGCCGTCCCCGACCCTCCTTCCATCTCCGAACGAGCACCCTATCTTCTATTTAAAGAACGCCAGCCCTCCTGCCATTCTTTATCCGTCGACATCGACGACACTCGGAGGTGAAAACTCCGAGCGCCATCGTACGACGAGGTCCGGTGGTCGACCACCGTAGCATCATGGCCCTCATCGCCGTAGTGCTGTCTCCGATATTCGTCGAGCCAACTCTGCCAACTACATCTCCGCAACACCATCTTCTCCGCCACTTCATCTTCCCTGCACTCGTCAACCACCGTCGACAACTGCAGCACCATCGAGCGTCGTTATATCCATCATCAACGTCAGCACCATCTACGACCAACGATTCTTCACTGACGACCCGATCGCCATCGACTTCACCGTGGCACGTCCTTCGCCCCCTGACGCAACTCCCCTCCGCCTTGCTCAACCACCACCGCTGGCCAGGCGTTAACCATGGGGCTCCCCACGCTCGTGCGAGGCACGCGCGCCGGGGGAGAACTTCATCCAACCCCAGGGGTCACATGCACAACATGTGCCCCGCTGGGTATATTGCAAGAAGCCCCACATCCGTTTCTTGTTTTGCGTATAGACCCCTATCAGCCAGAGGTCACGTGCTTAGCACGTGACCGTTTGGCAATTTTGCAGTGACGCCCCCCTACTTTCGGTACTTACATATAAGTCCTCTCTTTGCAATTTATTTTATTTATTGCAGTTCTACCCCTGTGTTCTCCTTTATTTTTAAACATCTTCAGTACATTATTTTATTATAAAGAAAATAGCATGATGTTTCTCATTTAATTCTCTACGCGTTGACACATCGTGGACATTTTTTGATCATTGATTAATTAATAATTAATTGTTCTGTGGAAATTTGCATATTTTGCCCAATTTGTGCTCTTAATTTCATAATTGATTAACCGTTGCTCTAAAAATCCCTGAAAAATCACATATTGAAGAGTTAATTGTACTTGACATTGTGCCTAAAAAGAATTGCATTTGCATGCATAATTTGCCCTCTAAAATCATTTTGCATATTTCACTGTTTAATTTTTAATAGGTGTTAGATCTCACATTTTCAAGGTTTAGGATTTTTCTGGGATCCATTACCAAGTGATAGATAATTTTGTTCCTTGAAAATAATTAGGTTTAATATTTATTAAAATTAAATATTGAAATTTATTCTGTTTGCATTTGAAAATTCATAAAAAATTCATGTTGCATCCAAAAATTCCATAAACATTACAGTGCATTTATTTCATGGTATTTTACATAACGGCCAAGTTTCGTTTTTTTTTGGACATCATTTGAACGTAATTCACATTTTAGTCCCTAAAATAGGCCGAAATTGCATATTGCACCCTTTATTGCATCGAAAATTCCAAAAAAAAGACCACCTCGAAAACTGAGCACGACTTTTGATAAACATTATTCTAGGTTGTTCTTTTGCCTCCTTGTAATCGACCTTGGGACTTGCTCAAGTAAAATAAACATAAAACCACGAGATTAAAATTTGAATAAATTATTTGTGGTTATTTTCTTGATCGATTCCGATTGCGACCTACAACGCATGACACAATCATTTTAACATGAACGAGAGATAAAAACATCTTTTACACGCTGCATTTTCGGATTCGTCAGATGGCGCCGTTGTCGGGGAGGCAAACTACTTAGATTTTTGTCTTGAAAATTTTCGTTCGATTCTCCGCATTCGGGTAGTCTGACCACCGAATTTTTCATTGTAAATTCCATTTTTTCCTGCAATTTATTGTCAGCATTTGATTTTTATATATTTTTGAGTCGCTCTCTTATACTATCTCTCTAACTTTTCTTGGGAGGTACTCGGCATATGTGGAGCGGTTTTTGCAAGAACCGACGCAACTTCACCGACTTCCGCAAAAGCCGTAATTAAAATTAAGATCGAGTCGAGTCGTGAGAGAGCGTAGAGTCTAGGATTTATTTTTCTGAACTTTAATTTTGTAGTTTATTGCTCATTTACAACGGTGTCCGTTTGGACTCCCGCGAATGTAAAAAGGCCTCTAATTTTTTCTGTGGTGTGTCGTGGCCTGTTTCACTCTCCAGTGAGGGTGGGGCCCGACTTGAGTGGCGATTAGGGTAGACCTGCACCCATGACTCTCAAAAGAATTTTAATTTTCGATTGTGCTCATAGGATTAAGCTACACTTCAAATTAACTAATACACACATAGATCATTCAATTTAGCAAAAAATTTAACTCGATTCTTCCCCCCTAATAGAACTTTCTGCTTAGATGCAGTTTTTCATCGGCTTGCATTCATTTAAATTAATTTTTAATTTCTGTCTAGCACCCCACATGGAGATTGCGAGGATTCACTGTAAGTCCTCTAACTGAGCATACATCATTGTTTTCACGTGTATCAGCTTTTCCCGAATTTCTCCCTCCTGTTTTGTCACATAAATTTAAAGGAAATTGGGACTAGACGGTAGACGTGTATTTCTGCTTACTTAAATTCTTCAGTAATTACCTAAATAAAATTGGGACTTCTAAATATAGCCGATTCTAAATTAACCCATAAAAACAAGAATTTGTGTGGGAGAGTAACCCTGACCTTGGATGTTTTTATTTTAAGTGAACGAGAGACGGCATTTAAGGTTAGAACCAAGTTCCGATATTTTCATTCAGACTACTGATTTTAGAAATGATTAGCTACTTCTCAGTGAGGAATACAGGTTGCCGGTAATCGGTCCGGACTTCCTTAGCAGAGTGGGTGGTTTAAAGGATAATACGTAAGGCTCCGTCCTTAAGTAACACGGGTAGCCGTTTTACGGTCCGTACTTACACCTATACTGGCTAAAAGTGGATGCAACTAGTCGTACGAACTTGGGGCAGTCTTTAAGAAAGTTTCGGCACCTAACAGCTCGCTAAATTCTTTCCAAGATTTATTTATCACAAACTTAAAATTGAAAAGAAAATAGCCGAGCTCTTACGGCTTCATTGTGTGAGTTTGTGAACCTGGGGTTTGATTTGTGTTTGCATTGGTGTGCATGAACCGACTTCGAATATCAAAAGCCGCACATTTGATAAAATTTCTTTTGACTATCCCGTACAATCATCTCTCTCTTCTCTTGATTTAATTCTCATCATGGCCGTTTTTACCAAAAAATATTGCAGATTCAACCCATCATTTCTTATAAAAATGACCGAACATCACTATGAAAATAAATCTGTCTCGGTTAGGCCCAAATCAACTACATCCTCTTCTTTCAATAATCCTCCAACATTTGCACGAAACTTTCACCCGTAGATGAATTTGGCCCCCTCATGAAATCCTTTCTCAAATCATCTGACCACACATGACCACCTACCATCTTGAACTTAACCGCCTTTTTCTCAGTTTCTCGCTAATGAAACATTTCAAGATCAAAATACCTTTGAGTCTCATGACTGGCTGAGAAACCAACTCCAGATGGAAAGACATGCACTTAATTGTCATCAGCGTTAGATTGACCACGACAGACCCCTTTTCAGACACGATACTCATACAGAGGACTGGACTGACCTCCTAGACACACATAAACCTTGCATGCTGACTCCACAATATCAAGATCTGACCAATCATGATCAAAGGACTGAACTCTAGTCAGATCAAATACACATACCAGGACCATATGAGCAACTGCCTTCCATAATTATTGAGGAGATATTTTCTGAAAATAATGATCATATAATGGATATTCCAAGAAACTCTCCTCGTACCACATACAGGAAAATGGAAGATGAAATTATGGAACACATACCGACTGCTCCCATGATTGATCATGAACAGAATTTTGAGGATAATATTCGAGGATAAAAATAAGATTCGAATTGATGGAGGATAGATTTCAAAAATTTATCGACCGAGTAATCTCATTCTATGGTGGATCAGATATAAAAATGAATGAGGAAAGGATTGGATCTCATTATGAAAATTTTGAGGATATTCATAGACCTAGGGATGATTCTAACATCAACATTTGTGCTTATTATTCCCCTAGGAATGATTGTGCCTCTGACCCTTACTCTAAATATCAAGGCCCCTTCTCATCTATGGAAGACACCACATCACCACACCACACAGTAAATACAAAAAATTTGAAATATTTGAAAACAAAAAAAATCGAAAATCCAGAAAATTTCATAAAAATTGAAACTAAAGAAGATCTAAGGAATTTGGATCCTACTGTACGGGAAGCACTGGAAAAATGCTTGATTTTTAAACTTCCCTTTATAAAGGCCATTGAACAATTCCCCGACCTTAAGAAAATTTTAATGGACAAATTAATGATCAAAAAGTCGGAAAGGGTTAGAACAAAAACTGAAAGACATATTTTGTCAATGGCCTCGTCCTTGGTATTAAGGAGAAAAACCAAAAGCCGCATAGTGAAGCGATTGCCCAGATTCGACAGTAAAATCAAAGACACAATTTTCACCCATGCTCGTATTGATGACAATTCACCAATCAATATCCTCCCGACCTCTGTATTTCACGAACTCAAACTTGGACCTATCAGAAAAATACGAGAGATTGTTCAATTGGCTGATCGATCAATAAAGAGGCCGAGAGGAATCATTTCTGTCATCATGAAATTCCAAGGTGCTCCGCTCAAAGTAGAATTCACGATCATTGATATTGAGCATCAAGGAGAATTCACCCAGTCTCCAATTATTCTTAGAAAGCCATTCTTAGCATTGTCTAAGGCAATCATCGATTGTGAGACCCGGGAAATCAATTTTACAACATTGGAATGACTACGATCTAATACAGTCTTGGAGGAACCACAATTTTCTAAGGCAACCCATGAAGTCCCCGATAACCGCAACCATGAAGCGGTAGAAGAGCCCTACCCTGCAACTACACCTAATATTGCGGTTGTTGATGAGACTATTGGTTTAGAGAATCACCCCTTCTCCATTCCCAGCTGCGCTCACCATGGAAAATCGAGCATATGAATCATATGATCCGGAGACTTATGCATGGTCACACCCTGGGTCAACCTATGCTGACTACATGGATTACATGAACTTGACACAGGAATGCTCCAATGTCAAATCAATTGAGAATGAACATGCAACGACTCTCCGCGGTATTTCAACTCCTGCGGATCTCAAAATAGACAAATCCTTCTACTACGATCCTGAGACATATGCATGGTCGCACCCTGGAGCAACATTCTCTGAATATCTTGACTAAATCCTCCCAAATCGAGAGTGCACCAACATTCAGGAGACTAAGAATAAACACGCAGCCCGAAAACCAACCAAGGAGAAGAATTCCAATGGCTATTCGTCTGGATACTCAAGTGAACTGACATCTTTACGAAACAAGAGAAAGAGAGTCACCTTTGACCTTTCAGAAGAGGAATCGATTGATAATCCCCCATCAGGTCCGGAAAAGGTGATCTACATGAGTGAAGTTTGTTCTCGCAAGGATCCAAAATTCGATTCTCGTTGGACAACTCCCGTTCCTAATTATTACTCATTCAAAGTTGATACTCCAACCTTCCACAAGTACACTGGAATTATTTCTTATGAGCTGACTGAGACCGGAGCTTTTGAATATTCATCTGAGGACAAACCGATTGATCTTAAAAAGGAACGAATTTTGAGGACGACACTGATAATAGTTTGAATCACATGTTTCATCTCCATCTCATCATTACGATCTCCCCATCACAGGCTCACAAAAAAGATCAACCGTAAACCGCCTTAATCATCGGCTACCCACCCTCACTCCTGACCACATCAGTCTCCTTGTACAGCTTCTTCCTCTACTTAGGCCAAGGCCTAAGTATAGGGGGGACCGATGCCATCTGTATATACCATTTTTCCGCATCACACTCCTTCTCCCGATCGCTCCATTTTCACCTTTCTCTTATACTTAGGCTGACCAGAGCCTAAGTATAGGGGGAACCGACACCCACCTGTATATACTCTCCTCATTTACATATCCCAACCACCTCTTTTTTTCCCTCTTCTTCTATACTTAGACTATTCACAGTCTAAGTATAGGGGGGCAGACCATTGTATATTAATTTTTCACTCTCTTACGCTTAGCTCGAGCTATGTCTTCTTTACGCTTCTTGTGCTCTGAGGACACAACACTCGCTAAGTATAGGGGGGTATGTATATATAGTGCGTATATATTTTATCCATACCTCGTACTTTCGCGTAAGTCTATATGTATTTATGGTGTGGGTAATTAAAAAAATACAAAAGAAAAGAAAAAAAGAAAAAAAAGAGATTTGCTAGTAACACTGACTATGCCCAAAATTTTTGAATAAAAATGGCTTCTTATTCATCTTTGCATAAAAAATATTTGTGTCTGCATTCCACACGCCTGCACTTCATCCAGCATCGCATTCATTTGCATCTGTGAAAAGTCATTGGATTCTGAATCGAGTCATGAGCCGAAATCGAGAGTGGTCTAGACTTGACCTTAATCCACCTATTTTTCAGAGGAACTTCACCGAGAAATAGGATTTTAGAAACTTCAGGCCGTTGAATTAATTCTTTAAGTTCCACATGACAATGTGCAGAGTTTGACTCTTAGTGTCTAACCTGGTATCTTCATTCTGGGTACAACTCTGGAATAAGGAATTAATTTGTACTCTCGTACTATGAAACTTAGCTCAACTCAGACGGGATGTTGGAAGACTGTGAGTTTTCTTTTCTGGTAGCGTGGAAATCTAAGACCGGAGTACGGGTTGAAATAAAGCTTCGGAAAAGGGATGGATGGCTGGGCACAATTTTTTCTAAGACCCCAAAAAATGTACGGAAAAAAAAGATTCTATATCCGTAGGGGCACGACAAGATCCAAGCAGAACCACCAAAAATTCCAAATACAAAGATGCATTCTCCCAAATAAATATCTGACCAAAAAGGTCCAAGCTTCAAGAAACCTGCAGATCTTGGTGAAGACTCGGCTACACTGGCCACCTTCACAAGGAGAGGTGACTACACTGGCCACCCTCAAATTCTTTTCTCCTTCTTCTAACTTCTCCCAAATTCGATTGTGAACACATCGCGACAGACCTTAGAAGGAAATAACTGACTCCTCGAGGATGAGTTACTAGAGAGGAGGTTTGCGCGGTAGTCCGGCATTCTGGGTGGGAAGAGCTAAAACCTTTCACACACATGAGTCGATTATTCAATGTTCATATGGTATGCTTTGGGAAGAGGATCGATCTAAGATGACTTCTGAGCCGGAACTGTAGCAATGATGTGTAGAACTTGAGGGCTGTTGATTTTAAAATTCGAAGTCTCATAGAAGTTCCGCCACACTAATAATCCAAAGGTTGAGTCTAGATTCATCTTCACCTTCAGTTCATGATCTTGGTATGGAACCCAATCTCATTTCACCTCATGGCATTTCTTTTTAATGCTCAGGGACGAGCATGCTTTAAGTATAGGGGGATGATGAATCTCGTATTCATCACTCTAATCTCATTCATTAAGCTCTAATCCCTCAAAATCAACAGCATTTTCGCATCTATTCTGCATAATTGGCATTCATGCATGTTTTCATAATAATTGCATTTTAGCACTATTTTTCACAAAATAAGAAGCCAAAAATCCCAACCAAAATTGACCTGTAAATAGCCTAACTTCCTCGATTTTAACTCATTCATGCTAACTCCGAATAAGCCAAACTACCTCCACTGTGTATATATCACTAATAAGAATAAAGGAAAAATATAAAAAATTAACTAACCAAAATAATTGGACCAAAAACCCAAAACCCTAGTTTCAGGATTTCTGGACTAAAAACCTCATATCTTCCTCATACAGTGTCTGTTTTAATCCTACTCACTTTTGAACTAATATACATTCAATTACCTTCAAAACAAGATCAAGTTCAAGTGAATCAAAGCTCATATGTGAAAGTTTGGTTTTGGGCCTCTTTTGTATATTTTATTTTAGCGGTTTTTGACCTATTAGTTTATATCCTAATTTTATCAATTAATAAAAACAAAAAATTAGATTAATGTGTAATTATTTATGTCTGATTTATCATTTTTTCCGGATTTTTTATCTTATCTAAAAATGACATAAAAAATTACAAAACCCCAAAATCAAGGTGTTCTATGTACATGGGATACCCCAAAATACCACTTTGTGCAAATAATCGATTTTGGTTTTTATGTCTTCATGAAAGTTGTAGATCTCATCGAGATGAGCAATTTTTGTGAAAAACCCTTTTTGATCCGAGGTCATTTACTATTTTTTTTATCAATTTTACATAATCTTTTATTTTGAATTTTGTGGTGCTGACACGTGGCCGCACCTGATGCCGCCACGTCTCAGCCACTTTGACAACATTTTAAACTCATTTTTATAAAAAAAATTTAAAAAGGATGCACGTGCGTCACACGTGCCTCCGAGGCACGTGGTCCGCACATGCCCTCCCATCCCCTCACGGCCACCTGTCACCATGTGGGTCGTCCGATCTCGGCCGATCGGACGGCCCCGCACTTTTCTTCCTCCTGCAAACCCTCCGCCGCCCCGAATCCCTGCAATCTTGCCACGTCGCCCTTTCAAAGATCGGGGATCTCCGCCGCCCTCAAATCGCCGGAGATCCCATGAATCTCGTGGCCAACTCAGCCCAGCGATTTCGCCGTCCTTGACCCTCCTTCCATCTCCGGACGAGCAACCCATCTTCTATTTAAAGAAATGCTAGCCCTCCTTCCATTCTTGATCCGCCGACAGTGACGACGCTCGGAGGTGACAGCTCCAAGCGCCATCGTGCGACGAGGTCCGGTGGTCTACCATCGTAGCATCACAGCCCTCATCGCCGTAGTGCCCTGCTCCGATCTTCGTCGAGCCACTCCGCCAACTACATCTCTGCAACACCATCTTCTCCGCCACTTTATATTCCCCGCACTCGTCAACCACCGTTGACAACTACAGCGCCACCGACCGTCGTTATCTCCATCATCAACGTCAACACCATCTACGACCAACGATTCTTCACCGACGACCCGATCGCCATCGACTTCACCGTCGCACGACCTTCGCCCCCTGACGCAACTCCCCTCCGCCTTGCTCAACCACCACCGCAGGCCGGGCGTTAACCCCGAGGCTCCCCACGCACGTGCGAGGCACGTGCACCGAGGGAGAACTTCGACCAGCCCCAGGGGTCAAGTGTACAACACGTGCCCCACTGGGTATATTACAAGAAGCCCCCCATCCGTTTCCCGTTTTGCATATAAACCCCTATCAGCCAGAGGTCACGTGCTTAGCACGTGACCGTCTAGCAATTTTGCACTGACGCCCCCTACTTTCGGTAATTACATATAAGTCCTCCCTTTGCAAATTTTTTTTATTTATTGCAGTTCTACCCCTATGTTATTTGCTTAGTGTTGCTATAAAAATCCCTGAAAAATCACATATTGTAGAGTTAATTGTACTTGACATTGTGCCCAAATTGAATTGCATTTGCGTGCATAGATTGCCCTCTAAAAGCATTTTGCATATTTCAATGTTTAATTTTTAATAGGGGTTAGATCTCACATTTTCAATGTTTAGGATTTTTTTGGGATCCATTACCTAGTTATAGATCTTAAATAATTTTGTTCCTTGAAAATAATTAGGTTTAATATTTATTAAAAATTAAATAGTGAAATTTATTTTGTTTGCATTTGAAAATTCATAAAAAATTCATATTGCAGCCAAAAATTCCAAAAAATTACAATGCACTTATTTCATCGTGTTTTACATAGTGGCCATGTTTCGTATTTTTCGGACATCGTTTGGACGTAATTCACATTTTAGTCCCTAAAATAGGCTAAAATTGCATATTGCATCCTTTATTGCATTGAAAAGTCCAAAAAAAAGACCGCCTCGAAAACCGCGTACGAATTTTGATAGACATAATTCTAGGTTGTTCCTTTGCCTCCTTGTGATCGACCTTGGGACTAGCCCAAGTAAAATAAACATAAAACCCACGAGATTAAAATTTGAATAAATTATTTGTGATTATTTTCTTGATCGATTCCGATTGCCGCCTACAACGCACGACACAATCATTTTAACACGAACGACAAATAAAAACATCTTTTAAACGCTGCATTTTCGGATTCATCTTACACTCGATGAAGGATCAAGACTATAGAGACATACAGACCCTAAGGTGATGTCTTATTGTCATATTTAATTGTCATACCTCATTATGTTGAGGAATCTTGCATAATGCAACCACATACATTATGTGTCCAACTGCAAGTACAATATCTGGATCATGAGTCCAATCCATGATATTTTACTAGTTATTATTGTATAACATTGAGGGGGTTTAATGAAGGATTATCTGAAATAAGAAATTTGCATAAGTGTAATTGTGTATGTATATATATATATATACATATTTTACTTTGATTTAGGAGTTTTTATATCAAAGTTATCTTGCCTTGTCAACACTGAAAGTTCATTCCCTTAATCACTTTCAATGTAAGAGATATACTTACCATTATATCTCAAGCAGAATATGGGATCTCCTTCCTTATCTTTGTCACATCCCAATAATATGAGAACTTGTAACTATGATAAAAAGAAGCGGGAACACATTCCGCCTTGCAAGTCCAACTTGCATTTCCCAATTCGGTCTTTAATACCCGAGCCCACCACCCCTAAGGTGATGTTGACCCGTCACTAATTGAACCAATCATCAACATGCTTAATACTCGCTATAGGCAATAGAATATCGCCCCAATAATATGAGGACTCGATATTGGGGTCACTACGTATACGGCCTTACTCTTTCGAGAAGCGAAGAGCTCGATCCAAATGGCTTTTTATGCAGGAGCTGTCACTTCGGATAGGCGTCTGCGACATACAATCTCTGGCGACGGGAACCCTTCGCCTTGAAGGGAGACCATAGATGTCACTAATGTAATCCTCCATATCATATTCAAATTCTAATTAATCATCATGAATCACATTCATTATGATCAATTCTCTGAGGGAAATACACATCTATTCATAATAGAGTGCTTTTAATTGGATATAATCAATTTTAATCATGTTAAATTAATTATCAATCAAATTTTCAATTAAAAAACTTAATTATTACTTGAATAGTAGGTATAATCTCAAAGTACATATTATTCGATTTTTAATAATTAGAAAAATACACTTTGACTTCTCCGGCATTATCGAGTCCCTATCCGCTGTCATGGCCAGTACCGACGAGAATGGGACGGACCACATATGTTGCAACCCGCTACCACAATGCTCTCCGACTAGACACCATATCCACCTCAAGAAAGGATAATGCCAGATAGATCATTATGTACTTTGAGATGCTCATCGGTTTTTCAACTGAAATTATACCGTATAATATAAATCAAAACAATTTTGATTATATTATAAGGAGATTTGCAAAATCCCCAATCCTATTCAAGCAATAAGGTTTTGCATGTAAAAGTTGTCCTAGAACTATTCTAGGGATAAACTAGGGTTTTGCATGAAAACAATGTTTGTTGATGATTTCATATCAACCAATAATGATCAAGATCAACTATCTTATCATTTTGGTAAGTGAAAATGTCATTCAATGAATTGATTATCATCTTTAAATATTAGGATATTTACACCCATAACCTTGAGTAGTTCCGTAATTACCCCAGAAGCCCTCCATAATCATGAACTACATCGAAGACCTCGAATAATACTTAACCTTTACATGGTATAACCGTGTGTGAAGTTCCGTCCTCATTATCCGTTAACTATGACGGAAGAAATTATATGTTGACTATTTTATCCTTTATAATAAATCATATGTATAAGATGATGCCAACCAAAATGATACCCCCTACCGCAAGCACCTCCCTCCGTCATGCGCATCCCCCTCGCCTCCCCGTACCTCCGTCCCCTCCATGCGATGTCCAGGCCCTCACGCTCACCAAGTTGCCCCTGCTCCAGACAACTCCCCCATCCCCCTCCCCGCTCCTCCGCCCTCTCCATGCGATGTCGAGGCCCTCCCGCTTGTGAAGCTGCCCCTGTTGCAGACAACCACCTCCCCCCCTCGCTTGCCATGCTGCTGCTCGACGACACGGAAGCCCTTGCTACCGCCCACGCCCTTGCTGCTCAAAGTGCACCCCCCGCCTAGGCCCTTGCTCGAAGCCCCCTCCGTTCTGCACCTGGTCGTGAGCCTCCGCGGGAACACGCCTGAAGCCCCCCCACGCGCCGCATGATGCCCCCCCCCGGAGCCTCCGCGGGAAGACGCCTGAAGCCCCCCTCACGCCGCTTGAAGACCCCCCCACCACGTGCGCTGCCTGA
>JAZKJV010011299.1:225000-233926 GCA_037367405.1 Ottelia alismoides | reverse complement strand
TGAAATGTTACTAATAGGATAAATGCAGCATGGCTAAAGTGGAGAGGAGCCTCTGCTGTGCTTTGTGGTAAGAAAATTCCTTTAAAAATAAAAGGAACGTTTTATAAAGAACCTGCTATGCTCTATGGATCTGAATGTTGGCCTATAAACCATAGACATGTGGAGAGAATGGTTGTACCAGAAATGAAAATGTTAAGGTGGATGTGTGGACACACATGTAAAGATCATATTCGGAATGAGGCAATCATAAAGAAAGTTGGTGTAGCTCCGATAGAGGATGAGATGCGAGAAACCGCTTAAGATGATTTTGTCATTTGCAAAGAAGATCAGCTGATTCACCGGTTAGGAGATGCGAGTGTTGGGATATTGAGCTTGCTAAGAGAGGGCGAGGAAAGCCTAAAATGTGTTGGAAAGAGATTATACAAAGGGATCTTAGTTTTATGAATGTAAGCTCGAGATTGTCCCAAGAGAGATCTGAATGGAGGCGAAGAAACCATGTAGCTGATCCTACTTAATTGTGTGAAAAGGCTTTGTTGTTGTTGTTGCATATTGATGGTCATCTCTGTATTTCAGTCATTGCAAATCAGATGTATTTTTGTTGTCATATCAGATTAATTTTTATTAATTATAGCATAACCTAGTTTGAAAAACCGTAACTAACCAACACATTTTGTTACATACATATTCAACTTTTCTAATGAAAAATCAAATACTTGTAAATATTTATCGAGCATTATAAAAAATATACATGACAATTCGTTATTTCTCAGCTGATCCATTTTTTATATAAATAAATATTTTGTATCTTGATTCTATACGATCTGGAATCATAGGCAATGATTTAAATAAAAAATATTTGGTGCATTAGTTTGTATATGTTAAATCCTATCTATAAATCGAATGTATCTTTGTATAAAATCAATTAAGAACATCGTATTTTTAGCAGAAAAATACACCTTATATTGTTTTATAAGGTCAAGAATAGTAATATATGTGTATACTAAATGTATTTGATATGGTGTCCGTATAACTTAAATCTTTAGTATAAATCTGCGAAATCACATAAATACATTAACCAGACATGAGCTTTGCTCTGTCTAACTCCTCATTCCTTGTGATTAATTGTTTCTGTATGATTTTTATGCATGCTTAAAACGAATCGTCACGCTTTTAGTATTTAATTTATGCATAATACTTTTTCCCAAAACCCCTAAACCTTAGTCGATCTAAGAAACATACATACACCCTAGAATACCCAAGAACAAATAGAAAGATATACATTTAAGTAATAGTACCTTGGTACCAGCGGATCTTTCGCTCCAAAGCTCCTTCTCTCCCTGAATCGCGAGGACGATCTGTAAGAAGGAGCTCTCGCAGAGGACGGCGATGCGGTCGAGGAAGGCCATTTAAATTCTCGAGAATTTCTCCTAGTATCACTCCATCATCATTCACGAAAAGTTAGTTTCATTTCCAACTGCATGATGTGATTGATGGAACAATTTTTTTTATGGTTAAAGGTATCATCTGTATTTCATTCACAAAAAAGTTGGATATACAAGGTTGGGGGGCAAAGTATGCCACAAAAAAGAAACCAAAAATAGCAGTGAAAAACAGGGCACTGCGTTTACAAAGCAAAAATGAATTTGAATCCACTAGCAATTAGGGGGTTCAAAACTTCTTCAAAAAGTATGTTGTGTTGACGTTAGCAACGATGGAAGCAGCAAGAGTGGAGGGAGGAGAAGAGCGCGAAGAAGCCCATCTGAGATTTCTCTCCCTCCAGATTTCCCAAACAATAGAGGAGAGGACCCCGCACCAGAACCGCATGTGGTTGCCAATTTGAGCCGAGATAATCCATTCGATAATGCGTAGGAGCGATAGGGAAGGGGGGCGCCGAAGGTCCAAATCCACAAGCACCTGGCACCAGGTTGCCTCCGCAAAGCTACAGTGGAAGAAGATGTGGTCGCAATTGTCGTTGGAGGAGCCGCAGAGGTAGCAGAGACCCGACGTAGCTAACCCAAATCGCTCAAGCCTGTCCAAGGTAGGTAGTCTGTTAGTAACCGCTCGATAAAGGGTGCAAGAGTGCTTAGGGACGACATCCTTGCACCACACCACCGAAGCCCAAGGGACCGCCGGACCCCGGTGCCTGACAACGTCAATCGCCTGGGAGAATGAGAAGCCTTTGGGGGATCGAGTCCAGATGTGTTGCCCATTGGAGTAAGAAATTAAGCCACGATAAGAGTCCCTTCGGCGCAGGATAGTCTTCCAAAGGAGGGAGTCACCGCCCTTAGCCTCAGCATCCCAAAAGGAGCAATTTTGCAAGTATCTTTTCCTTAAGAATGAAGGTCAAAGAGAGTGCTTAGAGGTGAGAATAGACCACCCCCAAGACACTACCATGGCCTCACACATCAGTGCCAGAGAACGCAGACCCATACCACCTTCCTCTTTAGGGAGGCAAACCGAATGCCAACTAGTGTAGTGCGGGCCGAAACCCCATAGGAAGTTAGCGCACATCTTGTCCACCCTAGCAACAGTTCCACAGGGGATGAAACACCCCCCCAGCCCAATAGAGATTGATACCCGCAATGACAGACTTCAGCAGAAGCAGCCTACCTGCCAATGATAGGGAGGAGGCCTTCCAACCGCTAAGGGCTGCCCGCACCCGATCTTCCAAAGCCTGAGCATGAGATCCTCTCCCAAGAGAGGAGACCAGCGGAAGTCCGAGATAAGTAGTGGGAAGGGAGCATCGCAAAATCCCCAGGCGAAGAGTACAAGCAAAGTCGGCCGGAGCACCTTTCGGCCTTAGGAGCTTACACTTGCGTGGGTTCAAGCAGAGCCCAGAAATAGAGCCAAAATCCTCAAGCACCCTTTTCACCTCAAGAAGAGAAGATGAGGAAGCTTTGGTGAAAAAAAGAAGATCATCCGCATAAATTAAGTGAGTAGGAGCAGCCCCCCGGCCACGGCCCAAAGGCTTAAGCCTACCGTTGGCAACCGCAATCTCCATCAGGGAGGTAAGCGATTCGATGCCGATCACGAACAGTAAGCGGCTCAGAGGGTCCCTTGCCTAATCCCCCGCGAGCCTTTAAAGAAGCCAACAGACGAGCCATTGATAAGAATGGAGTAGGATACAGTAGTAATGCAATTGGCGATCCAGGAGATCCAAACCGGGTCAAAACCCATGAGTTCAAGGGATCTCAAGATAAAGGAGTGCTCAATAGTGTCAAAGGCCTTGGTGAGGTTGACCTTTAAACATGCCCGATGAAAGCTAGCCTGCCGTCGAAAGATCTAACCAGCTCCTGCGCCAGACGAGAGCAATCACCAATGACACGCCCCTTAATGAAGGCCGATTGGTTAAGGGAGATGAGGTGCGACAGAACCACTGCCAGCCTAGAGGCAAGGATCTTTGCAAAGAGCTTGTAGATGACATTGCAATAGGCGATGGGCCTAAAGTCACCGAAACATGTAGCGGAGTCCCCTTTAGGCACGAGAGTGAGGAAAGAGTGGTTGGCTTCCCTAACCATACCACCCCCATTGTATAGAAAGACCATTGCAGCCATAATGTCACTCTTGATGAGCGCCCAATGCCTCTTGAGAAAACCAGCGTTAAACCCATCGGGGCCTGATGATTTGGTGGACTTGATGTCGCGAAGGGCGGAGCAAATCTCATCATCATCGAACGGCCGAACCAGCCAGCTACGAGCCTCAGAAGAGGGGTCATATGCGACGGAGGGGGGTCGGGCCTGGGAGGCCTAGGGAGATCAGGGGAGAGGAGACCCTCGAAAAAGATTTAGCAGCAGCGGCTAGTTCCAAACGATTCTCAATTTGGCAGCCATTATGATCTATGAGGGTAGGAATATAATTCCTTGCATATCGAGCCTTTGTGGACAAATGGAAGAATTTGGTGTTTTTGTCCCCCAACAACAGCCAATCAACCCGGCTCTTTCGCCGCCAAGCCAACTCAAGGTCAGCATCGAGCTTCTCCAAAGACGCCTTAGCATCCGCCTCCAGCTGGGCAAAATGGATGTCTAAAGGATCAATGCTAAGAACATCATTGATGCTCTTAAGGGTAGCCTCCACAACCTTGACTTCATCAAACACATTCGCCTCTCGACGGGCCCAAGATCGTAGGGCCTTCTTAACAGCTTTAAGCTTCTGGGTAAGGCGGTACAGAGGGTTGCCAACAACCCGCACAGACCAGGCATCGGTAACAGTTTCCAAATAACCGGGCCGTGAAGCCCAGTAGTCGAAACAGCGGAATGGAGGGTGAGAGCGCGGGGGGTCAGCGATGCAGATGGAAAGGAGCAGATGATCAGTGCACGATACAGGGGAGTATAACAACTTTGAGTGCGGGAAAAGAGAGAGCCATGCGTCATCAACGAAAGCTCTATCGAGACGGGATGCAATTCTCGATGGGCCAACCGAGGAGTTCGACCAGGACCAACGGTTTCCCGCAAAATGGAGCTCCATCAAATTACAAGCGTCGACACAGGTGTTGAAATCTGCCATAGCTCCACGGCTAGGAGGCAGGCCGCCCCTTTTTTCGTGGCTGAATCTGACCACATTAAAGTCTCCAAGAATCAGCCAAGGAGTTCGCTCAGGAACATGGAGGCGCATCAGGTCCTCCCTTAGACTTCTTCTTGCAATCACGCTATTTTCACCATACATCACAGAAACAATCAACTTGAGGCCACCTTTATTGGAGCAGCCAAGGGAGATAGCCTGACTAGAGACCCCCAATGGTGAGCACGTCCACACGGAATCCTTCCACAAAACGTAAATCCGACCGAGCTCCGTGTCATTGTGAAGAAATTTCCATCCCTTGGGAATTGTAGAGGCGAATTTAGCATGATTCGCGGGGCGGATCTTAGTTTCCAGGAGGCCAATAAAATCGGCATCAAAATTCCATTTATTGGACGTGAGAGTCTTGAGGAGATTTCTTTTCTTGCGGGGCTTGTTCAGCCCGTGCACATTAAGGACAGCGATCGACATTAAGTGAATATGTGAGGGCCTCCGCGGCCAGGTTGCTTAGAGGGGCCACCCAAGGCCTTCTTCTTCCTATGTGAAGCCACAACCCAGGAGGGATTAACATCCACCAACGCTTGAGGAAGATCAGGGGTCGCAACAGAGGCATGACAAGTCGAGGACTCATCTTCGCCTGGTTTGTTAAGATCAAGAACTACATCATGCCGAATGGCAGACCTCCGAGCTGGGGCGGGTGGCCGATGCATGAGAGCCTAGTGCCGAAAGGGAAGGCAGAGAACGGCTTCCCTGCATTCCTCTTTGAACCACGGTGCAGAGAAGAGCTCTCAGCTGCAAAAGAGGTCGAAACCGTATCACGGTATGTTTGGACGGCTCCAGAGCCCCTATCAGGTGGAGAGGTCCCCAAGGTCGAGAGGCAGGCACCAGAGGACGATGGCGTCATTAGATTGTCAGAGGGCACCTCCGCACCGTCGAGTATGCTTAAGAGGCCTTCTGATGCCCCGCTCAAGCGAGACATAGAAGGAGAGGGATTAAGTCGCCGAGGTTGGAAAGCATTGGAAGGCGATGAGCTGGAGACAGGGACGACGAGGGGCTGAGCATCCTGCCTTGTTGGAAGAGCGAGCTCAATGGGAGCGCCGATGACAGGGGGAGACGGGCGCAATTGAGAGATCGGAAGCCCATCCACGGCCGAGGGGCCCCCCGAAGCCTCAGGTGACCAGAAGCCAGCAGCTGCACAGGGGCTTAGAATGGAAGGCGGGTGTTCAAAGGGGCACCTGGAGGAGCTGTGGTCGAAATTGACACAACGTACGCATTGGGGTGGACTCCATTCGAGCTCCACCTGAATCATTTGGCATTGGCCGTTGAAGAACACCAACGGAACCTCCTTCGGAATAGGCTTTCCAGCACGAATAGAAATACAGCAACGGGCATATCCATCGCGCTGGCCGGAGGCCGTGGCCGTGTCCATGAACAACGGAGTACCCAGAAGACTCGCGATTTTGTTTAAGATAACCACTGAGGAATGGCACAAGCTGAGTCCGTGAAACTTCACTCGTAGCGGTATTTCTGAGAGCAGGTCCCTTTCAAAATAGGAACATGCTTCCCATTTACGAATCACGATGAAGCGACCCTGGAATAACCAGAGCCCTACCTCAAGGATACGTTGGCAGGCCTCGGCAGAGCCCAACTTGAGGTAGAAGAAGCCATTAGGGCGGGGGAAGAGCCTGAAGCCCCCATCGGGCTTCCAGACCTTCTCGATGAAGGAAAGGAGGAGTTTCCGGAATGGATTCTTCCCAAGGATGTAGAAGACGAGGGTATGTGCCCAGGCCTTGTACAGGGCATTAATATCCTCTTCGGTGGCGAAGGCGACAGGGCCGTCATCCAAGGTAACCAGCGGGACGTAACCCATGCGTCTCGAAAGGGGAGGGGGAAGGGAGCCCCCGCACGCTTCCCGCCGGGGACGCGAAAGCGGAGGATGGCGAGGATGGGGGGGGGGGGGGGGGGGGTAAAGGGGAGTGATTATGGACATTACCAGACGCAGGGGCCGCCTGGCAGGCCAAGAGAGAATCAGGGGCAACGGAGTAAGGGAGATGGGGTACAGGCGACGGGTACGACGAGACGGGAGTTGCGGAGTGAGGGACAGCGGAAAGACGAGAGCCCGGAGGAGGTTGTCTACAGCCAACATGGCTAGGAGAGGTAGGGGAGGTAGGGGAAGCAGTGGAGGGCGGGGGGGGCGGCGGGGAGAGGAGGCGAAGGATCTAGGTTGGGAGGGGAGGTGGATAAGGATTCGAGCAGGGCGGTGCTAGGGTTTGGAGGGTCGACGGGGTCAGGGGGGAGACGAGAGGAGGCCATCTAGGTTTAACTTTGTTGTGACTTTAGGCTCTGCATATTCTTTGACTGATGGAACAATTAGTTTCGGTTTAAATGGCAATAACTGCATATTGGTTGCTTATTTACCTTGACGAGGGGAACAGGAACCCCAATGAAGTTCCCCGTCCTAATGATTCGCTCGGGTCAGGGAGCTACCCAGGTGGGAATCCGTCCACCATCCGTAGGCAGAGGCCCACGAATAAGGTCCCCCGTGGTAGGTTATTTCACTACAATGCCTACTAGGAGAACAGATGAGAAAAACCCCTTGATTAATTCATATTTTATTCATCGTAATATTGGTGCTCATTCGAGTATACATATGCAGCAATTGCTACCCACTCCCACAAGAGTTTTGTAAATTGTTGTTTGTAAATCTTGTCAGGAATTTGTAATTTTGATAATTTTTATTTAATTTTAAACGAATTGTATTTATTTCATTGCTAATGAAAAAAACTTATTTTTTATAATTCCTGGTTATATGCCCAACATCTCTTTCAAAATTATAAGCCCCAAATTTCAATGCGATTTTAAGATAGTCATTAAATAGGTATATTGTATCTTTGTACCCCGCAATTCTAATTGTTATTTATTATTTCTATTATGATTATGTAAATTTAATTTAAATTTATACATTTTTTTAGTAAATTGTATTTTTCCCACCTAAACGTAAAAACAAAGGGATTAATGAGGCTGCCTCCTTTGGGCAGCCCATTGGTTGCCCCATCTTATCTACATCGTTGGATCGCATCTACGGTTGTAATATTTCGTATCTTCTTTGACTCAGAATAGCCCATGTCCCCAAATCTTTGTTCTCTTCCACCACAGTACTGCGTCCCTTCCGCTTCTACCCATCTTCGTCACCACAAGAGCTCATCTCCCCGACGCTTCCCCCAGCGACACCTCTCCCTCTCCGGCCCACCACCACTTCCACTGGGTAAACCCCTCGCAAGTCCTAGCTGCCGCAAGGTCCTCCCGATGCTGCAACTCTCTTGAGCAGGGCCCTCACCTTCATAGCACCGGCTTTCCACCGCGTCCAGCTTCACCAGCCCCTTGTGAGCCCTAGCCAGGAGGACCTCGCGACGCTCAAACTCTATGGTGCAGGGTTTTCGATGTCACAACGCCAACTTCTCTTGCATCCAACTCCGTCAACTCCTCTCAAGTGAGACCTTAGGGTGCATTTGGTTGGCGGGTTAAGGCGGGTTAAACTGGTAGAGGATAACCCATTTTTGTATTTTGGTGTTTGGATAGAGGGTTAAATTGGGGGTGGGTTAGAAGTGGGTTTGGGGAGATATGATTGTATTGAAGTTTGAAAAAGTGAGTAGTTATTATGATCTGATTGTATTGAAGTTTGGAAAAGTGAGTAGAAGTGGAGTAGTTTATAATTTTTATATGATATGATAGTATAATATATTATTTTTTGATAGGATTGATGATGTAAAATTGATTTATTTAATTTTTTAAAAATGGAATAAAGTGGGGCTCACGGGGAGAGAGGGGGATGTGGGTTAAGGGGAGTAAACTCCCCTAACATGCAGGTAACCCGTCATCGAAACGATACCTTAATGTCGCAACTCAGGGTCATCCCCATTTTCCCTTGCCGCCTGCTTTTCCTGTTTGCAACATTCTTGGTAGCGCTTATTGTCACCGCCACGACTACCTCGTCTTCTCATCTTGGTAATGTATTTATTGTTTCCTTGTTGTTTAATCCGTAGCATGCATTCGGAATTTGCATTACATCACACCAAAACAAAATATTTTACCACGACGAGAAAATATTGTTCGCCTATCAGAGATTGCCTTACAACATATCACCCAAAAAAGTAATATATCATGCGAGCTTGCGTCACGACAATCAAAATACAAGCTCGCAACAATAAAAATATATACAGTACAATTTTTCGAATAAAAATTATATTGAATACAACTGATATTTTTATTTTCCGTTTTGTATTTGAAACACATTCTACTCCAGATGATACATTATGAGTATGCTTGATCAATATGATTGGATTCAAATAAATTATTTTCATATTTTACATTGATTAAAGAATTTTTTTCTTAGATTTCAAAGTTTCTTATT